>JAKLML010000064.1:0-161612 GCA_022813425.1 Aureobasidium lini | reverse complement strand
CCTTCCTTCCTTCCTTCCTTCCTTCCTTCCTTCCTTCCTTCCTTCCTTCCTTCCTTCCTTCCTTCCTTCCTTCCTTCTTCTTTCTCTGACCTACACCTCTCTTCCTTTCTTTCTTTTTTTCTTCCTTCCTTTTATTCGTCGCGCATCATCACATTGCAATCAACATGGATAAGAAGAGACAGAGGGCGAAGATACTTCGCGAACGCCGCGCCGCTTTTCTTTTAGCCTCACTGGAAGCGTACGATATTCCAATCAACCTTTCACTCGTCTAATTAACACGCGCACGCAGCTCACCGTCTAACCTCGCCATTCAAGCTGCCCGACTGGCTCCCAATTCTGCATCTGCAGCCACACCTTTTGCTTCGAGTGCTCCGCCCTCTGTATCTACCGCCACCAATGCGACACCAATAGCCAGGCCTTCTGCTCAGGGTGCCCAACTCTCTGCTTCTGCCGCCAGCAATGCTGTACCAGCAGCCACGCCTTCTGCTCAGAGCGCCCGACCCTTTGCGTTTACCGCCATCGCTGCTGTATCCACAGCTACCATACCTGTCCAGAGTGCTCAACTGTCTGCTTCTACATTGGAGTCATTGTCTCTCAGCGACGTCGTCGTCACTATCCCTCGTGCCTTGTTTGAAGCTCACGCGGCTGAGCTCGCTCGCCTCGGTATTCACGAGGGCATGACAGAGTAACAAGTTTGGACCTCAAAGTACCCAGCAAGCAAGATTGAGTTTTCAGTTGTGCAAGGCCTGCCGGATCCCCTACACCCCCAATACGCGACGAAGCAATACCCCACGGGCAATCCGGCCAACTTCGTTCACAAGCAGGCACCTGGCACCAAGCTTTTACTACAGACAAATGAGGGTGGATGGTCTGCTTTTTCGAAGACAGTGAAGCACTACGTCGCTCACATGCACAGCAGAGAGGAACATTTACTCACTCCTCAATCGGCAGCTTACAAAAGTGGCACGATGGCAAGAACGTTTGCTGTCACTTGGAAGCGATCTGATAGGCACAAGATAGCCGCCGCTCCGTCCACTCGAGGCCCGAAGGTCTTCGGTCGTCCTGAAAAGGCTAAGATTGTTGGGAGACTTTCACAGACGCTGAAGGGAGCAAGGCTAGAGACACTTACAAAGTTCTCAATTGCTTCTGTGGACACGGAAGTTAAAGCATCGGCATAAAAGAGATATATTTGTCCGTAGTGCATCTATGGTCAATAAGTCCACAAAGAAATAAGCAAACAAATGGTCATCAATCACCTCATGTATGTAATCCATACGAGCTTCTCTTTCCACAGAGTAGATAACGTCTGTCCTTTCTCATGCGAGGAGGGTTTTTACGACGTCGACTTGCTCAAAGCACACATACAAGAGTGCAAATGCTTGTTGGCGAGAGAATTTGATAACATCCAAGAAGCAATCAGATATCAAGCTGAAATGGAACCACATCTTCGACGAGCGCAGAGTTCACTTACAACTGCAGGCCCCACTTGTGTTCCTTGCGATGAGAGCTACGCAATATTGCAAGAGCTATCATTCCACGTTCACGGTGCTGGGTTCAGATACATGGGCTACAAGGACATTTACACAGTTGTGCCTGTTATAGACAAGGATCCAAGAATCATCCTCCTCGAACCTGTGACTTCTGCAGAGACCTTCCAGAAAGAAAAGAGCCTCCAGCTTCTTCCGACACAGCGCAAATTCTGGCCACGATAACAGTGGTAATACCGATCCGAATGCAGAGGGGTCAATTAAGATAGCAGAAGACCTATTGGCGAAAAACCTGGTTGATGAGGAAACCAAGCTTATTAATGTTTGTGGTCATCACGCAAAAAGCCACAGACTTCCAACCATATACGAAGATGTTGAGCTCGAACAGTACTTCGCTCAGCACGACTGGATATTCAAGCAGGATCAAATTGACAACGACGCTACGAGCGAACTGCGCCGTGATTTTACATCCGGCGAAAGTTACTCGTGTACCTGCACCAACGAGACCAGAGATGCTGTAGTTAACAGTTATGAGCCAAATACATAAAGAGAGACTGTAGGTACTCTCAGTGGACCCCCTCTCAATCTGGAAAAACATCTTGCATTCTGACGTGTGATTTGATAGTGTGCTGTGCAAGCGGGACGCAAGCGGGATCGTCTAACGGAAGAAGAAAAAGAGCACAGGGGCTGCACAAAGATCAAACTATCCCCCAGACCCAGCAGCCCCTGAAAGTGCCTGTAAAAATGCACAATGATATTGAGTTTGATCAATTTGTCCAGTGAGAGCGGTCGTCCGGCACGCTCTCACTGGACCAACTCGCGATTCTAAATAACTTCTTGCATTTTGATGTGTGTATTTCGCGGAGTTCGCTGTTCAGGGAGTAAGGACTCTGACTCCAGCGAGCTGCTTGGTGGTGTCATTGTGGTGTGCGGAAGTAGTGGTGAGATAATCCCATATCTCTTGGTGCAGACCCATCTGAGCGACAGTGAAATTCCGCAAGATGGAGTCATGGGCAATGTTTTCGCGCTTCTCGAAGTCGTCTGGGAATTTTCCTGCCAACCAGGACTTCTTTGGCATGTTAAGGCCGTTGCGGGAAGTCTCGTATGTGGCCTTTCTGATTGCGAGTACCTTCATGGGGAGGAACCGATTTTTGTTGCGAAATTGATCAGCGCCCTCAACCTGGCCGTCTTTGTCAATGGGGACCTTAACGACGACACCTTCTCCGAGGTCGGCCTCGGTAGTTTCTCCAGATCCATTGAAAGTGACGTTGTTGGGTCTGGTAACTCTAGAGAGATCCAGGTCTCCATCAGGATCTAGAAGACCATCGTCCACTGCAGTGGCCTTATCTGCTTGCTGTTGGAGCTGGGCGTTACGCCTGGCCCAGTAAGTGACGGCCTCGGCATGAAGTCTCTCCCATATGCGAATCCAGAACTGAGTGTAATGCGTAGTAAGGTTCCAAGATTCGAAAATGCTCTGCAGGATTCCCTGCTCGTTTCCCTTGTAGCCATCAGGTCTCATGGATGCTGCATCCAGCCGGGCCGTCGCGTAGAGATCGGCTGAGTGCAGATTTTCGACGAAGGCGATGTACTGCGACATGTCCTTCTTTGACCACTCGGGGAGATCTTCTACAGCCTCTACAGGTACCTTCATCTTGAGCTTCACCGTGTTGTGTTTTCGTCTCTTCGGACGAAGCACGTCTGCCAGAGTGAGATAAGACTCTACCTCCACGTGTGATGCAGAAGGTGGCATGATCAAGGGTGTGTCGATATCCAAGCCTAGCTATGGTGATTTAAGAAACATCATATCATCCTCGTCCTCGAAGAAGTCCTTATCGTGATCTTCATGATCGCCGTCTCCTCCGTTCTCTGAGTATTACTCGGGAGGCTCTTCCTCATCTTTTGGCGGCACAAAATCGGCAAGTCTCTGTTTTCTATGTTGATCCTCTCAGATCTTCTTCTCTGTCCAATTGAGGATATAACGCTGAGTGAAACAACTTGCCGTGTTCCAGTTCTGCCACATGAAATAGAACTACTCCTGTCCGTCTTTCTCATCGTCGCTGTCTTAAGCCAACGCTTGAAAATTCTACATTGCCACATGGTAAAGACCTGAGCGGCGAAGTATGTCCCTGAACCCTTCATAGTCGGGTCTTGGTGTCTGGGCCCATGCCGGCAGTAACGATACTGGTAGTGGTCGGTCTGCTGGCAGCCCGTCTTGGACTGCGTTGGGTGGGTTGTTCATCTCCGGGAAGTTTTCGTTCGAGAACTCAAGAGTATCTCGGCTCTCTCATTCCGTTGTTGTGATGCGGTAAGATCGTGGTCACCGAGCTGTGTCGGAATGATTGACGCTGTGGCAGGATCATCGGTGAAGAAAGTTGGCTTGCTGGTTGCTTGAGGTTCTTCTCTTTGTAGTGCCTGTTGTCGAGTCAAGTAAACCTGAGGCTTGTAGTCGGCAGGCTACGCACTGGGGTCTTGTGAAGATCTAATTCCTCTTCACCGGTGCACACGCCCGACTGTCAGTGAGGCGCAAGCAGGTGGCCATCAGTCAGCCGTGGCGGTTCTTGTCGTTGTGGTTGTTGCTGCTGTGCGCAAGACGGAATAGTTGATCGATGCAATGTAGAAGAGAAGAAGAGTAGAAGAAGAGAACAAGGGAAGAAGAGAAGGAGAAGAAGAGACGACAATGTAGAAGTTGAGGAGGAGCTGGGAGTGTGGTGTGTAAGAGGAGAAGAGAAACAAAGGCCGAGAGAGGTCTTATGTTCGGGGTGTGAGAGGTTGAATCCGGTATGCGTTGGGCATGAATTGAGATTCTTCTCCAAGTCCCGACCGCATATGTTGACCGTAGTCGTGAGTGCACTTCCCTTCCTGTGGCGGTCAGTCTTTAAATGAAGGTCAGTCAAGGCTCACAATAACGAGATTTAGTCCGCTCCCAGAGGTTGATATGTTGACCGTAGATGATTGCTCCATCTTTGCACTTCTCATGCTCATTTGCGTATCCGGACACGACTTTACAAATCACTTTTCTCCGACCACAGTAGACATTCCATCAGAGCGGAGTCTCCAACACTGCTGCAATCAGCGCATCATGGCCTGAGATCAATTGAACTTCGGCCTCAGATCCTGCGCTGATGCTTACTAAATCGTCTCCGGAGGTAGCGACCAGATATGATAGTTGCCATTCCTGCCTGTTCGCGATTGATTGAAAGCTCGAGGTCATCATTGTTGGGAGTAACCCTGTCAAGATCACCGATGACACACGAGGCGCACAGCTCACAACGTGGCCGCCACCCGTTTATTCCCGGCTCTCGGCAAAATTCGATCTTATCATCGATTCGCGCCCGACACGCGACACAACTTTTTTCCTCAACCAGTGTCCGTTCTCCTTCTTGTCCCTCCGTCGCACCTAATGGTCTCTTCTCTGTTGCAATGATGCTCGCAGCATTCGGATACGTTAAGGGCATTCAATAACACCCTTCAAACTGGACAATCTATATCCTCAATCATCGGTGGTTACTTTTGGACAATTCTTTTTTCCCTGCCGTGAACTGCCGCCAATTGGAATCAGCAAATCATCGATCAGCGATAACAAGTTCTGAAATTGCCACAACCAGGGACTTGCAGACTGATAAATCTGCGAACAAGCGCGGTATAACCGCGTGAGACTTGATCGAAACCTTTGGGAGCGGCATCCTCGGGACTTCATCACTCAATTGACATTACTACCTGAAAGATGGACCACTCCAACTCCACGCACGAGGAGCTTGCAGGCACCATCCGCCTCTTTGCGGATTCGGATTCCACCACTTCTGATAAGATTTTGCTGCTTCCTCAGCCCACGGAGTCACCCAATGATCCTCTAAACTGGAGTTATTGGCGAAGAATGTGGTCTGCTGCACTGGTCTTGTATATCACTGCCTTGACAGCCGCTACTTCCAACAGTGCTGGTGCTGCAGGTACAGCATTGGTCGAAGAATATGGAATTGGATGGGGAGTGCAAAACACCGCTGCTGGTGTCTTGTTCTTGGGTATCGGCTATGCAGCATTGGCACTGTCTTCCGCGAATTGGCTGTACGGCAGACGTATCTCATACATCATCTGTTTGATCTCCTCAATCATCGGCAGCGTCTGGTTTGCCCGTTCCGACGGCAAGGCAGATACGATCCTTTGCCAGTTGTTCTTGGGAATCTCCGAATCTGTTGCTGAGGCCACCGCGCAATTGTCGTTGACAGATGTCACTTTCCAGCACCAGCGTGGTTCCGTTCTAGGAGTATACGTGCTCGCGACCTCCGTTGGTACTTTCCTTGGCCCTATGATCTCTGGCTTTATCGCGGATAGCCCTCTTGGCTGGCGATGGATGGGTTGGCTTGCCCTGATCATTTCTTTCTGCACCCTTGTCGTCTTCTACTTTGGTTTGGAAGAGACTGCGTTCGATCGCGATAGCATCCTGGACGGTCTGGCCACTGGACGTAGCTCGGCCGAGACCGATATCTCTGGCGAGAAGAAGACGACCGCTGATCCGACTTCTGTGATCGTAAGCGACGAAAGCAACAGCGACCATTGCCCCAGAAAGGGCAATCTTATTCCCAATGGCTCTGATTTGGTCCCTAAATCTTACTGGCAGCGCATTGCCCTTATTACACCATCACCTACACTGATCGGGACTGGATTCAAGCAATACATGCGCCGTACATTCCACACCCTTCGTATATTTTACTTCCCAGCTGTCATTTACTCCGGTATGCAGTGGGGTATGCAAGATGCCTTCCTTTCCTTCTACATGACAGTCGAGGACGATAATTGGACATCGGAGCCTTACAACTACGGCGATCGTGCCGATGCGATCATGTGTATCCCCACATTGATTGGCGCTGTCATTGGTTGTGTCTACGGTGGTTGGTTCTCCGATGTGTTTGTGCGTTGGATGGCCAAGCGCCGCAACAACATCTCCGAGGCTGAAGATCGTCTATGGCTCATGTACCTGCCTGCTATCCTCTCGCCCATTGGTCTTATTCTGTTCGGTATGGGTACCCAGCGCGTGTGGCCATGGCCCGTTCCTTACGTCGCGCTGGGTTTCATCGGGTTCGGCTTCGGCTGTGGAGGTGATCTGACTATGGCCTATCTTATGGATTGTTACCCAGAGGCAGTTCTGGAGGGCATGGTCGGTGTTGCCGTCATCAACAACTCATTGGCTTGCATCTTTACCTTTGTCTGCTCGATCTGGCTTGATGCACACAGTCTGACACAAGTCTTCGTCACTCTTGGATGCGTTAGCTTCGGTGTCATGTTCATTGGCACTATCGTCATGATGTGGTTCGGCAAGGCCACACGTAGATTGACTGCCGGCAAGTACAAAGAATTCCTGTACATTCGTGGCAGCGTCTAGAAGGCGAAAAGTTGGTTTGTTTTCTTTCCTGTCGTTCTTATATAATTCTATTGCTGTTTCTTCTTCTTCGATGTGGATATCCTGGACATTGCTTATACTGTAATTACGTTTCATGACAATAGACTCATCACAATTCTTTCTTCGATTGCTTCTCAAATCATTCGTCCATGTGTTCTGGCTATATGGAAGGTTAGTCATACAAGTAGCCTTGGCTATCTGCTTCTATCTTTATCACTTCTGTTTCATAGCCCTCTTCAGCATACCGCAGAAGCTCTCGAACAGAATGTTATCTTTGCCCTGTCGCCAACGAACTTCCATATCACCTTCCTTGACTTCGATATCGAATTTCAATGCCACATCAGCAGACTCGTCCTTCTTGGGAGCCTCAGGCTCAGGCTTCGAATCCTGCCCGTCCTCCTGTTCCATCTCCACTCTCTTACGCTTGCGTCTTGCTGAGCGAGACCATACATTTTGACTGGCGACGCCATGGCCTAACCACTTTTCGGCGTTCCAAGACCACTGAAGATCGAGTTGTTTGAGCGTGTCGTTCAGTAAGTCTGCAGCTTCAGATCGTGTAAATCCGATGGTGTGGACGGTTTGGGCTGTTGGGTAGGGCAAGATGTGGGTGCCAACATCACTACCTCTGGCGATTGCCTATGTCTGTTAGTATTATGCGATCGCTCAAGGTCATTCGCGACTCACGTTGCTTGGTCTCTTGTCTCCGAAACTCCAACCCACAGCCCATCGTCTAGTTTTGTTACCCGCTCGGAGTAGAGTGACAGCCCAATTGGTGACACCGATCTCCTTTAGACGATCGATGACTTGATGCACACTAGAGAGCTTGCCGAGCATGCTCGTGTACCACCGGACAGTGTTGCCCAATTCTATGCTCTCCTCGATCATACGCAGTACGAAGCCAGCATCTCCGCCCTCACAAATCATCTCCACGTCCGCACCCGTACACACAGCACTAGGTGCACCACTCTTACCCGCACTACTCACCGCCATGTCCTCCGCAGTCGAGTAAAAAGGAGGATTACACATGGTAAAGTCAAGTTTGTTCAATCCAAACGCCTTTGGGTTGATCAAGGCATCCTCGGCGACGTTTAGCTTAGTACTGATTCGAGATTCGAGATTGTTTCTTTTGATGTTTTCGTTTGCGTTGTTGAAGTTCGAAGGGTCGATATCTGTGCCCAGCATCTTCCAAGTCGGTCGTAAAGAGCAGGCTAGGAGGCTGTAGATGCATGATGCGCCGATACCACTATGATATCGTCAGTCCAGCTCGGTTTATGACCTGAAGGAAGCCTACATGTCTAAACCAATTATATCTTTCTTCTCCAAATCTTCGGAATCATCGGTGGAGTCGAGTAGTTCCTGAAGCCATCGAACATAGTTGTACCTCACAGGAACAGGTGGGCACAGCCTGTCATCTGGAAGCTCAAGCTCGAGATGAAAGTCGCGTTTCAGCACACTCTTTGTAAGCTGTCTAGATTTCTTCAGTGACCTTTTTCCAGTGTCTCTAGGCTTGCATATGATGCAATTGGAAGACCGACTCACTGCAATGCCTTTGGGTCTTGAAAATTGACATGACCGCCTGCGTCATCGTAGAATTTGGCAAAGTCGGGATCGGTCATCGCGAGCGCCTGGAAATCGACCTCTTCATCATAATTCGGAGTTGGCAATGGTTGCGAAGTCATATTGTGTATGTGTGAAAGTTGCGAAGTTGTGAAGACAGAGCCGTGTAAAGCAGAAGATGGAGAGGTTAAGATTGATGAAATCAGCCAGCGTTCTCGGCGAACACGCTAACATGTATTCTTTGACAGTCATATAATACATTGAAGGGAAGATCTATTGCCATGTCATGTTTTGGTATTTCCATACCCCTGAGCATACGCCATACACCAATTCGTACACGTGTTTCTTCGTTGACTCTAGATAGACCAGCCAAAAGAGCCATCGAATTCCCAGACATCGGGGTCTTCGCCTAGTCGAACCTGTTCTAGCGTAGGGACAAGATCTGGTGCATAGCTCTCGAGTAAAGCCTCCATATCGCGCTCCTCCATTGTGCAGAAATCCTCAAGAGTCCACTTGTCGCAAACCTTGATCATCCTAGATGGTGTCAGCTGTGCATAATGACCGAGTTGGACGTATGTCTGCGTACCACTTCATTCTCTTTGGGCCCTCCTCGTTTCCAGGCGCGACGACTCTCAGTTTCTTTCTCAGAGCGCCAACCTTTTTAATGGCCTCGCCCATGTTTGGCGGTAAGGCGGCAGCAATCCTTCTGCGGACAATGTTGGCCATTCTGGGACCATTTCCACTCGTGCTGACCATGATCTGCAGAGGACCGTCTCTGTACTGACTTCCGAAGTAAAAGTCACACTCTGGCGGTACATCGGCAATGTTGGCGACGATTCTCTTCTCTTTGCACAGCTTCCAGATCATAGTGGAAGCTTCGGGGTCATCGATGGCGGTCATGACCATGGCAATGTTGGGATCATCCAGATCTGAGGGCTCGAAAGTGCGATCGTGGTATTCGACGAGGCCTTGCTCGACACGGTATGCGACTTCATCGTTGAGGCCATCGCGAGGGCTAATGAGACGGACCTTTGCGTCCGAGTTGAGGAGGTTCAGGATGCGACCAGCGGCTACCTTGACTTGTTGGTCAATGTCAACATGCAAAGGAGAAAGTGTTGCGGTTATGACTAACCTCGCCGCCGCCCACCATGAGCACCAGTTTGTTACGGATCTGCCATGCGAGCATGAGAGAGCCACCGCCCTCGATTTCTGGAAACTTGGCCATGACAAGGAGTGGATATCTGAGTAGAAAGAGACAGAGAGACAGAGAGGGACAAAGTAGAATAAATCATTTGGTAGATTGGCGATAAGAAAGGCAAACCCCGCGGGAAAGCAGATCGCATCATCGGGGCTGTCATCACCAACTCCTGGTCCATGCAACGGGCCGAGAGCACCGAGGGGCGGTGAAGTCAATAACACCGGTTGCAGCGTGGAGTAAACACAAGCCATTCTGCCTGTCGGCCTCGTGCCGGTTCGTGTAATATGGCATCGCGAAGGACATTAGGAGGAGGACGCGTCTTGGGCAGCGGGCGCTCGCTATCGCCGGCCGTCATCCCGCAGCGCCCGCAACAGCTCACGCCTTCCGAAAGCTCCCTGTCGCTGGCCTCGAGCTCGCATACTTCGACCACCGAAACAGATGACATCGCCAGCAGAGTCGCCCTCGAGTCCAACAATGGCCCTGTCGGTGGTGCTGCTTCCGCCAGCTCGCGCCTGGTCTGTCCCATCTGCAACGAGGACATGGTCACACTCTTACAACTCAACCGACATCTCGACGACAACCACCAAAACCTGCAAGAAGTCGAGCAAGATGAGGTCAAGAACTGGTTCGAACAACAGATGAAAAAAGCAAAGCGTTTCCAACCTCTTGCCGTACTCAACCAGAAACTAAAAGGCCTCGACGTCTTCGAGTCCAACGCGACTGCCCCTCCCTCGCTCGTCTCGACTACACCACCCCGTTCCTCACACTCGACCCATTCCACTCCCTTGCCAGCTGCCCTGCCGGAGACTCGCTTGGACCCCGACGATGTAGTCACAAAAGCTCATTGGCAGTGGACCTCGGTCCACGACTCCTGCTCGGATCCTTTGTGCGGCAAGAGACTCGGGAACACCAATGGCAACATCAACTGCAGACATTGCGGAAAGCTCTTTTGTGAGGAACACACCATGTACCAGATGAAGCTGTCTCGCTCCGCTCAGCATGAACCCGTCCGTGGCCTGTGGTGTCGCGTGTGCGAAACATGCTACAAGAGTCGACCTGGCTACAACCATCACTCGGGACTCGAGCGTGACCATACTCAAGAGTTTGTTGCTATTCGGAGACGCACAGTAGACAAGGCATACCTCGAAGTAAGCAGGTTGGAAAAGCGCCTTTCGAGGTTGACACAGCTGATAGCCAACCCTCCTCCCCCCGAAAACGACCAGAGCACCAGTAGCTTCCTGTGGTCCCTGGCCGGCTCTAAGAACCACATACGCTCCCTGGAGCAGTCAGTCGTAACTTGGGAAGAGGACGCTCGCGTATTACACTGTCCATTCTGTCAGCAACAGTTTTCACAATACTCCTTCCGCCGCCATCATTGTCGAATATGTGGTCGAGTCGTGTGCGGCGACCCAGCCACGAATTGCTCGACTGAGATTGGTCTCAACGTAGATGCCCCCGCCGCAACCAACCGTCTTGAAAAGTCACTCGGCCAAGTCGCTGTCGACGTGCGTATGTGCAAAGACTGCCAACACACAATCTTCAGCAAGTCTGACTTTGCCCGTCAACTATCGATACGGCCCCCGGACCAGCGCGCCTATGAGAATCTTGTCCAGTTTGAGCGCGGAATCCGTCTCCTTTTGCCCAAGTTCCAAAAACTGCTTCAGGCCTTACAAGATCCTGACAAACCTCCAACACCAACTCGATTGACCGATGCCACCAAGGTGCGTAGACGGCTCATGGATGCCTTCACACAATATGACGTCGCGGCCAGGCGCATCAGAGACTTGCCAACTGAAAGTCCGACGCAAGAACGTTTACAAAAGGCCATTCATGCACAGGCAACTACCTTCCTGCACTTGCACATGCTTCCCCTCAAATCCTTACCCAAACTGCTTCAACACGCGACACCGCACGGCAAACCACACGCCAAGCCCTCAGCTGATCCCTTGGCCGCCATCAGAAACGATCAGGCCAGGCCACAAGGCAGTCGAGCGAGCAGCTCGTCATCCGCTCAAGTCACTGCGCTAGAGGCCGAAGAGAAAGAACTCCGAGAACGGATGATTGTTCTCGAGGAACAAAAGTTCTTTGTCGAGGGTATGATTGCTGATGCGAATAAGCGGAGGAGATTTGATGAAGTGGCTAGTCTGGCTGGAAATGTTGAAGACTTGACTAGGGAGATTGACCAACTACAAGGTCAGATAGCAGGCATGGATTTTGCGACGGCTTATGCTGCTGGGCAAGAGGTTTGATTTTTACCTACAAAGACAGTGGGCAGCCGTCGTTCGCGTTATTGTGTTAGTGGTTTTTGAAATTAGCGAGGCGTTTATGGTGGTGGTTTGTGTGCTGTCTATCCTACCCTAAAATGGGTCAGTAACCAGTATGATATGCTCTTCTTCTCGCACTTCTTTGATGACATAAGAGTGGTCTGCCCTTCTTCCCTTTTGCTCGTCTGCCTGCATCCCTTCCACGCGTACCTGCGGGGTGATGAGACATGAGAAGGATCAGCTTGGCCATGTTTCTTCTGCATGTCATGTCATGTATCTTCCTCCACATCCTGCAGGCACGACCTTGAATCTCCAGCTTCTCCGCACCAGGCGCACTAGCTACATTATATACATCTCACGATCATGCCCTACAGTAAGCTCTAATACTGCCTTGGCTGGAAGCTAGCATCCCAAGCTCCTATACAGGTACAGTAACCTAACTCATCAACTTCTCCTCATCTGCTCGTATGAAGCATTAGTCAGGCCCCGGCATACAGTATTGAAGATCTGCAAGGACTGTCATAATTAAGTGATGTGTTTGCTTTTGCCGTTGTCATATCCAAGCCACCACCTTCGGATCCTGCAACCGACCCCGAAATCCAGGGTTTCCTGGTTTGGGGTCTGGATGCAAGTTTCTCCGCACGTAAAAAAAAAGGGATCGTCATTGCAGCAAGCAGGCAAAGCTGTTCGGGAGGTGCGGCCCGTGAAACCTGTTTGTTTGCGGGACTTCCCTGCCCCTGAATATCACGGTGTTTGGAAATACCTAGGGATGTGAAGGTTGGCATGGTATGGGGAGGGAGTTGTTTCGTGATTATCAGAGTCGGAATGCAAGAAGAACGGAGCCTGTTCTTGAATGACTTTGAAATGTTCTACAAAAACACCACACCTATCGACTGGAGGACTGGAACCTATTTTACCATGGACAAGAAGATTCGTAACATTCATAAGACCTCAATAACACCTATGCAGACACATCATCCTTAGGTGACCTCACCCACTCTTGGTCCCAAGGTACCATTGCATCTTTGCCAACAACCGCCTTGATAGCCCTCTCGCTAATATCCCAGAAACCTGGTCCCAAGGAGGGATCGGCGGCTAGATCTTTTTCTCGTCCTGAAACGCCCTGGGAAAAAATACGTCAGTGGGATGCATCCACGTTTGGAAGAGGAGAAAGAACTTACCACGTCTACTAGATACGCACCGTTCAGGTACTCGTTCTCGACGTCGGATGAGGTTGCTGCATAGAGGACTATGCGCGAACTACTGCGTACTGTGAAGTGGTCGTCCTTGGACAAAGTGTCTAGAACATGATCGCAGAGGTCCGAAGGTTGCCAATGGCTGTCTCTTCTAGGGTGGCTGCTTGCGTCTGACAATGCTTTTGACGGTTGCACAGCAATGGCGTAGATGTTGTCGTGATGGCGTTTGGCAATGCGTTCGGCGAGGCCGTGTCGGACACCTAGTAACATGCTCGTCCTTGAGCGGCGGAAGATTTCTGAACAGACTTCTGCGTCGTAGGCGGTGCGGCGGATGTCCTCTTCATCGCTGAATGAGTCGTCGGCGAGACTTTTCAAGCGCTGCTGTCCTGGGGCTTCGAAGATGACGCGAGGAGCAGGAGCTCCAGTTATCCTGGACGTTCTGCGGAGGAGAGGCCAGAGAAGGTTACTGGCATAGAAGTGGCCCAACCACATCATGCCGAAGTAAGCATCGATGCAATGAAGATCAGTCGTGAAATGAGCTTGATCAATCCCCGATCCCAGTATACACAAGTCGAGTCTTGGAAGCTCGTCGCATAGAGAAGAGAACACCTCTTGAACTTGGATAAGATCCGTCATGTCGCAGTATCGCCATTCGATGGCCGCGTCCTGGCCGACTTCCTTGCGGATCTGAGAGACAGCTTCCGTACCTTGGTTCGCACGAGCGTTCACCATTATGACTCGGCATTTGTGGATGGCAAGGGCGCGAGCAATTTCGCCGCTGATTGATTGTTAAAAAGATATTCAAAAAAAAAAAAAAAAGGAGGGAACGGATAGATGGACATACCCAATTCCGCATGCACCTCCCGTAACGATAGCGGTCCGGCCTTGTAAATTCGGCATGTCTTCTGGAGATTGGAAAATGGGAAAGTAGGAGTCTTGGGCTCGCATTTTGAGCTTTGTTGAGAAGATACTGGCGTAGATGTTGATGATGTCGAGGCGTGGTCGGAATAACAAGACCAGACAAAGCAATTGGTCAGGTCGGACATATATATCCTTCTAACAAAGAACGGTGGCTTGGAAAGAACTTGATTGAGGATAGTGTTGTTCCTGGGAAAGGGTAGTACTGTATATATACGTAGTTCTTGCTTTCGTCTAACAGCCCGATGGGATCGAAAAGGTGGAAAGACCTACGTGCATGTAACGGGCCGGGCGCTGACTGTAGAAGGCTACCTCATAAGCACCTAATGATGGTGAAGGATCCACATCCCTGTCACTCTTTTTGCGGCTCTTTCCCTAGGTTTCGTTTCCCCGGATGCAGAAAAGTAGTCGCATTCGGTAAAAGTTGCGTTGGAATGTTGGTGGAAATCGTGGTTCCCTGATTTTCTTGCGGCGTCTGGTCATCACGAAACATCCAAGTTTTCTGGAAGCCCACGATGCAGTTGCGTCTCAAGGCTTGGAAATTATGCTCTTTTCCTACACGTGTGGTTAGGAACTTGGTCACAAGACTGCGCCGAGTTCTTCCTTTGTTCATCGTGTTGTTCAATTATTCGCAGGCCAAGCGAGGTCGTTGCACAAAAAAGCAACCTGAAGCCGGCACCAGTTGCGTCAAAATGGTCAAAATAGCATCGCTGGCATGTCGCGTTCCGCCGCCTACACGTAACGGCCGCGAGTTTACGGAAACCCATGCGCACAGCAGGAGGCAAGGTGAGTTGGAGGCGCGTCCGTAAAGATGACGCAGCAATCCCGACTGGTTGGCACAAAGCATCGCTCATCCCCGGACCCCAGGGTGCTGCGACATGAGGGCAAGATGAGCATTTTTTCCGTCATATGGTCGTAAATGTTTTTGAGGTTGGGCGCTCAACCCGTAGTGTTGAATAAATCATCAGCAAGCTCATAGGTAGATTAGGCATAGAAGATAGCGCTTGCTGTTTCGGAACGCAGCTTGATCGGTTGATCCACTCCAAAAGGTCAGGAAAGCATCCTCAGTCGTCGATGGTGCATCTAAACCTCGATCTGCTAATGTAGTGAACGGTGACAGAAGCCATGCTATCTCCTGCGTGCTCTCTGACCAATCGCCATGATATAGTCAAGGTAAGGCAAGGCGGGCCGCCGCAGCGGTGCAACGAGGTAGGAGCTTGTGTCCGATGGTTCTGCAATCTTGGTGTCTTCGTTCGTCATTCGAGCGTTTTCACCTGAAGGTTGAGTGCAACCATTCATGTGGCGGTCGCAGTCGCAGTCGCAGTCGCAGTCGCAGTCGCAGTCGCTTGTGTCACAGTGGTTTCATGTCGTTGATTAGACAGATCAAGAGGACAAACTCTGCCGAGTGGATTTGACACAGCTAAAAAAGACTTTGTAGAAGTTTAAGTTCATGTGCCGAAGCTTCAGAAGACAGCTGCAAGGAGGAGGCTCAAACTTCCTGGGGAACTTCGGGAAGGTGGCCGGGGCGGCAAGGGCGAAGGGGGTGGTTGGGGAAGACAACAGCAGGTGTAGACCATCGGCATCTCGAGCACGATTGACATCATCAAGTCAGCTTTCGAGATGCACAAACTGTTTTTGTCTTATTGAGTTCACATTGAGATGTTGTTCTCTGGCCTTCTCAATAGAGCCTCTCTGTAATCTGAATATCTTCGTGCGTATTCACAGCGACACTGTCGACGTCCTCATATCTGTAGTCGCACGCTTTCTGCTCATGTCTGTACACTCGGCAATACCTCGCTCTTGCGGACGGCCTTGCGCTCTCATGCACACTCTGATACGGGTAAACATTTCAACCGGTTCTTTATCTTGTAAAGCTGTATAATGTTGACGTGAATGGCTTCAGTCAGCTTTGCATAGAGCATCGATGATCAGAGCTCATCTTTTGCTGGTCGGGTACCCTTAGGCTTTCTAATCATGCGGTCAGTCGAGATCGATCACCTGTGATATAAGCAACCTACAGCTTGAGATACTTTCTAAAGACTGCATTCAAGGTCTTCAGATGGATGAATGCATCGGCATCCTCTCCCAATCCCCACGCGAAAACGCCTCCAAGCTTACGAGGCTGTACGATTGCTGGAAACTTCTTCGCCATGGAAGCAGGGGTATCCCACGACCAAAAGATCTTCTCTTCTGCGTCCCAGTAATAGTTGCCGTCATCGTCGTACATAGCGTTGGGGACAGCCTTCTCAAAAGACTTCTTGAGCTCTGTCGGGATTTTGTCGTGCCACGAGAAAGCACCACTTTGCCCTAGGTCTCTGCCTGTTTTCGGATCTTCCATCTCGACTGTCTTGCAGCCCAAGACCTTCTGAGCGCACTCGTCTGTCGTCCGGAACCATTTGACGTAAAAAGCAAATCCCAAATTCGCTTTTTCAACAGGAACGCCATTGTTTAAATACGTATCGACGGCAATCAGAGAATTGGCAATGCCAGTGTGATGTGCGGTGACATTGTCACGCCTGTTCATCAAGTCATATGTCATGATGTTGACGTAGTCCAGATACTTCATGGCCTCCACAAGCGTATCTTTGGTGAAGGCAACTTGGATGTCGACAGGCTTGCCCCTTGAAACAGGATGTTAGCATAGATTCTCGCTTTGGAAAAGTGTTATGCTAAATCATGAGTCGAAGATCTACTAGCTCCATAACTCATCTGGGAAAGCGATCGTCATATCGTGAAGACCACAACTTCCACATACGACTCATGTATACCTGGTGACAGGACGAAAGGTAGAGGTACGAGGTTGTTTGTTCATTAGGAAGCCTGTTGGTCCATGTCGTTGATCTCGGCTTCAGGTTGACTTTCATACTGTTCACCCAAGTCCCATAAACTCGTGGGACTGGTGAGCGAGTTGAGGCTAGCCGAGTCCGACTCATGGTGGTTGCACGTTAAATTGACTTACGGGACTGCTGCTGACATGATCTTGTCAGGTCCGATGGCAGCTCGGATCTCGGCGAGAAGTTTAGGATATACCCCAACCTCCCAGCTCTTTTCGGAATTGGTGATTTGCTTGTAATCTTCACCATTGCCGCCCGGGTATTCCCAGTCAAGGTCAACTCCGTCCGCACCGGTGGAGTCAAGCATTGCCTTGATGTTTTCCGCAAACGCTTTTCTGCCCATCTGAGATGCAGCCGCGGCGGAGAAGCCTCTGGTGTCACCCCATCCGCCAATGGCTATCAGAACTGCAAGATCTTTCTTAGGAAACTTCTTTCGCACTGTTTCAACATCGGTAAAGAGTGGCCATCTGGACGGGGGCTTTCCATTGAAGATAGAAGACTGCATGAAAGCCAGTGTGACGTGCGTCACATCCGCGACATGAACTGCTGGAGGGTACACCTCGTGCTGAGCGGTCAGGTACAAAACATAGCGTGACGCCTGGGACACATATGCTAATGCTGCGATTAGCACTAGCAGCATCGCTCGCATTGTTGGAGTTGCGGGAGGGAACTGATGTTTCGGTCGCAAGTTGTGATGGAAAGATGTTTGGCCCTCGAGACTTTCGATGTCGTTTCGAATGGCTCGAAGCGTGGCTGGAAGCATAGCCACATCATTATTAACGTGCCCAATGGGGAAGTAAATGATGCTCCCCCCACTTATAGCCCTTACTTCCTTCCTTTTGATTTTTGTGCAAGACCATCTTCGTTTTCATGTCGCAGACTGACAGATGCGATGTTGCTCGAAATTTGCTCTACTCGACGGGCCTTCTGAAACCTTCTCTAGTCTTACGGACTTGATTGCACGCGCGCAGCAGTGCAGTGATAGAGTCGCGTTTGCAATGGTCGAAAGATGGACGATTATCGACGATCTGTCCAGCAACTAGGGCAATATTTTCATGTCGCATCATTGCCCTGTATATCTACACAACAAGCATTGAATATGCTAGTCTTTGGCACGAAACACCATTTTGTGTTCGAGTGCAATCGCGTCTTCCACGGCCACGACGCTCGGTCAAAGCTTGACGGAGTACGATTGCGTGGCTATTGCCCATCTACACGGATAAGTCCTACACGACTAGCTTCTGCTTAATCGATTTCCACTCAATCGGGCAAGCTGTCTAGGGCATCAGTCGAGGCTTGTAACACCCCTACAGTGCACACGCATCGGAAATCGCTCCTGAGGGGATGTTTTTGCTGATTAGTTTACCACACCAAGCCACCACGCCGCAAATCTTGGTTGAAAAACGACGAGTTTCCATGCAACTCAAGGAAACCAGTGAAAATAGACACTCTGTGAACCAGAGAGGTAAAGACGATATCATCGTGCGTCGTGACGATAAAGTTCCGCCAGATTTGAGACCATAAGACTTGCTAGGGATGAGAGGTAGATTGACATGCCCTAAGTTGCACTCTCTCTCAGGCCCTATGCTTACGACAACCCTTACTGAGCATATCAATGATCAGCTCTGACCTCTTATGGGACCTGACTCTTGGTGTGGGCGAGTATACATATCTTGGACCAAGACCTCCTCAAAATCAGCAGTATCACATTCTTTTGGTTTCCTCTGTTATCTACGATCGTTGCATCTACTTCTTCTTCATCTTCTTCTTCTACCACCATGAAAACCAGTTTAGCCGTCCTAGGCGCTGCAACCGTTTGTGCAGCCTCTGTCTCCAACACTACCGAAGACGGCCTTATCACCAATGGACTCGTCTCTCTTGGAAATTGGCAGAGTGCCTTTGACAAGGCTCAGAACTTTGTCTCGCAGCTTACTACCGAAGAGAAAATCACCATCATCGGAGCTGGATCTCTGACCAACAGCTCAGCGAACTGGACAGCTCTCGGGATTTCGGATGGTCCACAAGGAGCGCAGAATTTCTACTACGAGAGCGCCTTCTCGATGACATGTGCCTTGGCTATGACTTGGGACAAAGATGCTATCTACAAGCAAGGCAAAGCTGTCGCTACCGAGTTTTACCAGAAGGGCTTGCAAGTGTTAGCTGGGCCTGTATCAAACCCCATGGGCAGATCAGCTTGGGGTGGCCGTAATGGTGAATCGTTTGGACCGGACGCCTATTTCAATGGTATTCTCGGTGGTATCAGTGCAAAAGCCTACCAGGCAGGTGGTGTCATTGCAGGTGGAAAAGTGAGCATATCTTGTTTTGATTCGGGTCAAGTCGCTAACCGTTTGTCAGCATTTTATCCTGTACGAGCAAGAGACTAATCGCACTTCTTCCATGAGCGGTGGTGGTGGTGGTATGGGAGGAGGCATGGGCGGTGGCCCCACCGGCTCAGGCAACAGCACTATGGGCGCTTCAAAATCTGGCTCTGGCCCGTCGGGCTCTGCTCCGTCAGGAGTGACTCTCAGAGCAAGAGCAGACAATTCATCCACTACCCAATCTTCGACTGAGACTGCCCCTTACTCATCCAACATCGACGACAAGACATTCAGAGAGACATACCTCTGGCCTTGGTACGACATCATCAAGGGTATGTGATCGTCAAGCACAAGGTCAACTTCTTACTGACGTATATACAGCTGGCACTGGTGCAGTCATGTGCGCAATGACCGAAGTCAACAACACTGCAGCTTGCGAAGATAGCTCACTCCTTATGGGCATGCTCAAAACTGATCTTGGCTTCCCTGGAATGGTCTGGCCGGACCAGAACGGTCAAAAGACGGCTCTTGGGTCAGCCACAGGAGGCCTTGACTACGGTTCGAGTAGTACCTGGTCTACATCGACTATCGAAGCATTCTTGAGCAACAACTCTCTCTCAGAAGCACGTCTGGATGATATGGTGATCCGCAATGTCATTGGCTACTACAGAGCCAACCTGGACAACGGAGAACAGCCTTCCAAGGCAGACTACGATGACTATGTCGATACCATGTCCGACCACGCCAACATCATCCGTGAGAATGGAGCGAAGTCAATTGTTCTTCTTAAGAACGATGGCGCTCTTCCTCTGAACAAGCCTAGAAGAATGACGCTCTTCGGTGCTAACGCCGGACCTGTCATGGGAGGACCCAATCTGCAATTCACTGTTCAGGGCTCTGGGCCAACATACCAAGGCCATCTTGCCAGTGATTCTGGCTCCGCTCAGTCTTCGCTGCCCTATCTCATCACTCCTGAAGCAGCTCTGACGCTCAGAGCATCAAAGGAACATACCAATATCAAGTGGATCTTAAACGACACATACAGTACAAGCAGCTCAGGCAACACTCTGGTTACTCTATCTTCCTCAGAGACTGCTGTCGATGCTTCTTATGCGGGATATGCGGCCGCCAGTGACGTATGCCTCGTCTTCATTAATGCTCTATCAGGCGAAGGTGCGGATCGGACTGAGTTGTACAACGAGGATCAGGACAGCATGGTTAACACCGTGGCTGCCAACTGCAATAACACTATCGTCTTCATTACTTCCACTGGTATCCGCCTTGTTGACCAATGGATTGAGAACGAAAACGTTACTGCTGTGCTATACTCTGGTCCTCTTGGTCAAGAGAGTGGCAACTCAATCACCGACATTCTCTACGGCGATGTTAATCCCTCAGGTAGACTTATCCACACTATCGCAAAGAACGAGTCGGACTACAATGTAGAGATTTGCTACACCCACAACTGCAACTACACCGAGGGCAACTACATCGACTACAAGTACTTTGAACACAGCAACACCACCGCTCGTTATGCTTTCGGTCACGGCCTGTCTTACACTTCCTTCCGCTACAATGATATCAAGACGACCAAGCTCATGTCCAACCTATCATACCACGCCAAGGGACGTCTTGAAGTTGGCGGCCGTGCAGACTTGTACGATGTCGTTGCAGAGGTAAGTCTTACTAATACAGGCCCTTGAGAAGTATACTGACAAGCATAGGTCGATGTCAATGTTCAGAACACCGGTTCGCGTGACGGAGCCGAAGTCCCGCAACTTTACATTGGCTACCCAGAGGGCTCTGGAGCTGACCAACCTCTCAAGGCTCTGCGAGGCTTCGAGCGTGTAGAGATCACGAAAAACGAACACAGCCAGGTCAAGTTCCAGCTCAGACGCAGAGATCTCTCGTTCTGGGACGTCACTGCCCAAGAGTGGGCTTTGCCGACTGGTGAATTCAAGGTTTATGTCGGCGCTTCTTCCACAGACATTCGACAGACGGGTACGCTGGCTATGTAGATCTCGGATCCTTGCTGAAGATTTGTAGAGGGTGGAGAAGGTTGGTCTGTTGAGATTAAATCTCTGGCTGGGTAAAAGCGAGAAACAACGCCGACGGAGTGTCTACCGAACGCCATGTCAAACTTAATTAGCGCACATCTGTATGTTCAAGTTCTTCCCCTCCATTCCCACTACCTGAAGGCAGATTATATTCAGGAAAGCTCGCATCAATTTTTGGAGATATATCGACTCTCGATGAAGGTCGCACGTAGTCTTTTGAATCTTATAACGGAAAACCTTTCGTGCAGACATCCAGCCTAGCAAGAATCTGCTTGGCGTACGTCGGTTAGGAAAGCACTGTCACTCTGTACCAAGTCTTAGGTCAATCTCAGAAGGCTGGAGATCCACAATTTGCGGCTCCGTCTTCCCGCCCATCCATGTCGCCAGCATCACGGAGACATCGCGCAACACAGAGCAACATCTTGTGGCCATCTATGAACAATGTTCTATGACGGGTGGTCTATACCAGTTTCGAGAATTCCAGGCTCTATCTCGCCTGATTGCACTGCGCTCTGAACGGCCTGAGTACGAACGCTGATACCAAATCTCTCGAGATCCACGTTTTCTGTAACACGAGCACGTCCCGGGATGCTGCAGCCGGAGCCGGCGTGCCTGTAGATCATGAATCTTTTCTCAACTTAGACGATCGTACTGCACCACTGCATGGAAGTGGCTATTCAGGTCCCGCAGATTACGGCACAGGCACAGCAGAACACGAGGGCAAGTAAACATCAAAAGTAGGTCGCTCCTGCCAGATCTTGAGCCTTCCTTCCTCTTATCTCTTTTCTCCCTTCTTTGTCGCTCTTTGTATTCCATCAATATGTTAAAGTCATTCTTTTTGGCGGCCGCCTCTTCTAGCCTTGCCGCTGCAGTCACTTGCGATGACCTCGCTTCTTCGCTTACCTTCAAGGATGTCGATGTAATCTCGGCGTCCAGCTCTTACTACACCAAAGGCTCAACGATCAACATTGAGGGCGAGCAATCAAATGCCTGTTTCAAGCAGACCTACCCGGAGGTTGATATGTGCAGGGTCGTCTTGACTGTGGCCACCAGTCCTACTTCACACAATTACATGGAGGTGTGGCTTCCTAGCGGCAGCACACCCTGGAACGGCCGACTCTTGGGTACCCGCAATGGCGGTCTGGCCGGCTGCATCGAATATGAGGATATGGCATACTACTCTAGCTTAAACTTCGCTACAGTAGGAGACAATGGCGGTCACAACAGCTCCACTTCCGATGGATCGAAGTTGCTGAACAACAATGAGGCCGTAATCGATCTTTCCTACCGTTCCAGGCATATTTCGGTTGTTGCCGCAAAACAAGTCATCAAGCAGTATTACAGCCAGCCTGCAAGCTACTCTTACTACGTTGGTTGCAGTACTGGTGGTCGTCAAGGTCTCAAGTCTGCTCAAGAGTTCCCTGACGATTTTGACGGAATTTTGGCCGGATCTTCTGCCTCTGACTTCAACCACCTTTCGGACTGGACTTCTAGATTCCTGTTGATCACTGGGTTCGGCAGCGATGCTAGAGCTCTATCTAAAGATCAGTGGGTCTATGTTCACGAAGAAGTCCTTGCTCAATGCGACGAGCCCCTGGATGGTGTTGCAGACGGCATTCTTGAGGACCCCACAATCTGCGAGTTCAACGCTGCCGCTCTTCGATGTGGCACCAGCTCTGACTCTCGCTGTCTCACCCAGACTCAGGTACAGACTGTCAACGATGTCTACTCTGAACTTTACGATCAAAATGGAAACTTTCTTTACCCTTCTCTGTCGCTCGGTGCTGAGTTGGTCGCATCTCAGCAAGGTCTCTTTACCGGCTCAGTCATCGGCAATGCCGCAAACTTCATCTCCAACGCCGTATATAACGACAGCAACTGGGATCCCCGCAGCCTGAATCAAGAGACCTTTACTAGAGCAGATGAGACTGATGTTTTGCACGGTAACATTTCGACCTGGAACGGCGATCTCAGTGCCTTCCGCAGAGCTGGCGGCAAGTTGATGATGTAGTAAGTAAATACGTGTGATATCTTTCTCAAGCATCATGCTAACTTATCCATCAGCCACGGCATGGCAGACCCTAACATCGCCGGCGAGAACTCTCAACGCTACTACCTTTACGTCGCTAAAACCATGGGTGTTAGCGACGAACAATTGGACGAATTCTTCCGTTTCTACCGTATTTCTGGTAGCGGCCACTGCTCTTCGGGTGGCGAGGGTGCTTGGGAATTTGGACAGATAGCAGCTGCACGAAACGGAAAATTCAGTGCCGTCCAGCAGCTGGTGGATTGGACCGAAAAGGGTATCGCCCCTGACACCATCACTGGAACCAAATTCCACAACGACGACCCCAGCCAGGGAGTCGCTTTCGAGCGCAGCCACTGCAGATTCCCTTACCGCACTACGTACAAGGGCAATGGCCTCGACCCCAATGTCACTACCAGCTGGACCTGCGAGAAGATCAACAAATGGCAGGAGTGCGGTCCTGGTGCACTTCCCAGACTCTGTTAAGCATTTGATCAGACAATACTGATCGCTAGCTTGGGACACACAGATCGCACTGATTGATGGCTCAAGCTCATTGATGACATGAAAAGTCCCCAATCTTCACTTTTATATAATACATAATCTTTTCACCAATCACTAGACTTCACTTCTTCTCAGTCGCCCGTCCATTTCGCGCTTACATGCCAAGGATGTACGCTCTCTCATGATCTCATTCAATCACCATTTAGCTATAGAGATGCACAACGCCATCCCAGCTCACGATCACACGTCCACCAAAAGTGCTGAAATTGGACCATCTCTGCTACAAAGACATCATGCGTGTTCACAGCCCTCGACGTGACAGCTCCCGTACCCAGAAAGGACCATCACATCGTCCCCTCAGCTACACATCGGTTGATCAACCACATCGTCTTCCATGCGAATCATCACAACTCGCTAGACCCTGCCACACGCAATCTGCGTATTCGAGCCCTGCATACGCTCCAATAGCATCCCAGCCGAATCACAAACCATCTGTTTCGAATAAATTAAACGCCCAGATTTGCACATGCAAGATGCGACTTTAGTTTAGTGTTATTATAGCATCTATTCTCGGAGACAAGAAGAACTGCAGGAGGGCTAAAGATAGAATTTTGTATACAAGAGAAGTAAGAGGAGAGAGGGAAGAACTGGAGTGCTCATGTGATTGGAAGAGAGTGCTACCTAAGGACAGAATCAGAGAAGCGTTGATCGAGAACCTATGATAGGAAACAGCAAATGGGAAGACGGAAGCAACAATTCACCGAGCGAAGGGAGGCACGATTTGGCCGATGATGATTTGTGTTATTCATTGGAGAGAGCCTATATTGGCAGTCAGTTGCGTCTCTCGGTCGACGACAGCTGCCGTTGCCGACAGTTGAGAGCCCAGCCCATAGCTCAACTTTCACCTCAGCTCCCAGCAAGTGTGCTCTTCTCGTGAAGAAAGCTGTGTAATAATTCAGCGTCTAAGACTTGATCACAACATACGCACGAAAGAGTAGAGGAATCAAGCAAATGATACAATTCCTTGTGTATCTGTAACTGTGAACCTTACTCCTACACCGCGCCTAACTGAACCCTCGCTATGCATCCATATCTTGCGCCTGCCCATTTATACACCAGCGGCAACTTCACTACCACCACCAACGCCTTCAACTTTGATCAAAAACTCTCTAACTCTACCCGCTTCTTCTCTGCCCAGTGCGCCCTTTTCGGACTCTACAGCAGCCAGAAGCGCACCCAGCTGATCTTCAACCTTCTCCTCTGCGACGCCTGTACATAAAGAGACGACTTTACGATACAGATACTCAAGTTGCGTAGAGCGTGATTTGAGCTGTGTAGATTTTTGATGTAGACGGTCATTGTTCGTTTCGTAAACCTTCTTCAGAGTGCGTAGTTCAGCAATCGAAGGCGTATTGTTAAGAATCTGTTGTTGAAGAGAAGGCGACAGCTGTTGAGCCACTTGTGCTGGGTCTGAAATATTTGAGGGCAGTTCGTCGACAATGGCGAGCACCGAAGATACAGAAGCATCTGCGTCTCCTACAGCTGTGGTCGTCTTTGTCACCTTTCTGCCGTTACGATGGCGTTCCTCGAGTATGCGTTTCAGGTTTGCAACTTTGGATTGGCCTTCACTGCGGGATTTGGCGCGGCGTTGGAGGGTTGCTAATTGGTCGCTTTCTGTCTTTGCTACCGCGGACAACTCTTGGATTTGTGCGTTGAGCTTGTCGATCTGTGTCGTCTTTTCGACGAGTAGCTGTTTGTGTTGAGCGAGGTTTGCTGTGAGCATGCTGGTGAGTGAAGAGATAACATCCTGGTTCTGGTCTTCGATGATATTTGTATTCGAGACAGGCGTCGCTTCCTTTTCGGTGGCGCCTTCCGTAGTTGTGTTCTGTGACGGCGGACGGTTTGGTGCTTGTGCTTGTGAGAATATCGGGTCAATGTTTGACGGGTTGTTAAATCCTACGGCCTGCCCATTCTCGTCTTCAGCACCCACGCCAAAGTCACGGGCTGTGACACCCTTATGATTGGGGATTGTGGGATCGGCCTTGACTTCTAGGAGCTGCTGAATGATGCCCCTGTTGCCAATTCTGGCGGCAAGGTTCAGAGCGGTGTTGCCTGCCTTGTCTCGCGCATTGACTATGTGTGTGAGGAAGCGCATCAGATTCATTCTTTCTTTTACTGCCTGGCCAGGGGTTGCTGAGCCATTCTCGACCGGGGCGGGCTTGGAAACACTACGGACCAAGAACTCCAGCAATGCTTCGAGATAGTACTTGCTGCTGGGTGCTCGGCCTTTTATACCGCACGACACAGCAATGTGATGGAGAATGGTACGGGCTTGTGCATCTCTCACTTCGATCAAAGGACTGAGCAGCTCCAGAACATCCGGGAAAGAAGAATGCTCGCAGCAATTGTTCACTAGCACAGCCGAAATGAGAGCACTCTGTCCTGCAGCGTTTCCCCGGAAGATGTTAGCTCCCTTTTGGATCAGCAGTCGTAGTAGTGGCACTCTTGAAAGCGTTGCGGCCCAATGTAAAGCGGTATTCGCGGATGTGTCTAGAGGTATATCCAGGTCCTCTGGTGATAGTGAGAGCAGTGCTGGGTGTGAAGCGAAATCTTGCCTTGCCGACTCGGCGAAAAGCTCAAGGAGCAACTGGCGCTTGTTATCATCCTCAATACCCGTTGGTGCCGGTAACGGTGGGAGAGTAACAGGCTCGTCTGAGCCATTGACATTTTCTTCGAGGTATTGCTGGGTGCTCTGTAGGAAAGATTCTCCAGGCTCTGTAGGATCCAGGGACATGATCGAAGCGTCTACAGGGATGTCGTCGTTCGGTCGCATACGCTTTCGGGGAGGTTCCTGACCACCCGGAGCTTGTCTCCATGCAGGGTTCTGAGTGTTGTAGCCAGAGTCGGGGACTTGGTTGTTGTGGTAGCTCACATCGGCCATCATGCTGGTTTGTTGCTGTTGTGAAGAACGTCTCATGTGACTCGGGCGGGCTGGCGAGTTCAAACGAGCAGCCTTGTTCAATGCAGCGAGAGCAACGGATGACATGGGGGAGATGTTCTGGAAGAAGGTGTTCGATGCAGTCGGGCCATTCCTATCTTGCACACCGGCGGCGTAGAATCTCTTTCTGTTGGCAGCCATTGCTTGTTCCTTGGTTGGAGTCTCTGTAGTCTGACCGGCGCCGGAGCCATCGAGGTCGTGTTCTAGGAGGGGGAGCAGCAGATCTTCAACACCGTACTGACGGCAGAACTCGCGACCTCTGCGGTAGTTGATCCAGGTGCCTTGGTATTTGCCGTAGCCTCCTTGGACCTTTTCGTGCTCGCCAGGTAGAATCTCCTTTTCCAGAACTTTTGTGCGTTTTCCCTTGTCGACACCGGCAACCTTGAGGATTTGAGTGGCGTTGAGCCAGCCGTCGGAGCGTCGTCGCATACAAGCAATATTGTTCACTTCCATTTCATATACCTGGACACCCGAGTATACAGCCTGCCTTGACGTTTAGCTTCTTGTGCACGATAAGCGGGGTTTGAGTTGCGTACGGTATATATGGTGGGCTTTTCGAATGTAGGACGCATGTTCTGCTGAGGAGCAGGCGCTGAAGCACCTTGGCCGTAGCCAGCATCTTGTAAGGCCTTGAATGTATGGGCCATGCCTGGTGATTGAGCGACGGCATACTGGGCAGTCTGAGAGCCATAGGGCATCGAGTAATGGCCTTGGTCTTGCGGAGTTCGGTTCGTGTGGTGCGCCATTTTGGGTGTGAAATGCCTGTATAGGCTGTGACGGCGAGTAGAATGAGGCCGTTGTTGAGCACAATGGGGGCGAAATGCGAGTGTAGAGGATCAAACCAAAAAAGGCTCACCACTCATGTCGAAAGTGCAGCTCGGCCGGATGAGATACGCGAAAGACGTGTTCGTCGCGTCGAACCTGTGGGATTGATGGTCCAAGCGTTTCGAGTGGAGACCTTTCAGACCTGATGCTTGCTATTGGCTACGGATCCCTTGCCCGCTCATGCTTGAACACAACTATCAAAACTGTATCCCGTCTCTGGGGTGCGCATGTCTTTCGTATCGCTCGATTCGTTGCAGATTTTCAGGGGCATCACTAACTTCATGAGACAGCACGTTAGGAAATCCACTGCATTTGAGAGATATAGGCCAATTGCCTGTCCACATTGTGGCTTCTTTCCCATTCCGTTTACTATAGTACAAACATGTGCATATAACGCCGCCCCAATTGTTTTTGAACATGTACAAGCCGAAACACTCCACCACATGCAATTCGTTCAACGTCTGCGGAGGTACCAGTTGAATGCAAGAGCCATTGTCTCGTTGGCAAATGGTGTGGGCACCTCTGCCAATCCTGGTCTAGCAACCGGGTGACGGAGGTAGACGGCGCTGCAGATCTTCTGGTTGACTTCCAGGTACCGCGGGATGAATGCAAATGCACTCATGAACTCACGCGGTCTCCACGGTGTAGCATATGGCTTGGATGCATCGATAGGGTTCTCGTTGGCACGCGCAAGGGCCGCATGTAGTAGCTCGGCATCCTTGCGGGCACGGAATGCGTCCTCTCTCTTGATGGGCTGTTTCTGATCGGGCAGAGCTGCCTCTACTGGGGCTCCTTCAGCAGGCACCTTGGCGGCAATGGCGTTCAGCGTCTCCTCCAATGTGTCGATTGTCTCGGTACCAGTCTTTGCAATTCCAGAAGGTCGCAGGCGAGACATGGTTTGCTTGACCGACTTGGCAAATGCGCGTAGATCCTGCTTGCGCTTGCCAGACAAGCCCTCCTTGCTCTCTTTGGTGATGTCTTGTGCGCGGGCGAGTAATGACTTGAGAGCGGCCTTTGGGTCCTCGTCGGGAGAGGGGATTGTCTTTGTGGAGCTTGCAGATGCCTTCGAGGCTTCGTCGCCGTTCTTGGTCGCAGACTCGTCGAGAAGATCCTCAGCATCATCATCCACAATCTGTTCGATTTCATCGGCCTCCTCGCGGCCTTGCAATGAGTCTGGGGTGTTCTTGTTGTGCTTGCGTGCGCCAGTGGCATATAGGACGCGCTCGGGCTCTACTGAGAACATGTCGCCGGGGTTGAGAAGGTAGCCGGGGTGTTGCATCTACATATGTTAGCTTGCAGTATAGCTAAGGCTCAAACAGCACACGCACCTTCTTTCCGTTGACCTTGACAAAGCCGTGAACAACGAATTGTCTTGCTTGGCGAGCACTGCTGGCGAACAGAGCACGCCATACAGCGGTATCCAGTCTGCGCTCAGTCGGGAAATATGTCATGTGCATATAAGGCGTCCTTTGAGGGTCCTTGTCTCGACCAGGTCCTGCTCGATCATCGTCCCTTTTTCTTCTGAGATCAAGACCAGAACCACGGCCTGCAGCCTGCTCGGAACCATCTGTACGGGCCAGAAGTTTGTAATCCATGGGGACAACGGCGGGAAGGCGACGGTCAAACATGCGAGTCCATTTGCCTTCACGGATTTGTTCACCGTGATAGGCACGGGTCAGAGACTTTGCTAGCCATTTCTGCTGGAAGAAAGTCTTGTTGTTGGCGAAGGGAGTTGTGAGGCGCGAAATGTTATACAAGGTCCATTTCGACCAGTCGGCTCGGACTTTCTGCGCATTGTCAGTGGCGCAGCGAGGGTGGAATGCGAGAGGAACATACGGGCTTCTTTAGACCGTGAAACCTCTTACGCATGGCGAGGGTGGGCGCAAAGCTAGTACAAAGCAATTGGGCGACGGCGATGCCTGGCTCGAAATTCGTCCATCATGCAATGCACAAGTTTCGGCGAAGACTTCTGTCCACCGGGTCGAGGCTTTTGGCGACTTCCGCCCGCAGACTTGCACCAATATTCACCATGGCAGAAGAACAAAACACATCAAATGCCGCCGCTCTTCACCCCTGCACAATGCAATGAAGCCAGACACCTGCTTCGCGCCATCTTGCGTGAGGCTACATACCTTCCCGATGAACAAGCCCGTATCTACGTAGCCACTCACGCCGTCGCCCGCTTTCGAGACTACACGCCCGGACACAAATCTGACGACATCTTGCTGCAGAGGAGACACATACAGCTCGGCGATGCAAGGAAGGCTCTATCCGAGCTGTCCAGAGCTAACCATGGAGACTTGAAGCCCTTGATCAAACTTCTTCATCTGACTTATGCCCGTACTGGCAAGAGGCGACATGAGCTATTACGCGACCTGCAGCATAAACCTCTGGCTGGTACCGACATGGACCCCCACGAGCCGCCCCGGCTCACTCCTCAACACGTTGCTTTGCTGCAGTCGCAAAAGCTGGCCACTCCTCCTAATGTTGTTCGTCCTCTGCTTCGTTCATGGTCCTTGGACATCCCGAAAAAGAACAGTTGGGAAAGGCCCTTGCCTAAGAAGCGCCTTGCAAAACTCTTTCGTGACTGGTATTCTGAGGTACTCGAGCGTACTGTTGTACCATTGCCTCATGCTGAGTGGGATCGCCTGAGAGATCTTGCTCTAGGCAAAATCAAATTCCGCGGTGTGACTACTCGGCGCGTTATGGCTGCTTCAACAGCCAGTCTGCCCTCGCCGCTTGGAGTTGCCCTCGGACTTGTTCCACACAACTCGCCTGAAGTTATCCTCAAGAACTCATCCAACCCCATCCAAGGTAGTCATAAGTTCACAGCTCGCTTCATGAAGAGGTGCTGGGCTTCTGTCTTCGCACAATGCCCAGTAATGTCGTGGGATGCAAAGGCTCAGAAATGGTTGATTGAGTGGGGTTGCGACGTCTTGAATCGAGAAAAGGTCTTGCATACCACTGACGAAACTACTCTGACCAAGAAGTGATTCGTCTTGTGCCTGCTATTCATTACGCCAGTGATCTGGTCAGCTCGCAGCATCACGAACTTCTGCTGCTCATCAAGCACGTCAGCCTCACAGCACTGTGCTGTTGTCGCCTTCACCGATGTGATGTGCCACTACAACGGCTTACTCATTCACTAGCTCAAACGCCCCGACGACGGCTGCCATGCTGTCTACAAGGAGGCCCAAGTACCACTCTTTCCGCTGGGTTTGTGGCTCTGCAATCGAGGACGACGGCTTGTTTGAAGTTTTGAAAGGATCAACCTTACAAGCGCCCGCCAATCGTAAGTTCTGATCTCTTTGCTTCTTCCCTGGAAACGCCATTGCATGATGAACAGATCTTCGAATACTTATCTACATTGTCTGAACAACCTTGACGATTCATACATCTCTGACAACCTGATTCATTGGCTTTCCAACCACTTCTCCCAACTCAAACATCTTTGGTTGACTTCGGTGCAACAGTTGCTGACTAGTCATCTTAGAGGTGTGGTCCTCTACATGCAATATTTGCAGTTTTGCGGATTAAACAAACTTCGTCGAGCTTGCATTTGATTCTTCTGCCAGATGAATGCAAGAGTGTGTCCCGATACACGTTGCCAAACAGCAAGGTTTGGAGGTCTTGAATGACTTTGATCCATATCAGCTGCAGAGGAGTGGAAGTCCGAGCTGGATTTTGAGCTGGAGGCCTCGATCGTCACTGCCAAGAAATCTGGGGAGTTGGTCAATATTTATATCTACATGTCATTGAAAGGGCGTCTTCTCGTGCTCCCAAAATACACATCAATTGACCTGCATTTTTGCTCTGTATCTACCTGTTCACGTGTATTCTGCACGATTATCCGACTCCCATTGTAACATCCGGGACGCCCGTCACAAAGCCCTAATCATGTCTGGCCAACCAACCATTAGCCATGCAACCCGCGAAGGTACGTTAAAGGATATAAGCCATGTTACGAGAGTGTATAGCACACACTCTGCTTCTCAGTCGATACATCGGTTGAATGGCGATTCGCTAACATGCTCCAGATGTACCACACATCCTAAGCCTCATCCGCGAACTCGCCGACTACGAAAAGGCCCTCTCATCCTGCCATGCAACCGAAGAGTCTCTAGCCTCGACACTCTGCTTTGCTCCTGCTCAAGGCCAGCCGCCATCCGGATTCGGATACGCCAAAGTCCTCTTGATCCGCACACCCAGCAATGAAGTCGCCGGTATGGGACTGTATTTCAACAACTATTCAACGTGGTGGGCAGCACCTGGCATATACCTTGAAGATTTGTTCCTGCGCCCTGAACACCGCAATAAAGGGTATGGCAAGCTGCTTCTTGGAGCACTGGCGAAAGAGGTCAAGAGAATTGGAGGCAAGAGACTCGAGTGGTGCTGCTTGAAGTGGAACAAGCCTTCGTTGGAGTTCTACAAGAGACTAGGAGCCGAGCAGATGGGGGACTGGGTTACACTAAGAGCGGACGGCGAAGCCTTAGACAAGTTGGCGGGTTCTGCTGAGAAGGCAGCTAACGTCCAGGTTGATGGTAAATTAGAAATGGCGTCTTAGATATGCACACGAAACATAGCAAGCTCTCGAACAATCGTGACCTGAGCTCGGATTTTGTATTGAGAGGCTTTAGGCCGTCAACACCCAGAAAGAAAACACACCAATGCTCTGTTCAAACATTCAAGTTGCTATATTCATGACGTGCCTGCATAGTATCGTCGATTGATGATGTTGTCGATGGAGATGGTTTTGACCAGGGTCACACGGGCAACAAAGGACATGGTCAAGATCGACGTCACACCGATTGAACCGTGCGGAATGTTCTCGGAGGTTCCACTAGGCTTGGTTCACGTTGCTAAAAAATCGTGTTTTGGGTCCCAACGACGCAGCGCTACAGAGAGAGCCCCTCTATCCCACCTTGTCTCCAGACTTTTCAAGCGCCTTTTCTTTGATTGAGATACCCCCTGTCGCCGTATAGACGACTCTCGTTTCCCTCTTCAAAAGTTTACGTTTTATCACACATCACTAAGACCACACATCATGTCGTGAGTTTAGACGCCCGCCACATATCTGCAGGGAAACAACTGACCTTTTGCGCCCAGTGTCGTCGGTCTCGACTTCGGTACTCAAAATGCCGTGATTGTAAGTCTACACTTCTCTCAAGTTACTCTAAAGCATTCACTAACGACTTGCGCAATAGGCTGTCGCCAGAAACCGCGGTGTCGACGTTATCACAAACGAAGTTTCCAACCGCGCAACACCCGCGCTGGTCGGTTTCGGTCCCAAGTCTCGCTACCTCGGCGAGACCGCAAAGACACAGGAAGTGTCCAACCTCAAGAACACCGTCGGATCCCTTACCCGTCTCGCTGGCCGATCGCTGAAGGACCCCGATGTCGCCATTGAGCAAGAACACGTCTCGTGCAAGCTGGTCGACGTTGATGGCCAGGTCGGTGCCGAGGTTTCATACCAGGGCAAGAAGGAGCAGTTCACTGCCACCCAGTTGACCGCCATGTTCCTCACAAGGGCCAAGCAGACCGCTTCCGCCGAGCTCAAGCTTCCCGTCAACGACATGGTTATCGCCGTTCCTGCCTGGTACACTGATGCTCAAAGAAGAGCCATCATCGATGCTGCCGAAATTTCTGGCCTCAAGATTCTGCGCTTGATCAACGAGACCACCGCCACTGCCCTCGGCTGGGGTATCACCAAGACCGACCTCCCCGGTCCCGAGGAGAAGCCCAAGAGAGTCGCCTTTGTCGATATTGGTCACAGCAACTACACCTGCTCCATTGTCGAGTTCCGCAAGGGAGAGCTTAAGGTTATCTCCACTGCTTACGACCGTCACTTCGGTGGCCGCAACTTCGACAAGGCCATCGTTGACCACTTTGCTGCTGAGTTCAAGGAGAAGTTCAAGGTTGACATCAACGAGAACCCCAAGGCCAAGCTCCGCGTTGTTGCCGCTTGCGAGAAGCTGAAGAAGGTTCTGTCCGCCAACGCCGGTGCCCCCATCAACATTGAGTCTTTGATGAACGATGTCGATGTCCGTGGCTTCCTCAAGAGAGAGGAGCTTGAGGAGATCATGAAGCCTCTTCTCGAGCGCTGCACTGCTCCTCTTGAGCAGGCTCTCGCTGAGGCCAAGCTGAAGACCGAGGACATTGACACCATCGAGCTTGTCGGTGGTTGCACCCGTGTCCCTGCCCTCAAGTCCGCCATCCAGGACTTCTTCGGCAAGCAGCTCTCATTCACCCTCAACGCCGACGAGGCCATCGCCCGTGGTTCTGCCTTCGCCTGCGCCATTCTCTCCCCCGTTTTCCGTGTCCGCGACTTCTCCATCCACGATATCTGCAACTACCCCATCGAGTTCACCTGGGAGAAGAGCGCCGAGATCCCCGACGAGGACACCTCGCTCACCGTTTTCAACCGCGGCAACGTCATGCCCTCGACCAAGATCCTTACTTTCTACAGAAAGCAGGCCTTCGACCTTGAGGCCAAGTACGCTAAGCCCGAGACGCTCCCCGGCAAGATGAACCCCTGGATTGGCAGATTCAGCGTCAAGGGTGTCAAGGCCGACGAGAAGGACGACTTCATGATCTGCAAGCTCAAGGCTAGATTGAACCTGAACGGTATCCTGAACGTCGAGTCTGGTTACTACGTCGAGGATATGGAGGTTGAGGAGCCCATCGAGGGCGAAGATGTGAGTTTTGAACAACCAGAGCCTTCGCAATCCGAACTCGATTACGAGAGAGAAAGCAAGCGACCCAAGATTACGGCCAGTGCTGACATAGAAACACAGGCCATGGACACTGACAAGGAGCCCAAGACCCGCAAGGTCAAGAAGCAGGTCAAGAAGGGTGACCTTCCCCTGTCCTCTGGCACCGCCTCTCTCGACGTGCAAGCCATTGCCAACCTTTCCGAGAAGGAGCACTCCATGATCATGGAGGACAAGCTCGTCGCCGACACCGAGGACAAGAAGAACGAGCTTGAGGCTTACATCTACGAAATGCGCGCAAAGATTGACGAGGAGTACGCCGACTTCTCAAGCGAGGAGGAGAAGACCAAGCTCAAGGAGAAGCTCGAGACCAGCGAGGTAAGCCACATTTCCTCATCCTCTCAAATACACCCAATATTGACTCCATTTCCCACAGGACTGGCTCTACGACGAGGGTGACGACGCCACCAAGGCCGTCTACCAATCCAAGATCGACGAGATCCGCGCCATCGGCGGCCCCATCGCCCAACGCTACCTCGACAAGTTCGAAGAGGAGCGCCAAGCCGCCCTCAAGGCCCAAGAAGAAGCCGCCGAGAAGAAGCGCGCCGAGCAAGAAGCCATCAAGCAGGCCCAGCAAGAGCAGGCCGCCGCCGCCGCCGCAGCAGCTAAGATGGCCGCTCAGCGTGAGGAGCAGGAGAAGAAGGACGCCGAGATGCAAGATGCATAGAGTGCTGGTGTTGGACTAGCATGCTGTCACTCCCCGAGAAAGAAGGGGAAGAAGACATGACAAAATCTTCCATCAGAAACACAAACACAAAACACAAAATCATTAGACCATTTTACTCTTTTACTTGTTGCATTTTTGATGAAGAATGAATGGGATGGTTTTCTTTATTAGGGCGTGCCTGATTTTTTCTGTTTTTCTGTTTTCTGTTTTCTCTTGTTCTTTTTTTGGTAGTCATGAAAGAATGACAGAAATAACAAGAGACAAAGTTTAATTCATGAACATATGTCTCTATTCTAGAGTACGTGTTCCCCGTCTGTGAGAATCGTTTAGCATATGAGTAGGCTCAAGCGAACTCCAAAGTGCCTCTTCGACCGCCCCTTCTGGAAAGTGCAAGCTCAAACTTCAAAGGTGCACACCAGCCCAAATGCACAATGTCGTTCTCACACCCATGTCCACCCCTCTACCACATCGGATTGTCTAGGCATCTCAGCTTCCAAGAAGACCTCGTGTACAACCACGAAGATGCACGAAGACTGATGCAGACTGAGCTTTACCCAGTGCGAGGTCAACCATCACGAAAGCCTGGTCAGACATCTCATCCTCGTACAAGACGTTGTGAACAACGATGGCAATGCACGATGGTTTTCTGATCCTCGAGTCGATGATGACAGGCATGTTATGAGTGTTGAATTATGTGAATTTGTGAAAAGCTATTGATTATCTCGATGTCGTCTTCCAGCAACTGTAAGCTATATCTTGTATGCATGTATCTGTGCTCATCTCCGTCGAGCAACCTCTGCATTTCGTGTCATGCGTGAGGGCATGAATATATTGTGATTGGCACTCCATGCTATCTCAGCCCGACCACCCTCACGCACGTCCATCAACCACTTCTTAACCCTTAACCCTCGTAATCACTGTCGCTGTCGTCGTCAGCGTAGTCGACTGCCTTGGTCTTGCGTCCAGATCTGGTCTTGGCAGGAGTACCCTTCTTGATCGCCTTCTTCTTTGCCTCTGCTGCATCCAGAGCTGTGCCCATCTCGTCACGCAGTTTCTTGTAGAACTCATCGTAGGCCTTCTTTGCCCTGTCGCATTCGTCCACCGAGCCGGGGTGGAAGTAGCCGTGTGTCGAGCACGACCCTCTGATCGCACCCGTGATGGAGACAATACCGATCGCATCCTCACGGCTTCTGCCTGCGAGGCACAAAGCTTCAATGAAGGGCAGCATCTGAATATGCCACCTGGGCATGTGCGAGTAATAGTGACCTCGGTAGTAAGATTCTGCGAGCTCGAGCTTCGTCAGAGAGATCGCGGGGCCCAGCAGTTTGAATGCTTTCTTCGCGGTAGTGTGATACTGCGTGCCGACGCAGACCGAAACCAGTGACTTGACTCGCTCCGGACCGATGTACTCCAGGAACCGGTACATCATTGTGGAATCAGGGAACTCGAACTTGTGACGACTGAATAGGTAGGGTGTCGATTCGGCACTGATTTGCTTGTTGACACGCATCAAACTAGTGCTGTAAGAGTCTGGTGTTATCCACTCGCCGCTTTCCTTGCGCCAACGGGGTTCAATGATACCAGACTTTTTGCCTGAAATGTGAAGGGACCAGCCAGGTCGTTCGAGGACATAGGAGTAGATCATGTTGCGAATCTCGGCGGGAAGCTCGAGGAAAGGGAACTTCTCGTTATCTGTAGGCTCTGGTTGCAACACAAGAACGTAACGGCCTTTGTAGGGGCCTTCGTTCATCAGAACGGGCTCCAGTGAGAAGGGCTTCTTTGAAGTGAGTGCGACTGTCTGGTTGTAGGTTTTCTTCTTGTCGAGCTGTTGTGGCTGTCAGAAGAGTGGTCAATGTTGAGTGTAAGTATACTTACGACTGCGACATTGCCGTTGTCCATAGTGCACTGAATCTTTCGGACCATATGGTCGTTCTTGGTCTTCAGTTCATAGATGATTGATTCATCCTGGTCATCTGAGTCGCCATCGTCAAAGTCGCCCAGCTCGGGTGAGGGCTCTTTCTTAGCCTTCTTGATGGCTTTCTTGTTTGCTGCTGGTTTGGTCGATCTTGACACAGTTTTGACCTTCTGCGCATTCTTAGTATGGATAATCGACAAGACAGACGCGACGACGTACTTTGGATGTAGCGGGGGGCGCTTTGCGAGTCGAACGACGGCCAGCCATGATCTCAGTGCTGTTGATGGATTGGTTGATGACCTGTATCAAGCCGAGATAGTTTGTGATGTCGACGAGGAAGAGGCGGAGAGTGCAAGAAGTGAGTGGCCGACGTGGGTGCGCGTCGCGTAAAAGTGAGTGAGTCAGGTGTTGGAGCCTGGCTACCAACGCTCTTTCCTTCCTCTTGAGATGCAAGTGAAGCTTCGATCTTTGAAAATACCAAATTTGTCGGAGCGTGCTTGAGACAAGTTGCACCTGCGTGTTGAACAACCTCAATTCTCTCACATGCGAGTGTTACTTACTGTATCGCTGTCTTCACTAAATGAAATCGTACTTGGTCGAGAAAATGACCTGAGATGCAAAGATTCTTGGTACACCACTCTACTTTTGGTTCTTCTAAGTGTTTGTCGATAATGCGGTATCTCGACAGAATGCCACCTTTCTACTCCATAACACCATTTTACATATCATACAAGTCCCGACGCTTCTTAACCAAACCTTCACTTTAACGACTGCCTCTGCTCGAACGACGCCCGCTGAACATTGATGGCCTTGAGGGACTTGCGAGGCCTGACGCTTTACTGTGAGCAAACGTCTTGACTCCAAACTTGATTTCAGTGACACGAGCCCATAGCCCCTGTACCGCTCGCTGAAGCTCAGGACCCATTTCGCGGTTCATCAGACCGACAGCAAGAGGCGCGAAAGTGGTGGCATGGCGTTCGAAGTCTTCAGTTTGGAATCCAGTGTAGCCTTCAAGGACGTCAACCACAACAGGTCGCCATGTGATGATGTTGCGTTGTTGAGTGTCTTCATCAAGCTCAATGTATGAGTTGACGATGTCGGCGCAAAGAGGAATAAGTGCCTGTTCTGTCTCGGCCCGAGAGGCCTTGCGCTCCTCGCCTTCGTCCGAGAACATGCGCAGAAGGATACTAACATAGACAGAGGCCGAGCCCGACTCCTGTTTGAGTAGGTTTGGTGGCTGACGCATAAAGCCTTCTCTGAACAACTTCGTGCGCAGGTCGCGGTCTTCGTTGAAACGCTTGGCGAAGTGGTAGGACTTCTTAAGCAGTGACATCAAACGCAACAACAGATGTGATGGTATGGCAGCGTAGACCGAGTCGTTAGAGAATAACTCACTGACTGTGTCAATCATCAACAACTGCAAGACACACTTGGTGATGATCTGGTTGAAAAAGCGGCGACGAGCAGCGGTGACAACAACGGGCGCATTGGGTGTCTGCGACGTGTTATTGAATGACTCAAGCTCGTTGTCGTCCCCGATTTGCGCCTGCTTGGAAGGAGACAGGCTTCGAGTAGTAGCCGTGGTGTTGCCACGAGGTCGTCGAGGCGTGTCTTCGCCAGGTGAGGCCTCGTCTCTATTGAGGTTAAGCGGGCTCTCAGAAGGCATAGATGCTGGGTCTGCTGACGAGGACTCAGCCATAGATAGACCGTCCAATGAGGCTGGAATAGCCTTGGAGCCATTGGATGCACTTGAGTCTGTTCTGTAAGAGGATGATGTCGCTGCGGAGAAGAGAGCTGTGGCTTCAGTTCGTGCAAATAAGTCGACAAAGGCCCCAACAATCTTCTCCCAATGTTCTGGTGTGAATTTGTGGACGTTCTGGAGAATCAGTTGTTGCAAGCAGTTGCTACCAATTCTAGCCAAAGTGTCGTTTTCTTGACAAATGCAAAGTGCCAATAGGTCCAGGAATCTGTCGAGCATATACTCAAGAGAATCGAAGAAATGCGTAAAGAGACTGATCATGTTGCGGAGTGCTTGGATCATGGTCGTTGACAGCCATACCGAAAGCTCTTCGTGGTTCAGAGCCTTCGACATTTCCGACTTGGACTTGAGGACCATGAAAATGGGGTATAGCAGTTGGCGCCACAACGTGTCCCAGAACTCGCGAGGGAAGTCACCACCATAGCGCGTCAAGGTCTCGAAGAGGTAATTGAGTGCCCTAGATCGAACCTCAAGATCATCACCGGTCATCAACACATCGTGGAAGGCGAACAGAACAGGGAACCAGAACTGCTCCTCTTGAGTCTGTCTGGTAGGCTGCTTAGGCATGCCCTCGGCGGTGGGGGCATCTTTGACAGTACTGGCTTTGACGCTAAGCGGGCACTCTGGTGTACGAAGCATCTTTCCGACTGAAGATTTCAGCATCTCGATGGCTTGAAGTGACTTCTTTTGGAACTTGTGGTTCTTGGAGAACTCGGTCAAGCAGACGATGAGGTCGGCAAAGGCACCTTGAGTGATGACCACGGCAAAACGATCATTGTAGACCTGTGTGACGTTGTCATAGGCAAGATTGACGATAGATTCTGGTGGACGTTAGACAATATTAATGATACCAAAAAGTAGTAACTTACCATAAGGCTCGCGAGCAGCGACGGTGAAGACGCCGAACATCGTTTTCCAACCAGAGCGAATATTGTCACCCCTGGCCTGGATCATTTGGATTAGACAGCGCAAAACCATATCCTTGACCGGGACTTGTGTAGCATTGCTAAGAATATGCTCGAAAGGCTTCAAAAAGTCCTTCTGGAATTTGAAACCTGGCAGTTCTTCAATCTCCATGAAGCGCATCGACAACTGTCTCAGCGAATTAAGCGCAAAGTAGACGACGTTGGTGTTGTTGTGGCAGCCGACTTGTATGAAATGTTCACCCAATACTTGCCAGATGCTTGTCCATTCGAAACGTACACGAGTCATGTTGTAGCCACTGACCTCAACGAGCTTCTGCAGACTGTAGGTTCGGGGAGACTCGCTGTTACCAGATGACTGAATCTCTTGCCAACTGACTTGGGCGAGAGCCTTGACGAAATGGACGATAGCATCTCCCGAGAGGTTGGCGGTATTGGTGAAGATACGGTCAACGCTACGAACCATATCTGCGGATCTGCTCTCTTCCGCAATGTCAGGCTGATAGACTATACCGCTAACAGAGTTTCTATTGCGATTACGGGGAGGGACGCCAAGAGACTTGCGATTAGGGTTGGTCGCGGAAGAGTGAGATCTCAGCATATCAGGCACGTCGCCTTCGTTCACACCTGTGGAGATGAGCTGAAATCTGTCAAGTTGACTGATACACGTGAGGATGTCTCGCCACGAGTCTTTGAGCAGGTTGCCCTCATTTTGTGCAACGTCTAGAACGGCCTTGAGCGCTTCAATGTTCTTGGCTTTCATCTCACTGAGGTTGTAGAGGTTTGTGAAACGAGCCAGGGAAGCGATGAAGGCCTGTCGAGGATCTGTAAGGTCGAACAAACAGCAGATTCGGATGGCCAACTTCTGACCCTCCATGCAAAGCCTGACCCTTTCAATGTTGTTCGTCTCCTGTGTACCACCAGAAAGTGCTGTCAAGAAAGACATCCAGGTGACCTCGAACATGGGTCCGACGTGTTTGAACGACGATGCAGGGATGAATTTGACCATGGGAGATCTGACAGCTCCGCGACGTTGAGATTTCATAAGATTCTTGAACAGCTGCTCTGTCTTGGTAGCCATTTGATCCGAAGCTTGAGCGTAGGCCTCTCTTTGTAAATCACGCCCAAAGTTGGCAACAGCTTGGCCAATATTCGCGGCCAAGCTGCCAGTGCCCTGTGGCAACATTCCCAGATTGGCAGCCTTTTCGCGCTCTGTGTCGAGGACGATCTCGTTTTGAGCAATCTCCTCGAAAATGCTCTTGAGGTAATCATCTGGCAGACTTTGGCCGTCGTTGATGCCGCGGTTATTCTTGATGAAGTCCTCAGGAGTCATACGAACTTTGACTTGAGCACTGTGCTGATCGGTGTTGAGCATAACAACCGAGTAAGCCAGCACGTAGGCAGTATCAGCGTTCGCGAACGCATTGGGGTTGCCTCCAGTATATCTTTCGGCAAACTTAAGCATAAGACGATCAATCTTTTGCGCCTCTCCAGGCAGACGGAAGCTTTGTAGGAAGGTTCGTAGAGCATCCACGAATCGCGTCTTGGTGAAATTCATGCTGTCCACGAAAGCATGCATGATGGCAATGTTTTCTGGTTCGCCTTCTCCGAGGTATTCGCCCAGAGCCTTTTTGTCTAGCCTTTCGTTGGTAATAAGGAATTGAGCGATATCTTGAGGCGAGTCCGAGGCAATGAAACCACCAGCGATCAAGACCTTAACTCCCTTCTTGGGCTTGAAGTTGAATTGTTTGATGGCATTGTTTAGTGCAGTCTTGTGTTGCTTCACTCGTTCGAGTTCGGCGGGATCGTCGTCTGCTATCGGAGTGCCAGGAACAGCAATCTCCATACTCGGCACTACAGGGGACTGGGAGACGCCGTTCTCACGAGCATCTATCGAGTCTCTTAAATCTTCAACGGAATTGCGTGATTCAGGATTCGAGAGCGACGCAGCAACATCGTTAAGACCCTGCTGAGACCAATTGACCATGGAACGCAAAGTCTCGACCAGACATTCGAGCGAGTGCTGTTTCATGATGTACTCGGCAGGTATGTCTTGATTAGCTTCTGGGGCACTGGCGATTGTGGAAGTGGACAACGACGGCGGCAAAGTGCTTTGGGCTAGCCACTCTGACATGGCATTGCCATGTTTTGACTGCTGTTCGATATAGAGCAGTTCCTGCTGCGCCGTGACCTGCACAGGCGAGCTGGCAATTCTGGAGAGATGCTCGATGATACGTTGATAGAAGTTGTCAAGTGCTGCTCGATCACAGTCATAGTTGAGGTAGATCTCAACCAGTGCTCTGGGGTCTGAAGCCAATCTAGTCAAGATTGTGATGATGCACTGCTTTTGGAATGCAGGCGCGGTTCTCTTGTCTAAGATCGCGAGGTAAACCTCCTTGAGGAAAACTTCAATCTCTCTTTTGAGTGTCACACGCAAATAGCGGATCATGAGCCAGAAGATCTCGCAACTAATCTCGAACACTTTGTTGACTGAACTTGCGCCGTTGCGACTCAAACTCAAACAGAGATATTGCTTGATAGCCTGCGTGAAGCTCGTGGGGTCGTTGTTGGAGCTGCTGCGAATGGTTGCGAAAGGCGAACTGAAGACGGCATGGTGGTTGAAGATGATTGTTTGGATAATGTGAAGGGACAGCAGTTTTGAACGCATGCCTTGAGATCTGAGATCGACAGTTTCTTCGACACGGAGAGTTTTTGTGCTGAGCTTGCACATTGCGCGGAATACAAGGAAGGCGTCTTTGATGAAAATCTCGTCTTCCTCGTCCTCCTCGGTAATGTCGGAACCGTCAGGCTGGACAGTGATGGCAGGAACACCATCATTTCCAGATGCTGTTCGTGGAGGCATTCTTGATTTCTTGAGACGAGTAACCATAGTGGGCGCATTGTCGCCTATCCGAGCATCGTCGAAACTCTTCTTGGTCTCGAATGTTTGCAAAGTCATCCTGGTTGTATCCACATCTTCATCCTCCTCTTCTTGCACATCAGTCGAAGTACGTGGTAGCTCGTTATCCGGAATGTCTGACAATGACTCGACATTGTCGCCACTTTCGTTAAGCATCGAGGACTTCGAAGAATCAGCCCTGGCAGCGCGTCCAGCGATCCTAGTCTTTACTCGTTCAAAGACAGTTCCGACCATTTGTGTTAACGTGCCTTGGGCAATTTGTTGGTTCGAGCTGTTTTTGGACAAAAGGAAGATGTTGTATGTCTGACGAACACTCTTGAGCAGACCAGCACCATGTACCACAATCTTGTCATTGAGGATAGCAGCCAACAATGACTTGATGATCTGCATTTGCACCTCAGCCGGGGTGGCTTCGCCTTGGAAGCAGTCACATATCGTATCAATGGCGCGCTCAATCAGCGGTACAGGCTGCTGGGTTTCCTGGTTGGTGTCTGCAGGCACGGAGAAGTAGGAGTAGCTGATGAGCTTGCCAATACAATCCAAGGCAGTGGTGACTATGGCGACCGTGTTTGCCTCGGTAGCTAGTTGTAGTGGCGCAAAGAGGATCTCAGGATCGGTCTGAGTTGGGTCTCCCTGGCTCTTGATTGTGGACAAGGCACGCTGAGCAGCATCTGCCAATGGCTTCCTTTTCCGAGCATCCTTGGATGCGGCGATTGTTTCTAGAGCGCTGACGACAAAGACCATAGACGAGCGAGTAGTGGATCGCGAGGTAGCAGTGGTGGACTGCGAGTCGGTGCGCTGGCGGCTAGGTTGGATGTGACGGGGATCGATGGCTTGTTGAGGAGTTTCTTCTGATTGTGGTGTAGAAGCTACCTCTGGTAGGGGGGAGGAGATGGTAGGAACAGCAGGTTGCTCTGGTTGCTCGAAAGGCTTTGGGAGTTGTGTTGGTGCCTGGGCTTCCGGATATGAGGTCTCGATGTCTGCCTCATCATGTTGCGGCGTGGGTTCTGAGGGTTCGTATGTAAGGGTAGGAGGGGTATCTTCCCGCGACTCGGGAGCGGTGTCTAGCGGTACATCCTGCATTTCCTGGCTCGATTCCAAGTCGACTACTTGGCCGTCATTGAGAGCAGGAGCGGCATTAGGCTCCATGTGTTGAGGAGCAGGAGCCTCGGTATCTGCCATGCCTGCTTTTTTCAATTAGATATGCAGCGATACGACATGTGATTGGCAAATCTAGCCAACACGAAAAGTCGTCGGGAAATTATTTGTCTTTCGACTTGGTAGAAGGGGACAGCTCTCAATGTAATACACCAACTATCTGGGGGGTCGACGCCAATGACTAGTCGGGCAATGAGACGGTGCCAAGCCCGACTATGAATAGGTCACTCGAGGCAGTAACAGAGAACCATCTGCTCATGCATAGGTATGCTATAAAGACTCGCTATGACTCGTTGTACGGAGTGAGACCATCTATCGTGTGGTTTTACATCTTGTTGGAAGGTTGCTGGATTGTTGAGTTGCTGCAGATGCGTGTATGCGCCGCTCGGAGGTTCTGCTGATGGTGCCGGCTACATAGTCCGAAGGTACCATCTCATTTCCTTGCGCCTTCCCAAATGAACTTCTGCTTGTAGGTGTTTCCTTGAAGATGGCTACAATTGTCCGCCACGATAGTGAGGTAGTCACGGAAAAAGTCCAGGAAAGTCGAATGCTGAGGATGGAAGATTGCACTAGAGTACAGTCTGAGTAGGCAAGAGTCGGCACGGACTGGTCCCTTTCTTCGGGCTCGGGGCGCCAAGAAGATCGGGATAAATCGATCCACCGAAAACTCCCATGCCGGAGACTTTGTTGAGAGCTTCAATCACCTCTACACAATCTCGACGCTCGTTGTGCTTGGTGGCAGAGTCTCTTGTTTCTCTGCATATCCCTCCTTCCTCTCCTTCCTCCAACACCCCCTCCACACATCAAACACAATGTCGGCCGCAGCTTTGCTTGCCCGCGCATCGGGCAGAGTGTGTCTGCAATCGCTCAGGGCGAGAGAGTCTGTCGCAACTCCCGCCATGTTCGGTGCTCTTAGCAGATACTATGCCTCCAAGTGTATGTACCGCCTGTCACTTCTGCCCAGTCAACCGCTGACCTGTCTTCAATGTAGCCTTCCCCCCTCACACCGTCATCACCATGCCCGCTCTGTCGCCCACCATGACTGCTGGTAACATTGGAACCTGGCAGAAGAAGGCCGGTGATGCTCTGGCTCCCGGTGATGTTTTGGTCGAGATCGAGACCGACAAGGCTCAGATGGACTTTGAGTTCCAAGAGGAGGGTGTTTTGATCAAGGTTCTGAAGGACTCGGGCGCAAAGGACGTCGCTGTCGGAAACGTAAGCGGACAAGAGCTTTCTTAAAAGCTGCAGCAATCCTTTTACTGACACTGCTTTAGCCCATCGCCGTCATGGCCGAGGAGGGTACCGATGTTTCCGCCTTCGACGACTTCACCGTCGAGGATGCTGGTGGTGAGAGCAAGGCCAAGGAGGGCAGTGGACAGGAGGCCGCCAACGCTTCCGAGCCCCCATCAAACTCCTCCAAGACCGCCCCTGCTCCCGCCGAGTCAAGCCCCGCTCCCCAGGCCCAGGAGACCGAGTCCTCTGGCGAGCGCCTCCAGACCGCTCTCCAGCGCCAGCCCAAGCTCAGCCCCGCTGCCCAGAAGCTCGCTCTCGAGAAGGGTGTTGCCATTAGCCAGGTCAAGGGTACCGGCCGTGGCGGTGTTATCACCAAGGAGGACATTGAGAAGTTCAAGCCCGCTGGTCCCGCTGCTGCTGCCCCCGCTGGTCTCCCCACCTACGAGGATGTCCCCGCCTCTTCCATGCGCAAGACCATTGCCGCTCGTCTTACTCAGTCCATGAACGAGAACCCCCACTACTTCGTCGCCTCCTCTATCTCGGTCAGCAAGCTTATGAAGCTCCGCCAGGCCCTGAACTCGGCCGCCGACGCCAAGTACAAGCTCTCCGTCAACGACTTCCTCGTCAAGGCTCTGGCCGCTGCCGCCCGCAAGGTCCCCGCTGCCAACTCCAGCTGGCGTGAGGAGAACGGCAACGTCTTCGTCCGTCAACACAACACCGTTGACGTTTCCGTCGCTGTCGCTACCCCCGTCGGTCTTATGACCCCCATTGTCAAGAACGTCAATGGTACCGGTCTCGAGTCCATTTCTAGCCAGATCAAGGAGCTCGGCAAGCGTGCCCGTGACGGCAAGCTGAAGCCCGAGGAGTACCAGGGCGGCACCATCACCATCTCCAACATGGGTATGAACGCTGCCATTGACAGATTCACCGCCGTCATCAACCCTCCCCAGGCCTGCATCATCGCTGTCGGTGCCGTCAAGAAGGTTGCCGTTCCCTCCGAGAACGAGGACGGTATTGAGTGGGACGAGCAGATCGTCATCACCGGTTCATTCGACCACAAGGTTGTCGACGGTGCCGTTGGTGGTGAGTTCATGAAGGAGCTCAAGGCTGCTATTGAGAACCCCCTCAGCCTGATGCTGTAAATGCATTCAATTGTGAAAAGTCTGCATTTTGTAATCTAGTCATTAAGGGGATGATACCAAGCTTTTTTTCATTTTCATAGGAAGAACACGGCGCAATTGTTGGCATATTTCCTTTAGCTTCTTGAACCATCTTCTTCTTTTCCCCTCCCGAAAAGATCAATGATCATGACCAATCCCTCGAACATTTACTGCTGTTATATGCGATCTTGATATTATCTTCTCCCTTGGTACCGTTGTTGCAGTCTATTCATTGTTCTATTTACCTGCCGTCCTCCTCGAGTCTACTACGGGCAGGTTACTTTGCAGCACTTTCTCTCGATCTCTCACTTCCTTTCTTCCCTCTCCTCCATTTTCCTCTTCTCCTCGGCCCTCCACTTGGGCCCCCAAACCACGACCGCCCACAAACAAGGCGACAACACAACCCACAATCCCGCCACCGCCGTACTAGTCCACCCAATCCCTATCGCTCCCACAAGCGGCTGAGCAAAAGCCGTAAACACAGCACCCATCCCACATCTCGCCAGATTGTTCGCCGCGCTCGCCGTAGCAGGTTGATGTAGGTTTATATCCACAATCAATGTGCTAAACACGTTGAACGCGCCAGTCGTGAAATTGCCAATCAGGAAGAGCATTATCAAAGGACCAGCTAGGGAAGTGTGAAAGTGCATCACCCAGCCGTAGATGATTATCGATAGGGCCGAGGCGTAGGCAGCTGGGATACCGATTTGAAGGCGAGCTTTTTCGATGGGGAAGTTTTCTGGGTCTTGGGTGGTGTTTTGAGGGATAGAGGGATCGAGCTTTTGGGCGAGGCGTTTGTAGTTGCGGTCGAGGAAGATGCCGACGCTGAAGCGTGAGGCCATGCAACCTACGCCGAAGGGGATGTAGCAGAGACCGATTTGGAGGGGGTTGAAGCCATAGCGATCGGCGAGTTGGTCGGTCAAGGTGATCAGGACGACGTAGAAGCCGGCGTAGAGGAATGCTCCGTAAAGTAAGATCAGTCCGTCCTCCTTTTTGAAGATGATGAGCAGAGAAGAGAAAGGGTTTGGTCTCTTCTTCGCACGTTGTAGCGTCTCGGTCTGTCCACCAACCTCTTTCTTCCTCAAAAATGACCACGAAGTTCGATTCCATTTCTGCGGCGGAACGGAGCCATTGCCAACAACAGTCCTGCAAGTCTCCGGCAAGTACGTCAACGTCACCATCAACATGACTCCAGCAAAGATAGCCAAAAACCAGAAGATCGCCGGCCAGCCCATGTACGTGTCCAAAAGTCCACCGACCAGAGGACCGATAGCAGGACCCAACATGATCCCCATACTAGCGTAAGCAACCCACTTGCCTCTTTCTGCTCGAGTCGAGACATCTGCAACAACAGCTTGACCTAAGGCTACGGTCGCTGCAGAGCCCGAACTCTGCACACAACGAAGGACGAGAAGGGCTGCGTAGTTCCGTTGGCAAGCTAGTGCTATATTCGCGGCGACAGAAATCGTGAGGCACATGATATAGGCTAGTCTTCTGCCTTTGACATCCGCAAGGTTACCAAAAAACGTTGGGCCTATCGCTTGGAAGACCTATAAAAGACAAATAGTGTTAGTGAATGATGGCTTGGTGCTGGGCAACAACGAAACTAACCAGATATGTTGTGACAGTCAAGTTGATGTCTGAATTAGACACATTCAAGTCTTTTGCAATGGCAGTGATGGCTGGGAAGTATATGTTGGCAGACAGGGGAGAGAGTAGGCCGATGAAGGATATAGTCAAGACAATGAGTTTCTTCTTTGTGTCGCTGAATATTGAGAACGGAGGTTTGATGTCTGGTTCAAATGACACTGCTCCAGATTGCTTTTCGACATCGATGTTTAGGTTGATGTTGTCTTCTTTTTGAGCCTTTCCGTGTTCCTGGGTTCCTAGACTGGAAGAAGCCTGGGTCGTACTTGCTGATGCCATCGCCGTCAATGCTAAGAATGTACAGACGCGTAGTGCGGTAAACGACGACCTAGCGTGATTGTTTAGAAGATGAGTGGTACACACGATCGCTAGTGACACAGAGCTGCAATTATATCAATATTTTTGCGTGGTCATCCTTTGAGAAAACCGGCCCTGTCCCGGCCCGGTCCAGGCTTCTGTCTCCGGCTGCTACTCGCATTTCTTCCAATCGAAAGCGATCGACCGATGATTGTATCCCACTAGTCATAGTCTAGCGATAAAAAGATAACCAGTCGAAAATCGAGGATGCGGCAGAGATTCGAGGGGCAGAAATGTTGCCAGGATGAAAAGTTGTAGTGGGTGGGAGGTGTGACTGAGATTCGACAAAGCAGCAGCAGCAACTGTACAAGCAAGAGCGATCATCGCAATCATAGCGTCGAACGATCTCAAGCGCTAGGCAACAGCGAATCGACTGACTGACGCGTAGAGTTAGGCGAATCCGTGATCCGTCTTTCGGGAAGACCAACGACGACGTCAACTTGGGTGAAAAAGAAAGAATAAGCACCACGGGTAGAAATTGAACCCGCGACCAAAGGATCAAAAAAAGGCGGTCATCATCTGGTCGACAAGAGACCAACCAAACAAGACGGACTTTGACAAAAGGAAAAAGAAAAGCACCGTGGGAAGGAATCGAACCCCCGACCTCCTCGGATCTAGACTGACACGGCGTTGAGTAACAACGAATGACTGCGCACGTGTTAAGACCACGGGTGTGTTAAACCACTACACTACCACGGCTGTTTTGCTTATTAAAAGAGGATAGAACTTATTCGAATATATATGTTGGGCTATAGCGTGGATGGAAAGCTTGATTGAGGGGGTTTGATAGGCTGTGGGCGTCTCGGGCTCACGTGTTGTTCGAACCAGCGTTATCCAGGCCTGGGAAGTTGAAGAGATCCTGCGAAAAGGGTAGATCTGCGCCCATGAAGTAATCGAAATCGAATATGGAGTTGTCACCAAAATCCATGATAGGCTGCTGTTGCATGTCCGGAGCTGCATCATTAGACTGAGCGCTTGACCCCGAGGGATCTGTGAGATCTTCATATGTATTAACATAAGTCAACATACTACAAACCACCATAGGCTTGAATATCTTACCGAGTGCGCTATTCTTTAACGTCCGCATCTGTGCTTTGAAGTGCGGGTCGAACTCTTCTCTCCACCATATGATGGCATCGACAACGTGACTGTTACTCAGCCTGCTTCTTGCTCTCAGAACCAACTGGTCAGTCCCATCGGCCCTTTTGAAAGCCTTTGAGCTGTTCCACAGTTGTGTGAGGTACGTAACCGATTTTGAGCACATGTCGTTAGTGTCGATGGACAATCGTTTGGTCAGACCGATCGCAAGGAAAAATGCTGTCCTTGCTTCCTCAGTTTCGCCTGACAGAAAAGGGATGGTTGACTTGAGGATACGTAGGAGCGCATAAGCGGCGAAGAGAAGCGCGGAGGCAATATAGTAGGGTATCGAGAGTGGATTCGATGTTTGGTGCACGAGTTTTTCAACGTCAGCGATGACCTGACGCGCGATGTCCTGTATCTTATCGAAGCTAGAGGCAACCGAAGCCTTGTCCTGTTTCAGGAAGTAGAAGCTTCTGACATAAAGTCTAGCGATGTTGCACTCCAGTCGGTCGGAATCTTAATAACATCAGTACCGGTGATTAGTTGCGCCGATTGTGTACATACCATTCAAAACTGTTTTCTCCAGGTCCTTAATTTGAGCTTCGAAAGTTCTTGTTATGATCGAAAGAGCACGATCTTGATCCTGTGTCATATTACGCATTCCATTTTCCGAGATAGCAGCACCACATCGGACGCAGAGATCCTGCCATTTGAGACGTAGTATGAGACCTGCAGGTAACGTTTGTTGACGAGCCTGGAACTGGTCCATCTCAGGAGAGAATTCGGCAGAGGTGCAGGCAAAGAAGCCTTTGCACAAACAGGTCCTACATCGATCAGCTATAGAGCGGGTTGGAAAAATGTTCAGACCAACCTTTGATAAGTCAACACGATCTGTGTCCATAGTTCTGAGCGTCCAACTATGCCGATGTCTGGCAGATTAGGCGCCTTGGCTCTGAAGAATTCATCAGATCCGGCGGGTACATGTAGACCACTCCTTTGAGCTAGATGTAATAAGAGACCAGCCAAGACATAGTTGGTCTCTTGTTGATTGATCTCGACAGCATCGGGTAAAGGCCATGTGACTAGGAGTAGAAATGCTTGGACGCGATGTAGAGGCGACCCGGTAACAGTCACAGACAGTAGTGCTGAAGTTATGATACCTTTCGTCAAAGCGCCGAGCAAAGTTGGATTCTGAGGGTAGCTCCTGCAAGCAGTTCCAATGATTGACCAAAACAACAAGGGAGACTGTTGATAGCACGCATCCGGGGATAATCTGTAGTCAAGGATCGGAAGGAAGGGCGAGTATTCATGAAAGAACAACTCAAAAATGTTGTTGATGTCATTGGCGGACACAGTTACTCCGTCCAAAGTTCGAGGGGTCGTCGTTGGCGCTTGGCGTCCGAATGTCCCATTAGTTGCATGCGATGGCTCAGGAAAGGAGACTGGTTCATGAACCTCAGTAGGTAAGGGCTGAGGAGTATGGTATCTCGCTGTGCTTGGCGTTTCATAGGAAAGCGTGCTGGGATTGTTGTCACGCCCTGTTCGCGTAGAAGTTGGAATAGTAGGCTGATAGTCCTCGGTCATAAGCCGCTTCCGAAGCGTGTCTGTTTCTCTTTCGAGTTCAGACAGTCTCCTGAAATTGCGTTAAACGAGTTATACGGTCTTGGTCTCAACACCAACGTACTGGCGTTTATTCTCTCTCCTGAATGGGGCGGAGATGGTGCATTGCATTCCCAATCTTTTGCACCGTGAACAAGCATCATTCGAGTTCAAGTAAGCATCACATTTAGCCTATGCACATGCTGAGTTTACGCCCCGCCGCTGATGTATGAGGAGTTGATAGCTCGAACCTTCTGCTGTCTGCATTCTGTGCATGCCTTCTTCTTTTGGGTTGCATTGGTGATGGGCCTCCCATCGATCAACCAGTGTTTCTCATTGACAGATGACATTATGCACGTACTGCGTTGATGACTCGTCTGCCATCCTTGCGTGTAGTCTAGATTGACTTGATCACAAGCTGTTCAGGCAAACCACGTTGAGTGCTGGCGGTAATGATGATTTCGTGGTTGGTCGGCGTTCGAACACCGTGCTTCTGCCCACGTTCTTCTTACAAGGCGATCGATGCGTGATATGCGACACTAAAGACGCCTCCGATCCATGAGAATAGTCCTAATCTTTGCAAAACATTGTGGGTCACCAGATTTTGATGGAGCGAGTCGTGAGGCGATGTTCCCTGGTCGAAACAGTTGCGGGGCGGGCCGCCGATGCCAAGTCGTGAGAGAGCCTCTTCTGGATGGTCGTTCTCCACCCGATCTCTCCTTATTCTCTCTTCGCGCTGACATGCATCAAGTGCAGGAACCGTCACAGTATGATCAACCATGTGTATGTCCTGCACACAGCTTTCCAATCTCGCTTGCGCTGTTCGAACTTGATGAGTATGAATTGTGAGGGCGACTGCAGGCAGGGCATGCTATTACTAACATTTCTATCTTCGTCCACAAGGCCTGTACCGAAGCAATCTTGAAAGGCAAAGATCTTCAGGAGTACAGCATACAAAACAACATCGCTAAGCTTGGAATCCGGTCGTCTCTAAAGCACAATATAACGTGAAAAACTCTTGCTTGGCTCAGGTGAACCGCTGTAGTTGAAGCTTCTACACGAAACAAACGACGCTCTGCCGCTTCGCTTAACAGCATAACCGAACAATCATGAAACAGAACATGGCAGGACATGTCCCCGCTCAACGGTGGGTACAGAGTGCAGGCCAAGTATATAACAACTGGTACCTCGAAGGTATTCATTCTTTCTCTCAAGCATTCAAGCCTCATTCATTCTCTTCAACTTCAGGTCGCTGGTCGTCCATCGTTCTTTACAAACCACCAAAAAAAGTCACTCTTTTCACCACCTTCATTTCTTCAACAAAGACCCTAGCGGTATATACATCAAAAACACCATCAAGATGCGCTCTTTCGCTACTATCATGGCTGCCGCCGCCCTGGCTCAGACCGCAATGGCCCACTACCGCTTCAACAAGCTCATTGTTGGTGACGAGGTTACCAAGGAGTACGAGTACGTTCGCCAGAACAGCAACATGAACTCTCCCGTCACCGATGTTACCTCCAAGGACCTTGTTTGCAACGTTGGTGGTCTTGACACTGGTGCTCAGACCTCCACTTACAAGGTCGCTCCTGGTGACACTGTTGGTTTCGCTGTCGACACTCCTATCCAGCACCCTGGCCCTCTCAACGTCTACATGTCCAAGGCCACTGGTGATGCTTCCGAGTACGACGGTTCAGGTGACTGGTTCAAGATCTTCGAGATGGGTGCCAACAAGGCCGGCGACAACGGTCTTACCTTCAAGGCCGACAAGCTCGACAAGGTCACTTTCACTCTCCCTGACGAGACCCCCGCTGGCCAGTACCTTCTCCGTGTCGAGCACATTGGTCTTCACAGCGCTTCTTCCTTCGGTGGTGCCCAATTCTACATTTCTTGCGCTCAGATCGAGGTTTCTGGCAGCTCTACCGCTAAGCCTGACCCCACTGTCAAGATCCCTGGTGTCTACACTGGCCACGAGGACAGCATTGAGCTGAGCATCTACTACCCCATCCCTGTGAACTACCAACCCCCTGGCCCCGCCGTTTGGGGCAACGGTGCCGCCGCCGATGGCAACGCAACCGACTCTGCTTCCACCGTCGCTGCATCGTCTACCGCTATTGCCACATCTGCTGTTTCCGCAACCACCTCGATCTCGACCCAGCAGGCTGTTGCAACTTCTGCCCCTTACCCTACCGAGAACGCAACTTCCGTCGCCGCCGGACCTACTGGCTTCTCTACTGTTGTCGTCTCTTCCACTGCTCCCATGGGCACTGGTACCGTCGGCGGTGCTGTCAAGAAGTACATGCAGTGCGGTGGCAAGGCCTTCTCCGGCTCCACCCAGTGTGAGTCCGGCACCACCTGCAAGTCCTGGAACGAGTACTACTCCCAGTGCGTCTAAGTCATTTGACTAAACACAACATAAGGAGGGAATGATGTGCAGTTAAAATTTTGTTTCTTTGATCTTTTGATGTGATCTGTTTAGATTCGTCTTTGTTCACCTCTTTTTACTTTCTAGAATGGAAACTTTTGAGCTTGAATGTTGAACACTTTTGTCTCTGTATTCTTTCGTGATTTGAATGACCTTCGATGAGACTTTTTGAAGTTCATGCTGTGACTCTGTAGGTCTCTGTTAGTTGTCATGTCGGATGCGAGACAGTAAACGAGCAAAAGATATCCTTGAAACATTGACTTTTGTTCTCATCTACACACCAATGATGATGTATATGACTACCCTCTTCCACAGCCTCTGAAACCCAGATAACCTAACGTAATCACTCCATCCTCCAAAAGAACCATCCAAAGCGTGCACCCCCCCAACACGATAAAAAAATGACCACAACACATATCATCCTATTCCTCCTCGCCGCCTTAATCTGTTACGACGTCATGAACAACTCAGACGCCACCCATTTCTACGTAACCTTACCCTCCGCTCCTCTTCCCATCTGCAAATCTTCGGCTAACATCTTCCACCAACTCCAGGATATGGATGATTTCTTCGACGACCTCGAATTCATGTATCGAGAAGCTACATGGATGGTAAATCTTGTGTTTGCCTTTGCTAAGAGTCAAGGAGCATACTGATGGTAGAGGGAGATAGTTTTATGATTCAGGCTGTCAACAATGCAATGACGAGTTTGGATGGAAATCGCCTAGGCTTTACGACCTTTGATGAAAGACACGCCAGAGATGTAGAGGCTGGTGTACTTCTTGAGGAGACTGGAGGAGATGCGGTTCGATGCATGTAGAAATGGAGGAATGGGGACGCATTTGATTCCGAATAAAACGATGGTGGTGGATGAAGTATGGCAGAAACAGAGACAAATGAATGGTGAAGGAAGGAACGACTTGCCGAGGAATCTACATGGGGATGATTCATCGATCGTGGAAAGGTGCGTATGGCGAAAGAAGAAACATCCGAGGACTGACATTCACGTGTGCACCTTCCGTTTTCAAGATTTAGCATTTCCTTCGAACCCGCGAATGGCAAGCTAGTCGTTTGTTCGGTAGAGGAAAGAGATAATGAAATTCGTGGATATCGTGGAATAAACATATAAAGATGACCCTCCGCTGATGAGAAAATGCCAATCATCCCCTCAAATGCCTACGCAAAACGCTCAATGCAAAGTGCAACCTTGTGAATCAACCCTTTTTACATGCTCAGGATCCTCGATTTTGAAGGTGTCTCGCGTTGGTGTATCCGCCACTCGACTCGGACCAGCTTCTTCCTCATGATCGATTTCTGTCGAGATTGTCGGTAGTACACCAATGACCATGCTGGGTTTCCTTAACCGGACTGGCTTGGGATGTTCGTGTTCGCAAGTCGTTTCGGAAATACTCTGAAGTGTGGGTACGCCTATTGATGATCTAGGGCGGGCGAGAGACATGCCTCGTCTGCCGCCAGCATCTGCCATCCCGTATCTGCGGACTGCTGGGTGTGGTGGAAATTCTGGTCGCGGATTGGCATCGCTCGCCTGGGCCTGTGCGGATTCTTTTCCGCCTGAGGGGATCTTGCCACGCAGTTGAACACGTGGTAAAAGTCCCATGTACGATCGCACAGTTCCAGTGGTATTGTCCGAGTCGCTCGAGAAAAGTCGTTGGAACCATTCCTGTAGCTTGTGTATAAAGTGTCTGAGAAGTGGTTGCAAGCAAGCCAGACTTGCAGCTGAAATTCCAAAACCAAGTTCTGTAAGCGCCAGCACGATTTCCGGAGCAGAATAGTCGTAGAAGGTAGGGGTTTGAGCAGGGTTGAGGAACGAAACATCAAACCATACTCCGTAAACAAATGCAGTACGGAAGCAGGCGGCCACACTGCCAGTGACGCCGAGGATGAGTAAGATGCAGACGGACAATTTGATGTGCGGCTTGAGCGACGATTTGATAAGCACAGACACAGGAAGTAATGCAAAGGCCCAATCCGTCACGGCTCCAGTAGCTCCATGTAGATAGAGAAGAGGGACATATCTGTTGCGTCGAACACACTGGCCACGAATTTGTCGGTGTGCTATGTGTGAGAGACTGCCGCATTGAAACAAGGATAGGAATAGAGCGATTAGAGACAGGAGGATCGAACCGGCTCCTGCGATGATGATTGCGCGTCGTTGCCATTTCTTCCAAACAAATTGTCGGTAGAAGAGCATGAGGGAAATCTTGAGAAAGATAGTCGCAAGCATGAATGTTGCTTCGCCAAGTATGAGTCGCTGAATACTACATTAGCAGCCGATCTATCCAGGACGCAAAGTTGTAGAGGCAGGCGCAGGCAGGCTGCAATTAGATTGACGGCTTCTCAGTCGAAGCGCGAAACACTGCGCGACTATCAGAAAGCACGATGATCTCAAGACTGGAGGCAGTGTCAAGCGAAAGCGGCCAGAACAGCGCCTTCCCTTCAGCACTCCATCCATCTCGAAAGCACTGTGTCTTTTCGATAGTTCACTTTTCGGTATATAGTCCTGCTGGTATAGCCATACCGCTGCGTCTACATTAGATTGTCGACTTACCAGTAAGAACTTGTCTGCAACCGATAGATCCAGGATCGGGTTATGGTGTTCCAGAAATGCAAGGCTCATTGCAAGGCAGCACAACAGAATATAGAAGAACTACAATCTGTCAGCTAAGAAAGTCTGATTGTCGATACATTAAAGGACATACCCAAGCAGTGAGCATGGAATAGTCGTCGACACCGAGTACCCGCTTTCCAGTGCGGAGTTTGGCCCATAATCTCAAGAACACACAAAGCGTAGTCAAGATAAGGAACATGATCGTACACCTGAAGATCATGTGCTTCAGAAAGCCACCTCCAGATAATTGACCACTCGTGTCATGGTGATCCATAGTTGTGTATGTCATTCAAGTTGTCGGACAGGTGTCAAAAAGTCGAAAAGGCATGATTCGAGTCAAGCCCGTAGAAGCAGTACAACATGCGGCTCTGCTCACATACATAAACAAGAACAGAGAGAAGCGTCGAGACCCATAATTCGCCGCAAGCCGGTCTCAAGACCATTCCTCTGTCAATGTGAGCGCACTGCAGTGCCGTTGAGATCGAAGGCTTCGGAAACGTTTTTGGCGGTGGACTTTGTCAAGACCATTCAACGGTTCCGGCTTCGCCTGCCCATCGCATGCCAAATCGTGGTCTTGTAAATGTGATTTTCTACGCAACGGTCACGCTGAGTACAACCGGCCTCGCAGTCGTTGTTCAGAAGAAGGCTGGTGCCTATTTTACTCGAACTCCGAGCAGATCTGACATGACTCCTGCGATTCGGAGGCGGCGGTCACTCCGGCAAACAGTAGTCCAATAGTTTGACTGTTTCACATCATTGTCGCAACAACCCTGTAGTTCAGCACGAGCAATCATCGTAGTCTAGCAGAATGAGTAGCGACTCGTTTAGCTCGCTTAGAAGTCAGCGATGATTATGCTATCAAACACCAGTATGTATCTTTTGGCGATATCCTAGCGATACCACATGGCGATGTGTACACAAGGATGTAGCAAACGTCTTTCATTCTCGAAGGATTTAAGTGGCGAAAGCGGAGTCTGGCCAAACCACTTGCAGGTCGATGGCTGACTTCTCCAAGATCTGGTTCATGAACCGCCAGATCCATGTCTCTGATATTCCACGTTAAGGGCTTGGAAGGAGTGTCTTAGTACTCGCCGCCTTTCTTCCCGAACATGTCTTCTTCGATTGCAGGATCTGCAGCCTGAGTTGCGTACTTATACGCTGGTGATCGGTCAGGCTCTCGGTCTCGCTTTCGATTGCAGATGAATGAATGGTGCTGTAACCAAGAGCTTGTCATTGTGTAATGGATGCTGTAGCTTCATCGAACAGTACAAAGCAATAATTAAAATTAGGGCTAGATTCGTGATAGGTAGGTGGGCTGTCGTCGACATGTGGCGGTGAAAGAAGATGTTCCGTAGAGCAAAATCAAATCAGCTTCAATGGCGTTCTCCTGATGCCAGCAGGAATGTGGCTCATGTATCGACTCTTGGCATCAGGTCTTTGTAGTCGTCGGAAAGCCTCTGTGATGTGCTTGGTATTGACCGGAGTTCTCGCCTCTTCAGGTGGGTCGAACAAACCAGGTTCTCGTCGAATGCGTTTTCTCCGTTGTTGGTCTTCATCGCCGCCACTTTCCCTCCGTTGTATGTCTTCAGCGTTTTTGACTCTTAGTGCCTCTTCGGTCAGGGTTTGAACGATTTCGAAAGTCAAGAAGCCAAGAATGTCGACAATATCGTCGTTTGGCTTGCTGTCTGTCACGACGCCAAAACCAGCCCATTCACGGAAGCGCTTGCCTTTGCGGAAGGTGAAGGAGGCTTGACGACATTCACTCCAGTGTAGGTATTCTTCAGGTGTCATGTTCTTGGTGCGGTCATCAGCGTTCTTGAGTCGCGTCATGGTCGCAGTTGTCATTTCTTCCTCATCTTCATCTTCCTCGTCCTCTCGTTCGGGGACCTGCTCTTGATAGAAACTCGAGACATCCCATGGTAGACCGACTTTCGCCTTTTTCGTTTTTGAATTCCTTGTGCCGACTGAGGGACCAGCGGTAGCCAGAGTTGGGTCGTTTGCAGGACCAACATCGATGTCGGCGAAGTCGTCACCACCTCCACCACCGCCGCCGCCCTTGTCGTCTGAGTCTTTGGCAGATTTGCGGACGTCTTTCCAACTCAAGAATGTTCGTAAACGGGAGACTTTTGCGCGGTCGTGACGGATGAGAAAGATGAGGTCGTCGGTGTTGATGCTGCGGACACCACGACGAGCGGCCAAGGCGGTTGCGCGCGTGAGCATTTCGACGACTTGCTGCTGGACGATGGCTTCGATCAGGGTAGTGGTTTCAGGAGCGGCTTCAGCAGTCTCTCCTGAGACGAACATCATCTGCTGAATCTCCGTCCGATATTTGGCGGCTTTGTCCTTGTCGGCCATGATGAAGGTGGGGGGTGGGTTGGAGCCCGATGCAGTTGTCGCGTGAGAATGCTGATTAGGTGGCAGTGATGAGGATAAAGAGCTGGACAAGGAGCAATAGATCGTAAGCTATGTCATGTGGCCAACGTCATGTCGTTGATGTGTTGATGAAGGAACAAGCACATGTCGAAGCAGGTGATGAATGTCAGGGTGATTGCGGGGACATGGGATCGTCAGGCCGAGCGTCCGGAATCTCCATGTTTTTTATTTCCATCCTTGTGCTTGTGACTCTTTGTTCATACACACAGCAACCATGTTCTACGCAATCGGTCTTGGTCTGGCCGATGAGAAGGACGTCTCGGTCAAGGGTCTCGAGATCATCAAGCGCGCCGAGCGTGTCTACCTCGAAGCCTACACTGCCGTCCTACTCGTCGAGAAGGAAGTCCTGGTACGCAACTGTCTCGTCACTTTGCGCAAAACATGCACTAATCGCGATCGCAGTAGGAAGCTTACTATGGCCGCGAAGTAATCATCGCCGACCGTGAGATGGTCGAATCTTCCTCCGACGAGATCCTCGAGGGCGCCGACAAGGTCGACATTGCCTTCCTGGTTGTCGGCGATCCTTTCTCAGCAACCACCCACACCGACTTCATCATCCGCGCCCGCGAGAAGAACATCCCTACTCGCATCCTGCCCAATGCCTCCATCTTGACTGGTGTCGGCTGCACTGGTCTCTCGCTCTACAACTTCGGTCAGACCGTCTCCATGGTCTTCTTCACAGACAACTGGAAGCCTGCGAGTTACTACGACCGCGTCAAGGAGAACTTCGCCCTGGGTCTGCACACTTTGGTCTTGCTGGACATCAAGGTCAAGGAGCCCAACCTCGAGTCCCTGGCCAGAGGAAGAATCGTCTACGAGCCCCCGCGCTTCATGACCGTCGCTCAATGCGCACAGCAGATGATTGAGACTGAGGAAGAGAAGGGTGAGGGCATCTGCTCAAAGGATAGACTGGCTGTCGGTGTCGCCCGTGTTGGTGCCGACGATCAAGAAATTGTTGCCGGTACCTTGGAGCAATTGGCTGAGGCTGATCTGGGCAAGCCCCTGCACAGTTTGGTGCTTATTGGCAAGCGCATGCACGACATGGAAAAGGATTATGTCCGCGAGTATGCTGTCGATAAGAAGGTCTTTGACGAAGTCTTTGCTAGAGACTACCACCAGTCATAGATTGCATGACATATCACTTGTCATTGCGAATAAAAAATCTCTACACGTTCAAACCCTGCGATCACGCTGTATCTCCGCTATCGGACTCTTGTTTCAGGCGACAATCACCTAGGTAACATATGGAGGGTTAGAGCTAAAGGCCAGACCTTGTGTTGGTCAACATGTGATCCATACCAACGCAAGCAAACCTGCAACCAACGAGTAATGACTTACTTCCTATCCCTCCAGCGTAAAGCGAGACACGATGAAAATGCTGAATCAACAGATGATGATTTTATGATTCTCACATATGCAGGTCACCCCAAGACTGACAGATGTTGTCCTCACGAGCGCAGATTTCTCTGTACATATCTCCTCCATTCTCCTCTGCCTAGTACAGAGCCAGATTATCCTCATTCAATCTCCCGAACAACTCCTCCAGATCCGCACTCGCACCCATAATCTCTTGCGCCAAAGATCCGGTAACAAGTGCTGTACCCATCATTAGCCATCATCCATCAACATCATCAGAAGGAAGATCAAAGACTTACCATAAGCATACAACAACTCATAATCCTCCTCAGTCGCAAGACTAGCTTTATCCCCATCCCTCCTGAACTCGAAAATTTTCGCCAACAATCTATCCCTCGTATGTTCAATATTAGGCAACACATCATTGAGCGGATATTCCAACTTGACCGAACTAGCCAACACAGAGAATAAATGACTTATCCTAGCCGACAGCGCAAATCTTTCCGCACGTGTATACCTCAGCACTTCCGCCTCTCCCGGAGACGCTTTCAAATCTTTGGCAATCACCATATTCATAGCGTGGAAATTGTCCAACATGCGTTTCGTCCTTTCCAAGATCTTGGCATATATTTTATCGGGAAAGGGGGCGCGGAATTCGAATTCGGAAGCCGCGGCTTTGCGGAGTGCTTCCAGTTGTGCGAGGAAGGTTTGGAGTTCGGATTCCTCGCGTATGTCCATGTATGCTGATGCGGGTTCGCCGAGGAGGAACATGGCCAAGGGGTCGCGTCGCCAGATCAACGACATGCGTAGCCAGAGCAGGCAAATGCCATTTTTGAGCTTGCGGCGTGCGGAGATGGGCCATATGACTCGGGTGACGAAGATGCCCCAGAGACAACCTGCGATGACTGCGACGAAACGGTGAAGCACGATTTCCCAAATCTCTGGGTTGATGCCGCCTTCGTCATCATCGTCATCATTGTCCTTGGCCGACAGTGAATATGCATAAAGAGCAGAAAGATTATACGTGAGCAAAATAAATCTGCCCATAGGTCCTTTGCCTTGAACAAGGATGATGTAGAAACATCCCAAGGACATGAGCCAGCCGAAAAAGCCGAGTAGCCAGGGATTGTCGTCGGAGATTATCCAGGCGATGATGGCGAGGATGGCGCCTAGAGCTGTGCCGAGGAAGCGCTCGATGCCTGTGGTGTTGGAGGCACCGATTGTCATTGAGCAGACAACCATGTAGGATACCAACCCCCATTCTCCACGCCAGTGTTGGTAGAATGGGCGGGACCAGGCCATGAATGATGGAAGAGCGAACAGTGCTGCGCCGACGCCGACTTTGATGGCGAATCGGATATCGTCGCGGCGGATGAATTTGAAGATGCGGTAGACTTGATGAGTGAAAGGCTCCTTGATGGTGCGTCCTGCTCTGGCAAACGTGTCTGCTTGTAAGATGGGCTTTACAATGTCTGTAGTCAAGGCCTCATCGGCTTCATGAACCAGAGATAGACCCGCTTCTTCTGCTGCAGTCTTATCCTGTCCGTGTCTTCTCCAGAATGCCATCCAGCTCCATGACCGCTTTCGGTCTTCTTGTTCGATCTCCTCTTTGAGCTCTTCCAGGATCTCCAGGTACTTCAGTGTGTCTTCAGCAAAGTCAACCATGGCTGCTGCGTAATGTCCACAACTTGCAGCAACCTCCTCCAGATCTGCAACGCGTTCCAGAGATGTGGCATTCGTGATTTCTTTGTTGCGGTAAAGCGTCGATAATGCTTCTTTTCTCGTGTTGTTGAACAAATCAATAGCTTGAGAAAGACTTGACCGGAAGTTGACGTTTACGGCAATCACATCGTCTGTCCCAGGTTGAAATGGCAATTCATCCAAAATCGATTTGAGAGTAAAAGCCAAGGACTTCATTGGTGGTCCCAATTGTGTTATAAACGTCGTGAACATATCGGAAGGCGAGAGCGAAGGACGCTTATCCATGAAATTGCTTGTAAAGCTCGAGCCCATTGGGCTGAAAGGAATGGGTTGATCAGCTGGCGACTCGGCTGGCGATTCGGGAGCCTCATTGATTGGTGTCAAAGGTCCTCGTATCTCGCCCGGCTCGCTCGTGAGTTTGGAAGTGCCCATAAGGGACGAGACCATGGATGCGTGGGCTGAGTCTGATCGGTTGATATATGGCGAAGACTTTATAAGAGAGAATTGCGTGTTTGCCGCACTGTAAAGGCCGCCAATGCTCTGAGAAAGTCCTTGCAAGCATTTGACCAGCTTGACCTCGATGCGATATTCCTTTTCCCTTCCTACAACGTAGTGCTCGTATTTGGCTTCAATCAGGTTCTTCTTCATCGATGCTTCGTTGGCCTTGCAGTCCTTGTCAACCTGCTTGTACGCAGCACCCTGCATCTCTGTCTCCGAGCCTGTCAGGAAGGCTCTAGTGATTGCAATGAGTTTGTCACCTAGTGAATCTGTGGTTTTGACAAAGTCGCGATGCAATTCCTTCTTGGCGTAGCGTGGTTTGATGAGCAGATTGACAGCTGTGGTAGCTGCCATTCCAAGCAGAACCATTCGCAAGACTTGGAAAACCTTGTCCTCTGAAAACTTTGCTGCCTGGATAGATCCTTCCTTGGTCAAGATGGTGATGATGGCCAGGGACGCAAGACTGCACCCAACGTTGACAGTCGGATGACCAAGTCGCTGCTTGAGCCAACCTATAAAGCCTAGTCCACCAGCACAGAAAACGACCAAAACAATGGCATGACCAAGGACCAGAAGATCACGCTTGCCAAGAGCCATGCTGATAGCCATGCTGGTGAAAGACACGAACGCCGCATACACGAATGCAATCAAAGCAATGCCCACTGCTTCAATCATACTGCCTACTGTCCGGGAAGGGTGAAAGTACACCGTAACCGTCGCGACGACATGTTTGCCATCCTGCTTTCCCAGGAAGGCCGAGATGAAGGGCAGAAAAGTAGCCAGTGATCCGAGAAGATAGGCTATAGAACATTTGAAGATGCCTTGTCCTATGTTTGAAGCCCAGAAATCGATAGATTGATCTCTCCAGCGATAAAAAGGTTTCAAGAGACCATTTCGCTCGGGTGTTGGAGATGACGCGTCAGGATCTGAACCCAGCAGTCCCTCGCGTTCCTCCGGTGAACCAGTCTCGTCCCGGGCATCGTCCCCTAGAGTCGGCAATGAGAAGGCGCGTCTCACACGCTCTCCAGTCCGTGGGAGAATGAATGTCGCATTTCTAAGCTTGGTCATCGTCAGCAGTAAGCACGTGGCGGCAGGAGCATTCGCGAACTTACATTGCGAGGGTTGAAATGACGACCCAAAGACGAGACTTGTTCAGCACTTCCTGATGGCATCACTCACTGGATACAAGAACACATGTCCCTCTATTCTATCCACGTATGAGTATTTCTGAATGTTTTTGGAAAACTCATGGGATATCGACGGGTTGCCTGGCGGTCGACGTCTAGATTGATCTGCACTCTTGACTGCCGTGTTGGTGCTAGTGGCAGATCGGTCCGATCTGAAGATCGATAAACCGGTTTGTATCGCGGAAGAGCCTCATCAATCTCAGTGCTGAGCAAATGAGGTGCAATTCACGACACCGACTTTTCGTATCCATTGTTAATCGTGATGATGACTGAAAGGTCGGACTAGCAGTTTGTTGGAGGAGAATGCACCAAGACTTTTCTTGCACCGCCACAGAATAATGGCCTTCTGACACTCAAACCTCACAAGCTCCGCGTTATTCCTGGTACGCACTCTCTTTTCAGCTTCGCTGAGGCTTCCGGACATCAGTCGCTTAGCGGAAACTCCATCTGCTGCCAGGAGTTGGGATCATCCGGAAGGTGAGGATAAAAAAAATGACCTGCAGGACGAAACGAACTAAGGATGGATATCTCGTAGATCCCATTACTCTACGAAGAAACCAGACAATCTACATTGCATTTGATTCAACTTGAAAATAATCGAATTCCTGCTGATTATGTTTCACAAGATTAAACCCGACTTATAGATGATAATTTCATCATATGTAGCTACATAGTCCTTCATGATGCTTCAACCCCATCTCAATGCCCTCTGCGGTGGCGACCGTGATGGTGCCCTGGATGATGGGTCACCCTCGGCATCGAAGACGTCGCCTGACTACGACTCAGCGCACTATTCGTCTCTCTAGTCTCATCAGCAGAAGTTGCAGCAGTCGCGCTCCCAACTACCGTCCCTGTCGCTGTGACAATCGCTGGAATCCCAGCTGGCAGCGTCGCCGTATCCGCATAAGCGATTCGGAGACTCTCCAGACCCAGCGCTTCCGCCTCCTCCTTACAAGACTTCTCCTTACACTGCTTGATACCAAACGCCTCCAACATCTCGTCTCTGGAAAGCTGCGTCTCTTCCTCATCGTAATCTTCGTAGGACGGCGCTTCGCTGGTGCCGTTGATAGCTAGCGCATCCAATCCATCCAGCGCGTCACGCTTCACCAGCGAAAATTGGAGTTTGTAGTCGGCCTGCTGAGCGACAGCGTTGGCGACCACGCCACCACCGAACCATGGATCCTGGTTCAGCAGAGCGAAACCACGGTCATCTCTGTTGGGCTTTGATGGTTGACAGCGGTTGTCTGCCAGACCCCAGTCGGCTGGCATGGGGTTGGGCATGGCTTCGAAGCTGTAGGAGTACGTTTGACGCTTAAACACCGCTTCGACGCTGCGAGTGATGGTCGTGGTGCCCTTGGCATCGGGCTTGTCTTTGACTTCTTTCGTGTTAATCCAACGTACTGGGGGAGATTTAGCGCAAATCCCATTCCAGCCTTTGCCAGCGAAGTTATTTTCTTTCTGATCTAACAGGCGGATGAATTGCTGAACGTCGACTCCGGTTCGTGCTTGGGCACCTTCAAGGCCGATATAGCCATCATTCGAGATCAAAAATGCTGCTGGTGGCCATTCATCTCGTTCACACGCATTGCCTCCGATATCTTGGAACCAACCGAGAGTGACTCGGTTTCCTTGGATGGTTCGAGTAATAGGACGATCGACGTTATATTCGGCAACACCAGGTCTTTTGGTTGCTTTGGTGGCAGAGTATTTGCAGGTGAAGGTCTCATAGGCCTGGCCGTGGGCGGCGATAACAGAACTGTAATGTAAGCAAGCTTGGCCACCGGGCTTGTTTCCTCCAGCGTAAGTACAAACGAATTTGTCTTTTGGTCCAGCTTCGTCAGATATCTTGGTGGTGACCGTGACGTATTTCTCGTTGACGCAAGCCGGAGCTCTTTTATCCAGAGCTCGTTTCTCCAGATCTCGCTTCGGTATGCGAGGACAGTTTGAACTGGTCTTGGCAGGAGAGTGCGTTGAGGTTGGAGGTCGAGATGTCACGGGCTTTGTGGGTTTGTCCATCGAGAGAGTATGCTTTTTGCCGAACACTTTGAACTCCGCCTTGCCTTCCTTTTCGATTCCCTTGACACATGCTTGGATGATGGCAGGTGTAGCTGCAATCTCTATGAGGTCCAGAATCTCGCCTAGAGTCTAGTTAGCAATGTTCAATTTCCGCATCAAGTGGAAATCGAGTTGAGGCAGAAGGTTGAAGTGAACTAAACACTGAAGCACATACCAACGATAGGTATCGCATCCTCGATAAGCTCAAGTGGGAGCAGCAAAGCCGGCACTGCAATACGGCAAAATGCCTTCGCTGCAATATCCAAAGCAACTTCAGCAGCAATAGCTTCAGCAGCATTGCTTGCTAACTCTTTGGCATCTTTAACCAGATCCGGACCATTTGGAGCAGGCTTGAAACCCTTACAGCAGTAGCCTAGAATGCGTTAATCCTGCAATGACTCTTCTGATACAGGGGGTTGCTTACTCTGTAGTCCACCAGAGCATGTCTGGTCTTTCTTCTTCTCCTTGTGGTTAGTATCCTGAACGACCTCTGTCTCTCCATCATCGCAGCCAGAAATACACGATAAGCCCACGCCTCGGTATCCTCTCCATTGACAAGTACCCATCGTAGTCCCGTCATCACAACAGAGACTTCGATACTTCCCCTTGCTGCAGCGATCATTTGTTGAAAGCGAACCCGGTTGTCCATTCATCTGTTCGACTTGGTTTGTGCCTGACTTGCACTTTGCATCACAATCGGTAGTGTAGCATGAGATACCTGCAGTAAGATCGGCGGCTTTTTGTTTCGCGTCGGCCTGTTGATCCTCTGTCACATCGAGCGTGACCGAATTTTGGTTTCCAGCAGTTTGGTCGACCTGATCCATGGCCCATACCTGTTCTGATTAGTTACGACCATGGGGAGGTGTTGGGAAATGCTTACCATCAGACCTCCCAAGCATCTGGAATTGGCGAAATCGGCCTTTTGCTTGAATGTGTCATCGTCGTCGTAGCTGACCCATTGATCGCTTGCCCAGTTTATCCATTTAACCCCCGCAGTTTTATCCCAAGTGGGCGTCAAATCATTATCGGAGATGATATCCTTAATCTCTTGTAAATCCAAGATTCCTGCAGCGTTGGAACACTTTCCTGCATCTGCACCGCCGCTAAACTGACATTTTCCATTTGGAGTCTTACAGGTTGGATCTGTTAGAGTGAAGCTTCGACCGTACTATGATATGTTAGTGACTGTTCTGATCTCGATCGACTTTCATTCATTTGCATCGACTTACCCAACCTTGACCCAATACAACCTTGGCAGGTTTGATACCTGCTCTCCAGAGCAAATCGAGTCCTAGATCGATTTCCGTGAGATTGGTATGTGGTGCAATGTATGGTCCGATATTCTTTGATTCGGCATCCCAGACTCCATGTACTATCGATCGAATCAGCATACTGTCAACTTGCCAAAGACTTTCGCTAACCCACAATCGTAAGACATGACATTGAACCAATCAACCGAAGCTTGCATATTCGCCAAGTCAAAATGCTGCAGATACCAGTAGGACGTAGGTAACGTGACCGTGATACCATATTTAGTACCAAACGCAGTCCTCATATCCTTGACGAGTGCGACGTAATTAGCAGTATCGGCTGATGCGCCTCCTCTGTCATCTGCTTGCGGATACTCCCAATCGATATCCACACCGTCGAAACCGTATGTATCCATGAAGTCAATCAATCCGCTGATGAATGCTTTGCGGTTTGCGCTGGTGCTGGACATGGTAGAGAATGCTGTGCGAGTAGGCCCGGGGTCCGTGAACGACCAACCTCCGACTGATATCCTAAACAGACGTTAGACTTGCGAGTACATCGACCATCCCAAAGAAAAACAACACAATGCCAAAAACAAAACAAAGAAATATAACTGAACATACCAAGTCTGCACACCCTGTGACTTCAACGCCGTGAACCTCGAATACAAATACCCCGTCTTCCCATCCATCGGCGCAATAGCAAACGTCGTCGGATCAAAAAACGCAAACGCGAAATTGATATGTGTAAATCCATTCAGATTCAGGTCTTCCGGCGCGACGCTCTGACACTTGCGCGTATTCGACCAACTTTCGTAGTAGCCGACTGAGCGCTTCGCAGCACTGTTGTCTCCCTTGCAAGAAGGACGTGTTACGGAACCGCAGCCTCCAAAACCTGTTTGGCAGCCAGTGCTGCAGAATTCATCGGTAGAGCCACAGAAACTGTGATGGTTAGTGAATGTCTATCTTATGAGATCTTGACAGAAATTGGGATGAACTGCTTACCCGAATTTGGAACAACAGACACCCAAAGGACAGTTTTGTTTTCCTGTTACTCCGTATTGTCCGCATTCCGCTTTTGCGCCGCAATTAGACTGTGGGCGTATTGTCAGCTTCCTGCTATGAAGAAGGAAGAGGAGAACCGTGGCATCAAGAACAAAACGATGCACTTACTGTACAATTGCCACTTCCACACTCGGTTGGCGAATAACCACAAAGTCCATTTGTACCACAACACGCACCGTTAACGCAAGGAGTATCTGCATTACAAGTTCCTGTCGGCAAATCTCTCGTGGCAAGACCCAAACTCGACCTTGAGTCCTTTGCCAATTCTACACTAGGATTGAAATGTGCACTGACAAGTGCGAACGCTCCAAATAAGAGCAAAGAGCGTGAAAACCTCATTGAATGAGTGAAATGAGGAAAACGAGTGAATTGGTGAAAGGGATGAAAGTCAATGCCATCCTCAGCATTGAAGTAGGAGTGTAGCGAAGACCTTGTATGAAGTGTGCCGTGTCATCCTTGCATGAAGCGTGCCGTGTTATACTATAGGAATAAGGAGCTGCATACCAGTAGTACCTGCACCCCTCGACTAGTGAAGTTTGATCGACACAAAATCGGCGTTTCATTAATCTACGGTATCTGTACCTAGACCATTGAGAATTGATCAGCAGATGGTACTCGTATTTAACTGGCCTACTCACAATATGGTGGACGCAGACAAGGATGGAGCCTGAAAAGAGAACTCAAAGAGGAATCTGCTAAGCAAAAGTTTCTCGTGGTAATCTCGCACCTGCATAAGGGTGCCGTGCTTGTTGAGCTTATGTGGACTAGTAAGAGCTTACGAGGAGCCCTGTACTGTTGCTTGTACCGAGGCTAGGACGGATATGTCTGTATGCTCTTCGCTTTCCGTTTTCTGAAGAAGTGCTCGCGATCACTCTTCGTCCATTCCTTCATCCGCTCATTCAGTCTCTCTTTCAATCAGTCATTCCTTTATACAGAGTAAAGATGATGAGGTACTCGACCTTGGCAGCAGCGCTCAGCTTGCTATTCAGTTGCAGCAACGCACAATTCAACTTGTACCCGCCAGTTGACCCTACATTGCTAGCTAAAGCATACAATCTCACTGAAGGATGTATAATCGCCTTGTAAGTGTCCAAAATTGCAAAATCTGACAATTGCTGAACGAGAATGACTAGAAACGAAACTTTGAGTGGCTGCGATCCGACTCTGTTCCAGATGGCTGTCAGCTTTGACAACTACTACTGGGAAGACGATAACATCACAGAGGTGTGTGATGGAAACTGCACGCTTCAAGCTCGCGATTGGGATTTAGGTGTCTCGTTGGCTTGTGGTGATGGTGAGCAAGACTGCTGGCTTTATAGTCTCAACCTCTAAACGCATGAAAACGTAACTGACATGCTAGCAGAATGGATCAGCGCCTATGGTAAACTGATTCCTGCCGACTCGATATCGGGACGGTTTGTCGATGGTCTGAACACCGTCTGCCTGGGTTCCACGTGAGTTGTCTTTTGCCAATACACCTGTATGAAAACTTACCCCATGCAGTACAGACGACAGATGGTGCTTAGGCGCTTCCCAGAACTGGACGGGTGTAGATGTGATCACGCCAGATTGCGATGCGAGCCCGTCAGATCCATCATGTACCAGCGACGTCACGCTCCCAGAAAACATGCGGTTGGCCAATCTGTACACCGACGATGTGGTGCGTACTCCTTATCCCTTATAGCCAAAATCTAGAGAGAGGACTAAACTGACCGAGCGATCGAACAGCTATGCGATAACTGCTTCGTCCAAATGCTCTATGCACGCGTAACCTCTCCCTATCTCGATGACTCGGATCAATCCGATTTCCTCGTCTCGCAGCTGCAAGATATAGGCGACGTATGCAACATCACCATTCCCGAAATCACCATTCGCGCACTGCCTAGTTACGCTGATGCGCCGATGCCGACATCCATCAATTTCGAATCGACCGCTACTTCGACCGTCAGCTCGGCAGCAGCGACCACGACTTGTGATGGCCAGATTATCGCTTCTGGGTCCGGGTGTGCGGCGTTATCGACGAAGTACGGGTTGACGACTGGTGATTTACAGAAGCTGACTGGGTCGGATACTTGTGTTATCTCTGCAAGCACTTGTTTCCCTGCAGCTTGCACGCTGGGAACGGTTCCCACTGGTGCGACTTGGTAAGCGAATTATATCGCTTGATTCTGAGCGTGATTGAACGACGAATCGACTCTCGAGAGAAGGTTATACTGACGTGGAACCAGTGAATCCTTCGCAGCCAGTATAGGCGTCAACACCACCACCGTGCAACTCCTTCTCTGGAACCCCAACATTCAAGGCCTCTGTGACAGCCTCACAGCCGGACAATCCGCCTGCGTCGCAGCCCCGGGCGTCAAAGGGACATACACGCTCGCCGCACCACCGCTCGGAACTGGAGCTGACGCTGCGAACCAGCAGCGTGGTGGCCCTGGAGGTCGTGTTACTCCTTGCCCAACCTACACCAATCTCCCCAGCGCCACATCAGCCGCTGGACCAGTCCAGTCGGGGATCGTCGCGAACTGTAATGCATGGGCGATGGCTGATTTGGGAATTGGGTGTTTTGACTTCGCGACGCAGAATTGTATTAATACGACGCAGCTGTGGGCGTGGAATGGGGTGTTGGGAAAGGATGGGACGGGTTGTCAGAATTCGTTTTGGGCGAAGGAGTATTATTGTGTGAACACGTATGCGGCATCGAGTGCGGCTCATACATCTACGACGTCAAAGGCGACTTCGTCGAGCACGTCTAAGCAAACTTCATCGTCAGCCGCAGCGTCGACGTCAGGAGGAGCACCAGGACCTACCCAGGTAAGTTGAACCCCGTCACGGCGGAAGTGAGCAAATGCTAACGTATAACAGACCGGTATCCCACAGTACTGCAGCAAGTTCGCCCAGCCCGCCAGCGGTACCGGTTGTTATGATTTCGCAACGGCACAAGGTATTACGCAAGCACAGCTGTATGCTTGGAACCCAGTCTTGGGTGTCAACGGCGCGAATTGCGGGACTGCATTTTATGCTGAAGATTATTACTGTGTGGCAGTTCCTGTTCAGGTAAGTGGCAGCGGATCGAATCATGGAAAGAAAGCTGACGGAAGACAGACTGGCATTGCGGCCAATTGTAACAAGTACGCCACGCCTGTTGGCGTTGGGTGTTATGATTTCGCGACACAACAGGGTATAACGCAGGCGCAGTTGTATACCTGGAATCCAGTTCTGGGTACAAATGGAGCGAACTGCGGAACTGCGTTCTGGGCAAAAGAGTATTACTGCGTCGGAGTTAGTAGCTAGGCGAAGGAATTATAATGGATACTCACTAAGAGAATGCAATGATTCAGATCTCGCTTGCCAATTCATTCTTCTGCTGTGTTTGAGATTAGAATGCGGAAGGAGACCGGAGCGTCGAGGATGAATAAGGTGACGGGGGAGACTGATTTGAGGAGAGGATTCCCAGCTTACTCCTCCAACTTGGCTTCAAAAATGGCTTCCAAAATGGCTTCCAAAGTGTCGAGCCTCTCTAAGCTCCATAGAGATCGTCCTGGTGCTCCTCATCCCATACCAACAATGCCTTCTTACACTCCTCTCTTCTAAAATCGTGTGGCCATCCATGCTCCCTGATAATCCTCTGCAACTGCGCATGATTCTCAGCATTCATCTCCTCATCCCACACTTTCTCCGACGACGCAATCCAATCCAAGCCCTCAAATTTCTCCCTCCACTCGGTCAACAGCTCTCCCAGCAGTCTCGTCTCGCCGCATACATTACGCCACGCGCGCGGATCATCATCTTCATAATCGACTTCTGGCTCCATGCTGTCGTTGTGCGCCCACTCTGTCACCGTGCCTGCCAATGATCAGCGTGGTTAGAGTTTACTTGATGGGACAAATCACCATCAGTAGTATCAAGCAACCACCAGCAACCTGAATACTGATCCTGGCTCATAGTAAGAGGCACCACCCAGCTCTTGATCTTCTCCTCCTCATCCTCGTACTGATCTGGACTCAACCCCTCCGCCGCATCTACATCAAGCGGTTCTGTGAACGGCGCGGCCGAGTAGTCAATCGGGAAGGTCTCAAAGGCAATCGCGTATCCCTTTGGCAAGCCAGGATTACGCAGGTACGGGAGGTGTTGGAGAAGCCTAATCACCGTTTCATTCTTGCCTAGTGGTGCGAAGTTTGTTGCAGTGATGTTGGGCCAGCCGCCAGCTGGTGGGAAGACGATGTCGGACGCTTCGATGTATGGCAATTTGCTGAGGGCGTGATAGTAGGTTGATAGAGCTGTCTTGATGGCTTCGGGATCGTAAATTAGGACTCTGCCGCCGAAACGGGGATCGGGTAGGTTGGGGGTTGACATTGTACGTGATGATAAGAAGAAAAGAAGGTCGGCGCCTTGGTAGCGAAGGTCGACTATCCCTTCGCTCGCTGGCGTGCTCCCCCTCTGCGCTATGATGTAGCCGAGCCGTCTGATCTACGTGCTCGGACTTTTGTATATCTAGCACGTCGCCGAGCGAGAAGATATGAAACTCACGCTCCGAGAGCTTCTTAGGACGTCCTATGTAAGGAATCAATTTTTGGTAGTCGCGTATATCGCTCAATTGAATAGTCGAAGCGACGGAGGACTTCGGAACGCTCGATAACGTCGAAAGGCGCCTATACAGACTGCCGAGTTTATGTGCGGTTACGAGGGCCGCGCGCGAGATCAGGTAATACTCCTAGTTACGGCGTCGGTTGTATAAGATTATTGAGAGAGGACCGACCATATTGACGTTATTATGGTATGTAGAAGTGAAGGGGTGGTCGCGTTAAGAGAGTAGAGACGCCGGGCCGTACGAAGACTTCTGACCGGGAACTGTAAAGATATGACCCTTAGCCCCTTGATACCTCTTAAGTAGTGAATGCTACTACAGATAAGGATGCTTTTACTAAGGAACTTTTCCAAGAACAAAGAATAAACCCTTCTGGCCATGTAGTAACGCCTTCGCCGAGGGTTAAGAAAAGTCGCTCGTCAGAAATCAACAACTTGGAGAACTCCTCTTGCCAGATCCATATGCCACCCTGCCTTTACGCCATAAAAAATGCAACTTTGTCGGCTCGTGTATGTGTTGTGTCCGACAAATCCTGTACGCCCACCGCCTTTCTCTTCCCCTCTCAGCCCGACCTTCTTGAGATTGCAGAGCGAACGAGGGTGACTCTTCTTGCCAAAAGCCTCATTTGGCCAACTCCCTGCGCGCCAGTCTCTTAGCGGTGGCAGCTTCGAGTTTGCGTCTGAACTCCATGTTTGCAATGCTTCTTTCTATTTCCCGGTGTTTGCTCCGCGACAGTTCGGCATCGAGACCCTATCTCGATGTTTCCTGATTCGCGATTCTCTGTTGCTGACTGGGCGTCTGAGGCAACAACTTGATTTGCTTGATGAGATAGCTCTTTTCATCCGAGAACTGATCGTCTTCAGTGCGGTCGGCCAAGAAGTTTGGCAGGAAGTCCAGCAGGCGTTGACGATTCATGGTCAATAGACGCTTGACATCGGCGGACTTGTTGGGGTTTGCGGCGAAGATCTTGAAGACGTGGAAGGCTTCGTACTGAACCATTTTGCGGTCATCCTTCAGCTGCCACATGATGAGTTTGAGGTTGTCGCCGGACTCGACATAACGAGTCATTATTTCGTAGAATTGGCGATCCAGAAGGACCTCACCAAGCAATTTTATCGATTGGCGCTTGGTAACGTAGCTTTCTGACTTGATGAGGATGTTGTTGTACTTGTCGAAGAAGAGGTCGAAGTTGGTATCGATGTACTTGGAGACCATGGGCTTGTGTCTAACCAGTATTTGCTGCCAATCACAATCAGTATCTTGCCGGTACAGAGGGTATAGGATCTACGAACGCGGAAGGTGTCGAAAGCATCAGTGCTAACTTCGAACAAGCTCTTGTCAATCCAGTCAAAGAACTTCCAAAAGACACCCTGCCCTGAGGCAGGTTGGTCTGTGTCGATGCTGCCGAGATCTAGCGATTGACCGTGTAGGCTGGGCTCGTCGTAGAGAATCAGGGCAGTGACAGCGTCGTGCTTCAGAGCCTCTTTCAGGATGCCTCCACACGGCATGGCACTCTCGCGACGATCGTAGCCATTGCAAAGTGCGATGATGACTTCGGGGCGGGTTGTGATGATGTATTGGAGGGCGATTGGTTGATCCTCTCCTGGCTGCTTGTATCGCAAGACGGTCGAGATGATGGTCTGTGTATCTTTACGCGACTCGAAGGGTAGACGATGGATGTTTTCGGCGAGGACTCGTAGGAGGTCTTCGGTAACGAGGAGGTTCACAAGCTGGAAGACCTGGTCGGGGCTGACGTCGAGTTCTGTGCGCAGTCATTAGTCGCCTTGTGCTTGTACATTGTTCTTCCGCCGTCATGAATGCTTACCGGGTGTGCCTTGGAGGATGACTTTCATTTGGCCAAGATTCCGTGCCACTTCTTCCTCGATCTGACCGTCGTCAGCCCAGTCCAGTTCGCTCGGGTCGTAGTGGTCGGATACCTTTTGTGAAGGCTTGTCCTCAGCGATTAGCTTCAGCATCAACTCTTTGGTAGACCGGGTCAACTCCTGGTTGGTCCTGGCCTTGCTACGAGCAAATAAGAACGCCATTCTGCCTGTTTCCCGATATGCGCTGCTCTGTTGGTACGTCTCGAATGATGGCGGGGTAGTTGTAGAGGGTCACTTTAACGCCGATCAAACACCAAAAACTGTCTATCAAAATATCAAAGCGAGCAAGGGAAGAAGGAAACTGAAAAGAAGAATGCGGTAAGAAGGGATTGCAAACAAGTCGTCACCGCTCTATGTGTTTACCGTTCGAGATTGACTTTCTAATAAACACCGTCACTCCGAGAAATCTGGGGAATCGGGATGCCGCCTGACATGCTTGGCATCATCCTCGTTTCATGTGATGCTGGAATTGTCGAATAAAATTACTTTTGCTACCAAAATATCTTTAGAGTCAGGCGCTTGCTTCTGTGTGCCCGTCATCGTACATTGGCAAGGCCAACATCCGGCTGTTTGTTGCGTGGCATCATTCCTGAGATTCTTTGGTAAATGTCATGAAAAAAGGGGAAGTTGGAATCAGGCTACCCATATCTTGCACGGACAAATTGGCAGAGTTACTCAAGACGACATGATAGCTGGAATTCTGGACGTACACTACTTTTTCTTGTTCCATGAAGGGTCAGAAAGGGAGCATACGATCAAGGCCGTTCTAAAGCTGGTATGGAGGGGATCGGCTTCGTGCAACAGAATATTGACGATAGGTCCAAAGTTCAAGGAGATTATGTCTCGGGTATGCGAAGCCGGGTCTGGAAACTAGGCCTTTGAAGTGAAGAAGCTTTGCTCCCGCCACTATCAGAAGTTAGTCGTGATTGCTAATCGTGGAAAGAGCAACATACCTCGTTGGCTTTCATCCTGTCACCACTTTCATAGACAACTAGTCTCTGGACCAGTTCGATTGCATCAGATGGGCAGCCAGGTAAGATGTCTGTCCAGAGTTGTGGCGGGTATTCTACGAACGCCATCTTACCCCAGTCTGGTAAAGTTTTGGCCTCCTGCATTTCATCAGTATTCGATCAGCTTCGGGGCAAGTCCTAAAAGGCTTACAGGCCAGATTTTGAGATCTGGAGTTCCCAGTGTTGAGAATACACTCTTGATCAAAGCAAGATCACTTCCAAGATCACCGGAATCGAACAAGGTCTGAGAACCCAGGCTTACCACTTGAGCAGCCACGCAACCAGCCGCCCACATGTCAAGGCTCGAATCGTACCATTGTTTACCAAACAGGAGCTCTGGAGGTCGATAGCTCGTTGTACCTACATCCATGATTTTCTTGTCTGCTGGTTCAGAAGAAGGATCATCGGCCGACCATGCGATGCCAAAATCCGAGATGTAGACTGGGCCGGATGTACTCCTGAGCAGGATATTCGAGGGCTTGATATCGCGATGGATTATCCCACAACTGTGTATGTACTCAAGGCCTTGCATCAGCTGCGACAGAATAGAGTTCTGGTGGGCTGGTTGGAGCGATCCCTTTCTGAGTTGATCGTCAAGGGTATATGGCATGAACGGAAATGCTAGAACGAGTCGACCACCGGATTGCTGGAAGCTCTCCAAGAGCTCTACCACAAACTCATGGCGAGCTCGGTCCAGCAACCGCACCTCACGCACAGAGTCGTGAGGTGGCTCCATAGCAGATGGGTTGGTGACTTTGAGAGCAACCAAGCAGGGACAGTTCTCGAGCCCTCCCGTCTTTAGAGTAACACCACGACCATCGTGAGCCACAGCCTTGTAGACCTCGGAGAATAAGCCATCATTGTGATGTACCGCGTTCGTATAGCGGCCAAGTGATACACCCCCAGTCGGAAGTACTAGAAATTCGTCTTCGTCTGGTCCAGCAGGTTGATTGTCTACGCTCGACTCTGATGCAAACCCACTGATTGCAGTGTCAATACGAGAATGATAATCTTGCTACAAGCGAGAAAATATCAGAAACACAAGTGGAGAGTGAAAAGGGGCAAGCGGTACATTGAATTACCAGGTTGTCTGAGCTGTCAAATGCGATTTGCTCTATACTTGTAGCTTCGGTCTGAGCATCGTTCGCTGATGAATTTGGACGAGCCAGCACGAAAGCGGCCTGACTGAACGTTGGTCAGCAGAGGTAATTTAGGTAGCCAGAGCATGACCGGAATGTGACTTGCACTTTTGAGATGGCATCAAATCGGTCTAGAAATGACAAGTCGGGGGGCATGGCTGGCGGATTGGAGGAGCCGACAGCGTAACTATCATATTATCTATTGAAAATGGCTGGTGGTGGACTGTTTCGGAAAGAGCAATCGGGCAAGTGGGCCTCTGGTGCACAACCCTTTTTGAGTTTGCGGGGATCATGATGTCGTTCAGCCGGCGGCGAGTTCAGCAAGCAGGCGGCAGCTGAGTCGCTCTCGCCGCGGGAGGATGAGACTTGACGTGAGACCTCCCTTCTGATCTTCTGAGCAGGCAGACTTTGCTTTCCATTTCGAACCCGCAGTATCGTTAGACCCGACAAGACGATCTGAAGCAGACGACGACCGAACAAAGACGGCGCTCTCTCTCGCAGCCTCTTCCACCACCGCTTATCTCTCCGGCCTTTACAACCTCGCCGTGTGGCCAGCCTGCATTTTCGCGACACGATGCGCATCACCCATCTCCCGTTCCTCGCTGTCGCGCTCTCCGCTCCGACCGTCCTTGCTGCCGATGGATTCTTGTCAGGTCCCAAAACCGAACTTGCCGCCAATGGACTAGAGATTGTGACTGCCAACCCCAAGACATGCAAACGCCCCACCAAGTCCGGAGACAACATCAGCGTCCACTATCGTGGCACCTTACAGTCCGACAACACTAAATTCGATGCATCATATGACCGAGGAGTACCTTTCAGCTTCAAACTTGGTGTTGGAGAGGTGATAAAAGGATGGGATCAGGGTTTGCTGAACATGTGTGTTGGTGAACAAAGGAAGCTGGTCATCCCTCCCGAGCTGGCATACGGTCACCGCAATTTAGGTGTCATCCCTCCGGACAGCACTTTGAGTATGTCTCACGAACTAGACTGCCGATTTACACCAATACTGACAAGCTTCAAGTTTTTGAAACAGAACTCATCCAAATAGCTGGCGTGCCCGCCGAGGCTGAGGAGCCTAAACCTAGACCAGAGGAGTTTCTCCCTCCCCCACCAATCCCCGAGGACGACTTCCCTTCGCCGCCTCCATCCGGTAGTGGATCTGAGAAAGGACCCAAGGGCATGATGGAAGCACAAGATGGTGAATGCAAGCTTCTTGGACCATTCGCCCTCATCGTACAGGCCGCACTGGGCGCGCTCGCTCTATTGTCTCTCGTTTTCAAGCGCTGGAGAGAGCGTCCAAGACGTCCGCTCAAGATCTGGTTCTTCGATGTGTCGAAACAGGTTGCTGGTACCTTCTTGCTTCATCTCGCCAACTTGGGCATGTCCATGTTCTCGTCGGGCAAATTTGATATGGCCAGCACAAAACCGGAAGACCTTTCAGCAAGTGTTTCTTCTGTGACTGCTGATGATGGCAAGATGCCGAACCCTTGTTCATTCTATCTTTTGAATCTGGCTATTGACGTAAGCAGAACACCAGCTTGAACTCCAATCCTGTACTGACATTTTCAAAGACTACCATTGGTATTCCTGTTCTCGTCATCTTTCTACGTGTTCTACACAGTCTTTTCTTGAAGACTCCCATGGCGAACCCACCCGAGTCTATCAAGTCGGGCTACTATGGCGCTCCGCCGCGTGCTACCTGGTGGCTCAAGCAATCTATCATTTACTTCATCGGATTGTTTGGTATGAAACTTTTCGTCTTCCTGCTCTTCGCAATGCTCCCGTGGCTGCCTTGGGTTGGCGATTGGGCTCTGCGCTGGACTGAAGGCAATGAAGCTCTTCAAATCGCATTCGTCATGTTCATCTTCCCTGTGGCGATGAATGGAATTCAATACTACATCATCGACAGTTTCATCAAGGGCAAGGAGTCAGATAGAGAAGGGTTCCAGGCTGTTCCTACAGAGGATGATGAAGAGCGTCATAGAGATAGTGATGATGTGGAAGACGAAGACACTTCTAAGAGAAGGGATAGGGTCAGCACCGCTGAGCATGTAGCCGAAGCCAACCCTACTGCAGTGCCTTCCTACGATCACGAGTCAGATGCAGAAGGTTCGAGTCAGGGAAGCTCAGGTCGCAGGAAGTAGGTTTCTCGCATGTTACGCATTCTTAGATAGTATGAGGTTACGACCAAAGCAACAGGCATATTTCCGTCAGAATTGGTTTTGAGATTTTGCTCGAGCGGGACTTCTTGATCTTCGGTGACGCGATCGATGCGATGAGTAGTGCGAAGAACCATGTTTGCGATCCCTGCTTCGACTCCTGCTTCTGTGCTTGCGTTTGTGCTGTCTGTCAGATTCTTTCGTATCCGGTCGACTGCCTCTTTCTGCTCTAATCCGACGGCTCTCTCGTGTCGGTGCATCAAGGGAGAAGCCTTCAAGACTGTCTACACTTCGACTCCTTGCTCTGTGCTGATGCTTGTGTCGACGCTCTTTCCGCTTCCGCCTCTCCTCCTTCTCGGCCTGCTCCAACTCCCTGAGCTCACGTTCCTTCTGTGCCTTCCATTTTTCCTTATCCGTCTCGGCCTGTCTCAACTGTGTTTGTGCTTTGCGCATAAATGCCATGGGATCGTTCGAACTCATCCTTGTTTGCTCTCTGTTTTTACGACTCGGGTCCTCGTTCCCCCAGACGTCTTTGCTGGGTTGCGGGATTTCGGATTCTTGTTTGTTGGAGGAAACATACCATGGTGCTGAAGACAATGACTGCTTGAACCCAGCGGCGTTTGAGAATCGCATGGTAAATTGGTCTTCAAACTCGCGCGCTTTCTTCGCCTTGTCCGCTTCTGCTTCGACATTGCGTGAGTTGGCTAGTAAGGCACGCTCATTGGGCGCTGCGAAGAGCTGAATGTGGCCAGCGTGATCTGTTATAGACACATCGGCATCATCTTTTTTCTTCTCGCTTTGACTCATACTCTCACGCGCAGCAGCTCCAGCGGCGGCGTCTTCTCTGGCTATACGCATGTCCCTATCCGTGTCATCTTCGCCTCTCAAACGCCTTCGTTTGCGATCTTGTCCATGACCATCATCTCGGCGCCGCCTGGCAGTATCTTCTTCCGGTTGAGGCGACTGAGATGTGATGGGTGGAGGAGCTTCGCCTCGTAGGATGGCAGTGCGACGAGCAGCATCTTCCTCCTGCATGCGGCGTTCTGCTTCTTCCTCTCTGGTTTGCGCAGCTGCCTCATCTTGACGCACACGGTCGACATTGTCTTTGTTATAGACGTTCCAACTCTTCTTTCCCAATAGATGTAAGACCATAACTCCAGTGAGGGGTCAAGTTATTGAGTGTGAGGCAGGTATCTGTGTAGAGTAGGGTTCAGTCACCGTTGTGTCAAAAGAAGAACGCCGTGCTTTTTCGTGGCTTGACGTGTGAGCAAAACGGCAGAAGGATGCGAGCGACGAATCAAAGATGGCGGGATCCCTTCCGTGGTGAATGATGGATCAGTGCAGACCCACTTAGCAACGGTTCGGCCAGTACGGCTCGAAATGCCCGGGATGACTCGCTTTGGAGGGCCCCGAAGATGGGCGCAACCCAGCGAACTGGTGATGCTAAGAGCAAACGACTTGCATACGCGAATCCTGCAGCGTCTGCTTCTTTCCGTCGCGGTGGAACCTGGTGCAACTGTCATGTGTTTTTCCCTCGCTCTCTACTGCCAACTCCCGTCTTGTCTCTCTTGACATCTGCTGTCCTTTGCTCTTTGCGCCGGTCCAGGGAATAACTGCGGAGCTCTCGGCCATCATCAACGACTCGACGCGCCAATTGGCAACGGCTACAGAGAGGATACGACCACCCGCGTCGTCGCACCTTCCTCCAGCGGCCGCCCCAGCCATTTTTCTTGAACCAGTGCCCACTCAAGGCACGCTGTGCCCTTCGCTGGGATCCAGCAAGCGATCCGCTTAATTGCAGGGGGCTCGGACACCTCGCAATCTCATCATACTTTTTTTCCTCTTTCCCAAGAACAAGAGACTGAGACAGACAAGATTCGCTCTCTCGACATATTACTTGATTTCACCGTGCTTCCTCCCACCTTTCATCGTCTTCGAGATCTATAACAGCCGACTTCATCTATCGTCCCGCACCAAATCGCGTCACCCGTACCCTGTCAAGGCTCGAGCACCGTCTGACACGTAAATCGCACGTCATGCCAACATATCTGATACACGGTTTTCGCTGGCCGCGACCACTCGTTCGCATTCACATCATTCTCCAAAACCTCGACGATGCAGCGGCGGAGTGGCTCATCGCGCCTGCGACGACAGAGACACTGCTCGACAACTTTAGCGAGCTATGGCCCCAGACCATGGCTAACCTGCCCAATCTTCGTTTCGTAGAACAGTACGACCCGACCGACGAGTCTCCAACCGCCTGCTCGCAACCGTACGCCTACATCGCTGACATTTGTCACGAGGTCAAACTAGGCATCGAGGTGGACGAGGTTAGAGGAAAGGGCTTGGGTGACGAGCAATGGGGTGCATTGATGGAATTGAGAGACAAACTTGCCGCGGACGAGAAGGTTGGCTGGTTCGTGGTCGTATGCGGGGATGAAGATCGATTGGATACTGGACCTGACACCGACGAAGAAGAAGAGGAGGGCTACGCGACCAATACGACCGCTCCCGTCGAACTCCCAGTACGGGAGGCTGTGCGCAACAGACCGATGGCATCAAAAGAAGGCGGATACAATGGAGCGACACCTGAGACGACTTATACCAACTACAGCGATACCACAAGTTCAAGGCGTAGCCGGCACAGCAGAAATAGCAGCGATGTAGGTTTCAGCACGAGTGAGAAGTACACAGATTCGAAGTGACTAACACAAGAGCAGCGCACACCTACTGTCACGACAGCACCAACAGCCAGTCCCAGCCTGGAATCACCACGTGAGAAGAGAGGATTGCGGAAAATGTTCAGTATGGTCAGGCAGAAGAGCATGTCTAGTCTTCGCAGCAAGAAGAGGTGAGAGAGGCGTTCTCCAGAATTGATTAGGTGATACTGACAATTGTGACAGCTCTAGGAGTCTTCGCGAATCAGCAACTCGTAACGACTCAGGATCAGCACCACCTGTACCACCAGTACCACCCATGCCTCAATCACCGATGCGGCAATAGCGAAATAGCGAAGGCTGTACCAATGATATGCGACATGTGAAACGTTTTACTTGAGTGAGGGGAACTTGGTCCCTCGCTATCGGAGTTAATTGTTGTTTTACTTGGAAGAGTGTTTGGGCGATTGTGTAAGATTCATGAGCTGGACATGGCTCTATGGCAAGCGGGGTTATTTAAAAGGGATATTGGAGCAGCAATTGCGCAGGTATTGAGAGTACTATATAGGCTTATACACGACAGCATATCACAGCGGACAAGCAAGCGAACACTAGACATGACGATGATTGAATCGCTAGGCAGAATAGAGTTGAGATCAAGGTGGTCCGAGAACGGAAGGTAAAGGCGAGAACGGAGGTGCTGGCCGCGAACCCCGCAGACGTCAGCTGCTCTGGGGGGTCCGTGGTCTCGGATCAATGCCCTGAATGCATACCAGCTCGAGCACTCTTGCATAGTACAATATCAACCAAAGACAATCTGTCAAACCAGCCCGCCATCATGGCGCCAGCATCGTCCCTAGTTGTACGCGCCTTCCCGTCTGAAACCCCCGTACGAATGCAATCAACTGACTCCCCACACCACAGAACAAGCTCAAAGTGCAGCTCAAGCTGTCAATCTCGCGCCTCCGCATGGTACAGCAAAAGGACACGGCAATCGCCAAACAACAACGCCGCGCCATGGCCCAACTCCTCGAACAAGGCAAAGACGAATCCGCCCGCATCCGCGTCGAAAACATCATCCGCAGCGACCTCACCACCGAACTCCTCGAGATCCTAGAACTGTATTGCGAATTGCTGCTCGCACGCGCCGGCTTGCTGGAAGCCAAAGAATGCGATGCTGGGTTGGAAGAGGCGGTCAAGAGTATCATATTCGCGGCACCCAGGACGGATGTCAAAGAGTTGCATAATGTGAGGGCGTTGCTGGCCGAGAAGTTTGGCAAGGAGTTTGTGCTCGATGCGACGGAGAATAGAGATGACAAGGTTGCTAAGAGGGTGGTTGATCGGTTGAGGGTTGAGCCACCAAAGACGGAGCTGGTCGAGGCGTATCTGTCGACCATCGCAGATGCATACAATATCGATTGGCCCAAGGGTCGATTGGCTGCTAGGGAAGCTGCTGCCAATGGAAATGACGAGGATGAGGACGATGATGATCCTAGTGGTGGGCAGAAGGTGCCTGCTTTGGAGGCTTCGGAAGAGACGGAATCGCTGGCTCATGCTACGCCTCCTCGCAACTTGGGTATGAAGAGTCCGGTCAGTGTGGTGCCGCCGAGTCCATCTACCGACAACGTGTCGCCACGTATCAAGCTACCAGGGCCTCCGAATCTCAAACCATCAGCCAAGATGGTAAAAGCCAACAAACCTGACACGAGCGGTCCTGGAGGCAAGATCCCTGATGTCAATGAATTGGCAGCCAGATTCGCTCAATTGAAGAGGTAGCGCCCTTCTTGTTTCTCGATATAGAGTCCGCGTAGGTCTGTCACAGCTGAGACCTAGTTTACTAATATCATTTGTTCCTGATTCCCCTATATATGCTCTTCCACTCTTACTACACAGTTTCCGCGTTCTCACCATCATCAAAGAAATGGCAATCAACAAGCCGACCACAGATACAAGGATAGGAAGAGAGCTGCTACACCTTCTCGACATTGTCGATCTCCTTGACCGCATTTCAAATCCGCAGTACGATGGCCCCTTCGACAATCGTCGACCGTACCCAAAGCGCGTGCATCTCGGCTCCTCAATACTGAGCTTAGAAAATCATCATGAATGACTGCAGCAATCTACAAGAAGGCGTCTTCGAGATCAGCTCTGGTCAGACGATCTACACTAGCCTGATTGTTGGCCGTTGATACCTGTGTTTGCAGCTGTTGCCCACAGTCAGAGACACCTGAGTCGGATTTCTTCTGCGATTGTGTATTGTGGAAGCCCTATGTTGTCTTGACGGGTCGAGGTCATACTGTTGTGGTTAGGGAATATATAGGTAATGGCTGGGTTGAAAGTGACGAGGTAAATATGGTGTGAAAGTTGGAAAACGATTTGACCGCCAGCGGGAGACAGAGGACTATTCGGACGACAAGACCTAAGCGTGATATGATTGGAGTCTCCTCACATCCGCTACCTTACACATCGTGGACACTTTCTGCTCTATTCACTTCGCCCATGGTGAAGAAGGTCTGGGATGGGTTCGTTTCTGGGGATATGTACATCCGCATCCTTCACACGCAACGAGTCTTTCGTGCCATTGAAAGCGTCAACCCTCATGTTGCCCTAGCCGCCCCTCGCGCTTCTGAGGGCAAGGTCAAGATTTCTATACCATTTTCTCAGGCTCTGTTCTGATCATTTGTCTGTAGCTGCTGCCGTGATCGGCCTCAGGGTCAACAAGGTCGATATCAAGATGATCAAGGTCAAGATGGCTACGATCATCGAACCGAAAACGCAGGCTCCCCAATTCACAGTCCCAAAGGTCAGCATCCCAGTATTCACCTGTTGAGATTGGATAATCATGAGTCACTGCAGCAACTTTGCAAAGGAACATGATTGAGAGTTCGTGATATCGAACGATTTTCAGGGACCTGACAATCGATATCAGAGTTGTCCAGCAGTCTGTATTGGACGCCGAAGTTGGCTGATGTTCAGATTTTCGGAGAAGTTATTGGCTTATTATATAGAAAATCTCTCATGATCTTGGACCTCTCACTGTATATGTACCTCACATATGACGCCGATCAGCTCTGGAAATCTTGAAAATCTTGCAACAGAGATGGAGGTCTCCTGGAGTTTGGTCAGGATCTTACATTGGACAGGACTAGACTGTGAGTTACGAGTTGTTTTTTCCTAGCCTCGTGTTCGCGTTTATCTTACTCTTATCTAACTAAAGATGGAACGAGAGTAGAGCTTGGAAGGCACGACCGTCAGGCAAGGGATAAGGGGCCAGCGTTGTCGTCGACCCAACGTCATTATAGCTTTCACAAACCGGACCAATGATGATCTACATACTGTTCCGGTATCCACAAATGAGCTCTGAGGTGGTTATCAAAGCCAGCGTGTGTTTCATTGTCTGATGTCAATTTCTGATACCACTTCTAAACCTTTGTTCGAGATTCTGAATCCGGACAGCCCCTTGACATTTCCCAATGGGCTCTTCTTTGTCTCCACGGCAGGTCAGACCCTGGAGTCTAGAGATGAGGTGGAGCCGACCATCTGATGGGCTCCTTGTGACTTTGTCCAGATTTCAATCACACTACTCACACCACAAGCAGACTATCATCATCAAGACCATCAAATCACAACACCATCCACATAACCACTAACCAACATCACATCAGAGGATCTCCTCACCACTTAACCCCTCCAACAACCAAAAAGCCTTTCTTCCACCACGTCTCCCAACCATGAACCCCATCACCGACACACGAATACGAGACTGCGATATCTGTCTAACCTCCCACCCCTCCATGGAACTCCTCCAATGGAACTGCGGCTCCTGTTTCTGGTGTTTCGAATGCATATCCTCAGGAATAACCTCCGCACCCCTGAAATCAGATTGGCCGCAGATATGGTGCGGTCACTCTATCCCTCTCCCCATTCCTCTGTTGGTCACTCTTTTGCGGTCTAGACATCACATCGATGAAGCGATTTATCAGGGATGGGACGAGAAGTTAAGGGAGTGGAGTGTAATACATTGCCCTTATTGTTTTCGAACAATGTATCCGGAATTCGTGGTTGGTAAGGTGGTGCATTGTGCGAATTGCCAATTACGCATTTGTGTCGAGTGTGAGAAACAAGCACATCCAGGTCCTTGCATACGCACCTCGAAAGAAGACCACCAAGCCGTGCCGAAAACGCTGGAACAGGAAGGAGCAGCCATATGTCCTTCCTGCAAACTCGTCGCCGTTCGCACAAAAGAAGAATGCCAACACATCATATGCCCCAACCCTTACGGACAAAACTACTGCTCCCAATGCTCAAGGGATTGGGAAGAATGTAAAGGATTGTGCGAGGGAGATACCGCTGCTGATGTCCTGGATAAGCCAGCGGAGAGCTCAAGTCCGAATGTCATGAAGACATTGCTACTCAATCTCAAGCGTGATGTTGAGTTGGAAATGCGGCTGTTGGAGCGATATAAGAAGGCGAAAAAGGAAGTGGCTGTTCTCAAGGAAGATTGCGATTCTTTTCTGTCGATCATCAAGCAAGCATTGGAGGATGATGCAATCAGCCATGCAAGATTCGCAGAGATCAAAGAGTCGGTCGATGAGTTCCTGGAGCCGCTGAAAAATGCACGAGGGGCTGAGGTCTTTGAGGCAGAGTTTGAGAAACAGGATGTCGAGGAGAGCGAGGAGGAGGAAGAAGAAGTTGTTTGCAGTGAGAATTGGAGGAAGCGTGGTCCTTCTCCTGATCCTCTGTTTGCAGCTTTTAAAAAGACCAACACTGTGGCTGTGGTTGAGGAAGAGGAGGAGGAGGAGGAAGACGCAGAAGAGAATTTGGATGATCTTGAGTTGGAAGAAAGCATGATCGCTGCCTTGACAGAGGGACAAGACGAGGATGCGCATATCCATGATGACGAAGAGGAAGATATTGAGATCCTTGTTGGCGGCGACGAATATGGAGAAGATGATGGAGATGAGGATGAAGAATATGGAAATGATTGGGAAATTGATCAAATAGAGGAGGATTGGCCCAACTACTAAGCAGCCATGCACAGTATTGTAGGAAACAGATAGTATATATTGCTTGTAGAAGTATTTCTATATCTCCGCAGCTCTCGTAGTCTTGTCGTAGAACTCCAGCGTACATGCAGCCAGGAAACAAGGGATCTCCTTGCGACCATCGACCCAGAACTCGATGAGCGGACGAATCTCATTCGCAAACACACTCTCAGTGCCGCCCGACACTTTCATGGTACCCTTCTCACCATCGAACAAGATTGAGTTTTCCTCTTCTTCGCCATCCTTGTTGATGGAGGTAGGGTACAAGATCGATGTGACCTTGAAACGACCATTAGGTTGGAACACCACTTTCCAGCCTAGCGTTGCTGCCACGGCTTCTGCGAATTCGAGGAACTTGGCAGACCAGATTGACTTGAGGCGTAATTGCTTCTTGTCGCGTTGGGCAATCGCGGCTTCAAGCTCGCTCATCTGAAGTCGTGCGTGGTCGAGTGTGCTGATAGGAACCACTTTCGTTGCGCCATTGGGTCGACCTTCGAGCTGCTCGAGCAAAGCGGCATTTTCCTCCTTTAATGTCCTGAGGGTTGTCATTTTGATGGCTTCGGCTTGTGCTGTTGGGTTGTCGCGCAGCTCCAGCACTCGTGTTCGTGACGACTCACGCAGAGCATTGAGTTGACTCGTTTTGGCCTTGAGCTCGGTCTCAATAGTCGAGTAGCGAGTTTGCAGTGCTGTTAGGTCGTCTTGGAGTGTGCGTGTCTTACGGCGCAGCTCGCCTAATCGCTCGTCTGACTCTTCTTCGTGAGGTCGCTTCAGAGATTGTTTTGGCGCAGCAGGGGTACTGCTCTCCAGTTGCTTCATCTCAGCAGACAAGGCCTCGACTTCTGAGCGGTATTGATCAATGAGGGCTTCAAGCTCTTGAGTACGCTTGTTCTCCTCTTGGTTGGCCTTCTCTGGTTGGAATTCATTCTCCTCGGCTTCAAACGCCTTCATCTGAGCTCGCAAATATTCGACCTCCTTGATAGCCAGATTCTTCTGACGTTCAAGACGTGCGCGAGCTTTTGCGTCGACAGGGGCGGCAGTGCTTGATGCAGTACCAGCGCCCTTCAACTTCTCGATTTCTGCACGAAGTTGGACCTTCTCATCTTCCAGCGTCTTGATGTTAGCATCGCGCACGGTGAGTTCAGGTTGTATCGCGCCCAGCTTCTCGATAAGATTGAATCTCTCCATCCGCTCATTGACGAATGCCTTGGCCATGTCCTCGGGTGAGTCGAAAGTCATCTCTTCCCTTCCAGCAGCCTCGCTTTCCAGGTAACTCGTCCAACTGCGCCTCTCATCCTCTAGAATTTGCTTTTGTAATTGTGCCTCTGCAAACTCTTTGCGCAAGTCCTCCATAGCACGGACTTTCTGTTCTAGAGCTCGCTTCTCTTCTTGAACAATCTCGACACTCTTGTGGGTTTTGCGTAGTTGTTTGAGCTCAGCAGATTGGTCCCTGTTTGTAGATTCCAGTCTCTTGATGTGAGCGACCTGCTCTGAAAGCTCGCGCTTGATAATGCCCAGAGTTTCCGAATCACCAGTTTGGGCTTTCAGTCGAAGGATCTCATTCTCAAGGTCGCCGGTTTCTGATTCGCGTTGCGAGAGACGCTGTTGTGTGGATTGCAGAGCTGAGACCTTGGACTCTAGGTCTCTCTGTGCTTCTTCAAATGATGCCTGGAGGGCGCTATGTCTGGCTTCGATATCATTGAGGCCATGCTTGTGTTCTCTTTCGGCGGATGATAGGCGCGATTCGGCATCTTCAAGGTCTTCTCTCAGACTCTGGTTGTCGTCCTGCAATGTGCGTATCTTGCGTTCCAGCTGGATCTTCTCATTGGTGTGTCGATTCTCGATGTCGTTGACTTCTCGCGTCAACTGGTCTAGCTTTTTGGCGCTCTGTTGTGCGGTCGTCTCTGCAGCCTGGGCTCTCTTGAAGTCGCGCTCGGCGCGCTGCTCGGCATCGCGGATCTCGCTGGCTTGTTGGAGCGCCGTGAGCTCCTTCTCCTGTTTCAATGAGTCGAGCTCATATTGTAGTGTGTTGAGCTGTGCTCGTAATGATTCATTGGCGATGTCTAGACAGTTCTGTCAGTCTCGTGGCTGCGTGTTGGCGTTGGCGCATTGCAACACTCACCAGGGCGTGCGACGGTCGCAGTCGATTGACGAAACGTCTCGCGCAAAGGCTGCCGCGCAGGCGATCGCTCCTCTCCAGTAAAGAAGTCGAAACTCGGTTGGATTGCGTTTCTCGCCATCACGGCATCTTTGTTGGTGTAAAACTACTCGTAACCATTCATGTCAATCGGCAACAATCAACAAAGCCGATGTGAGCTTTCGGTCCGTGTCACATGTCAATCACCATCAACTTTCCGCTTGCAGCGACCAAATCTCATGCTCTCTCGAACTATCTCTTTCACCTCCGGCTGCTGACAATATACAGATATGTAAGTGGTTTCAATGACTGTCACTTCCGATATCTTGTGTTTGCGTAGCAAAAAGGTAACCCTGTCTGCTGTGATGGCCGCTGTCCGGGGCACCCTGCTCCCATCTTTAGAGGTTCATACATCCATCAATGTCCTCTGATATGATCTGTAAATCCTGAGACACTATCTCCAGTACTATATCAATCTACAGGAGCTGTCGGTTTGTGCCATGTCTGTTGTAAGAGCCAATCTTCGGATTATCAGCGCGGGCTTCCAGAATATGCCTGAGGCTCATATTTCCAACAACCAATCCTGTCCTTCGGCGGCCTCCACAAACGCAAAGGTGAATTGTATCCTGCGCTAAGACCGTGTAACATATTGCAGCCGTTGACCATAGCTAGAACTAATATACTTATGTCGCCAATCGCTTGGTTATCTCCAACTTCATTCCATTCCGGATAGCTGCAACTGCTATCCTTAAACAGAAGCAGGAGAAAGCGGGGCTGCGTCTCATCAATCGCTAGCTCTTGCATACTGCATGCAGCCTCGAAGCGAGAGCAGGCCAGAGAGGTACTCTAGTAGTGACGGTTGTAGTCTAGAGGAAACATGCTCGTTGTAATGGACCGGAAAACACAAATCATACAGTGGATCAAGCCTTCACATTTTAGAAGCTTCTATGGACGATACAGTACATACACGAGGGCGAAACAATTGAGAAAAAGCAATGTAAGAGGGAGGACCGTGGAAGCCCAGTAAGTTTCGAGCGGCGTGAACAGCATCAAGTCGTTGAGGTCTCGTCCTCCTGCTGAACGCCATCATAGGTCCAGGGGTATTCGTGGTGAGGTTCGGGAAGACTGAAAAGGGTATCAGAAAAAGAGCTCGTCGTGGGGAAGTGATCAGTATCCTGACTTTTCCTGAGCCTTTTCAGCGTATGTCTCCTTCTTCTCGTTGGCTTCGTTGGCCTTCTGCTTGGCTTGCTCTCCGTAAGCGCTAGCCTTGTTGTACAGGCTGTTGAGTAGCGAGTTGCTCTTCTGCTTGGCCTCTTCAGACTTGGGTCCGAACCAGTCAGCAAGAAGGTTGACACTATCAGCGGCGATCTTGAGTTGGGTCGAGATGATGGCTAGGAAGCTCGTGCTCAAGCCATTACCACGGTTGTTGCGAGATGCAGTCCTGTTGTACTGGTCCTCGTAGGTGTTCATGACGTATGTACGACCCTCTCCAGCGACTCTGAAGGGGAAGAAGGCATAGTTCACGACCGTGTCCTTGATGGTGATGGTGTCTTCTCTGACGATGGGGAAACGTGTGTCGACCTGCTCCAGTCCCTTGTCGGCCAGACTGTCGGCCTTGGCCACGTACGGTGCGGCATATGAGTAAGGAGTTCTCAGGTAGGGCATGACGGGCTTTCCAAGCTTGGTGTAGGCGGTTTCGGCAATGTCAAGAGACTTGGCTCCGTAGGGGTTGCTGAGGAATGTCTCGACGCTGTCATTGACGACGGGGTATGACTTCAAGTGCTGGGACTGATCAGCATGTATACAGTATACAGGAGACGCATCTCAAGAAACATACCGAGAAGAATTGTGAGTGAGGCTTGTCGCCGTTAGTGACGGGGCTCGACATGTCGCTTTCTGCGTGAGGCATTGGATCTTTGCTGATGAGTAGTGGTTAGAATAGGGATTTCAGGTAGAACACAAGAGTTGATGCAGCTTATAAGAAAACAAGCAGAAAGACTTCTGAATGTCACTCATTCAGAAAGTCAAATACTCACTCTGTAGATACTATCGTTTAGAAGTGTCGATGGTCAATGGCTGTTTCCTGAGAAGCTGGCTGAATGGGATAAAAAGTCAAGGAGGATCAAAAGCTGGAGGAAAAGTCAAGGTGAGATGATCAAGAGGAACAGGCATGGCGGTGGTGTTATCTCAAGCTAATAGCTCCGCTACAGCTGCAGTGTTCCTTCTTCACAAGCAACGATGTCACTTTCCCCATTCCCTGGATTTGCTGTCGGTTGCACCGCTTGGCGGCATGTGAATTTCACATGTGATTCAACAACTTCTTTCACCACTCAACCACCCTCCTCCCTCCATCCCCGCGGTTCGACCAACCGATTCGATCTCGCGAGTACGACGCTGCCTGTCGTGGCATGTTTGACAGCTACCCCCGCCGCCTCGTAAATGTCAGGTACTGCACTGCACATGCGCGCTTTTCTCTTCTGCACCCCCGTTTGCCGACCTGCCTTCATTCCTTCGAGATAGCAACCGTAGGGCAGACCTTCTGATGGCGACATCTGATTCGCCTTTGTCTCCTCATATGGTGCTGGTTCAACTCGCGTATCTGGCTTCGGCACCGTTATCGACTCCTTCTCAGCACTTTCCATCAAGCATGTGAATACCAAATGCTACCAACTCGCCGTCTCCCCGCGTGTATTGTCCCGACGAAAGATTACAAGCATCCCCAGCGTTACTTGCTGTTGATAATTTGCCGGATCATCGACCGCCTACGGGGATGCTGGGATATCCAGATCCGTAGGTCTGTCAGTGACACGGCCGGGTTTACAGTCTTGACGATTGTGCCACTCTTGTTCATCAGTCAAGAGTTTCAAGCTGTATCGAATGACCTCGAGAACTGCACCTGCCCGCTGGCCGGTTTCTACGACATCGCTTCCAAGGCATTTGATATGAATTTCTGCGACCTTTCATCATGGCGATGTATGCTATGACGAAAATAAATTGTGCACGTCTTGTTGGGACACCAGCCAGTAGTTAGACTCGGCTTATTGGAGTGTAGGTCCCGCGTCGTATAACTGGCATATGAGACTCGACATTCGGTGCCGCATCACGACACGTCCCTCATAACCAGGGGTATGGAAATACTTGAGCACAAGTGGATGTTCGCTGTCGCAGGCTTACCTGCCGGCAAGGAAGCCGTGCCAATAGAGACTGGACTTCTCAACCATGCGAGTGACAGTGCGACATTGCGCCGCCATATTATGCAGCCATATTACCCAGTTGCTCATGTCAATTGCTTTCAAAGACTAGTGTCAGTAGCATACTCCCTCTGGCCGAGTAGGAGCAAGATCGCACCGAGACGCGATAGCATCTTTGTGACCCTGGCCGTGCTTGTCTTTCTCCGAAGCTTCCATGGGCCATCACGCTCAGTCATGTTCGACGTTTACTTCTGATTCAGACTTGTCAAGCACTGTATCCACTCTGCGATTAAAAGCCTTCCAAAGTGAGACTGATTATTGAGAAATACTGTTTTGGACTAGGTAGTCTCCCAATTCGAAGGTGGCTTTTCTGTGAGCGCACTTGCCATGACTTGGCAACGGATCCGGCCGAGAGTCTGTCTGGCATGTCAACAACCTCACCTTCTCCTGTACAATAATTTTCCTGCAGGCTAGCCGTCGTCCTTTCTGATGACACAATCAAGCATGGTCCGCACCGTTTTAACGTTGTCATCTTGAATAGCTCTTCTTTTCTGGCTGCATCCGGCTTCTGGCTTTGAGATCTGTAGACCAGCGAGTCGTGCGGCAGTCTCTGGGCCAATCTAGAGTTGTTTCGTCAACGACCCAAAACGGCTGCAGAACATCTGAGGTCTGCACGGAGATGTAGCTTCGATTGCTGTCACTGCATAATCGCGATGTAAACAGAAGGCGTCTCGGCATCTCAGTTCAACCTCATATCACAACTCCTCGATTCTCTGCTCGAGACATCTCGAAGCTACCTCTCCGTTTCTAAGGCTGAAACAGCGAGTGAACAGTAACGTCTAATAACTCAATTCAGTACCGACAACAGCCTGCCTAGACCAAGCCCCATACCTACATATGGTCGGCAATGGGTTGAAACGCGGAGAACAGGATTCTAAGTAGGCACGGTAAGTCCTAAATCGTCGCTGGCCGGCTTGTAGCGTGGGACTATCATACCAAGCATCCAACGTTGTCAACGGCATTCTGCCTGCCCAAAGGAGCCGGCACTTGACCACGCGACATTGTAGTACCCACCAGACAACATGCAATCTACATACAGCTGCAGTCTAGACGCAGGCTGATGTACCTGGTAGCTATAGCTTGACTGCACTGTGTCTGGCAGGTCTGATTTGCAATCACATCCACCACGTAGCTTTTACTGGACTCTGACCATGAATCGCACCTAACGTCTACAGCATCTTGTTACTCCGTCAGTTTCGCCGTTGTAGCTTCGACGGTAACAGTTGCGCAATTGGAAAAGCGAGCCTCCACAATATAACCTATTGGAAGGGATGGGCCTGGATTCTACAGTCCTGAGGATATAAACCACCGCTGCCATCTCAAAGTCAATCCATCATCAGCAGTTCAATCTCAATCTTTAATACAACAACCCGACTCCGGATACACTCATTCGATCTCTACTTCACAGTCTTTCTCTAATACACCATCACTCATTCAAAATGGTTGCTCTCAAGAACACCGCTCTCAACATGATGGCCATCGGTGCCATGGCTGCTGTCGCCAATGCCGATCAGTCGCTTGAGAAGCGCTACACTTCATCCTCTTCTGGATCTCTCGTCAAGGGCGGCTGCTACTACAGCGTCCCCAATGTTGGTCTTTTCACCACTAGAATGGCCTACTCTTGGGACAACGCCTTCACACTGGCTGCCACCGGTGTCGGTGTGGTCCAGGACCTTGTTTCCTCCCTCTACACTGTCGGTGCCGGCAACTCTCCCCTTCCCCGCCGCTTCGACCTGGTCAACATTGGTGTCTCGCTCCTTGACCCCTCCATCACTTTGACCGTCCCCGGTGGTCAGACCAAGGGTCCTATCTCTTCTGCTCAGATCACCACTGCTTACGACGACATCCTTTACGGTTCCGTCCGTACCGTCGCCAAGATCTCCAGCGTTCCTGGCACTACCCACGGTTTCTCTTTCTACGCCAATGACACTCAGGAGATCGACTTCGCCTTCTTGACCACCAGTTCTGGTGTTGCTCACTTGACCAACGAGCAGGTCTCTGCCGATAGCCCTGCCACATCCTACCAAGTCTCGGCTCCTAGCGATGCCACTTCAGCCTTCCACGAGTACCGCGTTGACTGGCTCCCTGGCAAGGCCATGTTCTACATCGACTCCAAGCTCGTGCAAACTATCACTGGCAACGTGGTAAGTACATTCTACACATCATGTCATCGAGGGTTTGAAGCTAACATTTTTAGCCCACCAGTCCAGGATTTTGGCTTTGGTTCGTAATCTTTCGCTACTGGCTGTCAATATCTGTTTTAACATCCATATCAGGAACAACTGGTCGAACGGCAACGCCTGGGCCCAAGGTCCTCCCGCCAAGGACAACGTCCTCAAGATCCGCAGCATCGACGGCTACTTCAACCGCACCAGCGTCCTCCAGACCTACGCTGCCACTCCCTTCGGCTGCAGCATCTAAATTGTTCAGTCTTAGAGTGAAGAGATGGAAGACCAGGAGACGGCGACGGTGAAGCTCAAGGCTTCATCAACAAAAACCATACAACATTGCATTGGGATTTGGTGTTTATCATTCTCTACTATTACTACTACTTACATGTTTCTTATGTTTACTACACACTGCTCTAGCTAGCTCAACTACTGTATAATGGCTAAAATCGATTATCTTGCTCACGAACATCTTACCCTTTGTTTTAGGTATGAATTGAACAATGATGGATGATTGAATAGGGTATGATCTTGAAAATCAGGATAGATAATAGTTGTAAGGACAGGGGACAATTGGAAAACATGGCATGAAGTATGAAGCACTACTGGTGTGAAGACATTCGCAGCTTTCGCTTATGATGAGCTATTTCGGATGCACTCTCACAACATCTCCGCGTCGCCGTCGTCTACTGTCTTAAGGCAAACCACAGTACAAGCTTGCTTGGTCTCTGTCGCTCATCGACTCAACGTTCTCCCCATGTGCGAAAATTTTGTCACATCGACTCTCATGCCGCAGCGACCCGCATTGGAACCACCCATCGGGATGCACAATGCTATTGAGCAAGAGCACCTCGTCCACAGAGAGCGATGGTTTGAAGCTCTCCCATAAGACCTAGCCCTACTTCTGAAAACTATCGTGCATGTTTACACGGTTGTTGGCGACGAAGTCTACTGATGGAGCTCTGTCGAGCAGAAGCCCGGACTACAAATTCAAAGCCATGCAATGGTGGCCCTTCAGAAATGGACGAGCACATTCCATGAATCGGTGCTGATTCGCACTGTTCGAGCGAAGACATCTGGCATAATCGACCACGGCTGCTCAGCGAAGACGAGGCAAGAAAAAAAAAAAGGAGGCTTCGGACCTCGCCCATAATATTTACAGTCGAGGATTGAGAGATCCCGCTCGCGCGAACGATCTATACCTATGCTCGCATCTCGATTGTAAGTTCTCGAAACCAGGCCAGGGCATCTCGTCTCGAGAAAAACTCGTCCAGCATCTCGAGGTTTCCAATCGCACTTACAAGTCACTGCTATGTGCTGATGATAGATGCTCCTACAACGCTGTCGCCGCAGGATCAAAGAAGCTTGAGGCTCACGAAGCCCCAACACGAAACCGGCAAGTTTTTATGCAGAGCATGTTTTCTGCCGTTCGCTGAAGCTAGAAAAACCCACGCACATGAGCGAGAGGACTGCAAATCCGAGAATGCCGATGCATACCGCAACGACAAGAAAAGAACTCTGCAATGTCCCGAATTGAGATGCGGAAAGGCTTTTCCTCAACAAGCACAATAAGGGAACTCATGGCAATGGGTCCAAGAAGTGTGAGATCTGTGGTATGAAATACCATAGGGGCTACGCCCATTCGTGCTTGACCACTGGAGACGGCGAGGTTTGTCCAGGTATTTCGTCGTCAAAAAGGGCGACCCGAGCAAGCAAGTTGGCGGCTTGGCTACCCCTGCTGCCTCGCGCAAGCGTAAGCACGAGTAAAGTGCTAGTATGTTCGGCCGTGGTGAAGTGATGTGGGATTTGAGAAACTTTCTCTCTAGCATTTCGTTTTGATTTTTGCTTTTTCTCTTTTCTTTTTTCTTTCTTTTGAAGCTCGATCGATTTGCTTAAAGACGGATATTGTTGCTTATTTATAGGGAGAGGGACTTGCTTTGCTATATATAACGACCTAATTACTAAGGTGCTTATCTAGGGTCTCTTGCGATGCTTAAGATTCTTCTCCTCTATTTACACCTCTAGCTAGAACGCGTAGTTAAGAGTGTCTACAAAACCATCTAAAAATACTCTATAGATATAAAGGCTTAGGTAGTATCGATACCCTTTCTTATAAGGTCTTAGGCTCCTATCTACGCCCTCTACGTCAGGCTTTTCTAACTATAGTCGCCTATCTAAAGAAGTATAGGTATTAAATTATGCACATAATAGACACCTTACCTAACCGTTATATACCTCGATTATACACCTAAAAATGGCCTAATAGGGAAGGTAGAGATAGCAACCTATCTAACGATAATATAGATGCTATATTATATCTTCTACCCTCTATTTTAGCTCGATAAGGAAGGAGGTAGAGCCTTCGTCGTAGGTAGCGTTCGTAGCGGTATAGATTAGCTTAGCGAGGGTCGTTAGGGAAGTAGTAGATGTAGATAGCTCTATAAAGAAGGTCTATATAGCAATAGTAAAGTTAGTAATAGCTATAAATCTTAGTTACCTCTTAAACGATAATAATCCTCCTCTAGCGCGCTAAGGAGGAGATAGACTAACCTTTAATAATGCTACCCTATCGATCGCGCTAGCGACTACTAAACCTACTCTAGAGCTAACCTAATCGACCTAATCGACATCTAATATAGGGCTACCGCTAGTTCTAGCTCGAGGTTATAGTCGTAAAGGAAGAAGATAAGGGTCGTAAGGTAGAACTATAGAAGAAGGACTTAAGGGCGAGGTACGCGTAGTAGTTTAAGAGGTAGTCGAGCTACTTAGGCGCCTATTTAAGAGTTAGAAGATAATAATAACGAGAAGCCTAAATAAGCGCCTAAAGGCTCTACTACTAATCTAAGACGTTAGAAGAAGGGAACACTACTTACTAATAATAAGAAGGTTATACTCGCTAAGGCCGCCTTATTACTTAGAGACCTCTATCGAGATCTAAGGGTTACCTAAGTCGACTTCTAGGACCGCGTTTAGGCTAAGTTTAAGAGGGTTACGTAACGAGACTATTTAACTAGTAGGTGCTAGATAATACTAACGGCCTTAGTAAACGATCGGAAGGAGGCTCTAACTAGCGATAATAACTAGACTAGAAGAAATAAGACTAAGCACGAGATTAATAATGCTATCGATAAGTAGATTTAGGTGCTTAATAGCGCTAAGGCCGAGTTAACTAAGTAAACTAAGCGCTTATCTTAAATAATGCGCGAGACCGAGGAATAAGCGACCCTACGCTAAAATCTAATACGTAGTTAAGGTTAGTAGGCCTACTAGTAGGGCTAAAATGATGCTTAAATATAAGGTTAGTATAGTTAGTAAGAGGAGGAATAAGGTAATGTTACTAACGAGGTAAATACTACTACGTAGAGGCGACGAAATAGGAATAAGCGCTCGAGCGATATTATTAAGGTATTAGAATAGTTAGAAAAGAACTAGAGTAGGTTTTTAGACTTATTCGAGCGCTCGCTTACCTCGTCGTTACTAATATCGATAAATTCCCCTCTTATTCGCATGCTAGAGAATAACATTACTAAGAGGCGCCGGATTAATAACCTATACGTAAAGGTTAATAGACTAGACTCGAAGTTAGATTAGTTACTTAGTCTAATGTCAAACAAACGATAACGATAATAGAGCGCTCTACGCTCTAAATAACGCTCTAAACGCTCTAAAAGTTCGCTATATAGAGATATCGATAAATTTAATAAGATTAATCTAACTAGCTAATCTACTACGTACTAGCTAACCTATAGATATTCCTCTACTAGTAGAGCATCTATACCGAACCTCGACCCGACGGTGTTACTATATAGATATATATAACAATTGCTTAAGAGGACCCCTACTTTAAAATAGCTTACGATAGGCGACTAGCTAACTCGAAGGGTAATCTTATAACTAAGGTACTTCTACTATTCTATTATAAGGCTAAAGAAGTTCTTAATACTAATCTAGATCGAAGATAAGGCCTCGTTCTACCTTCTCTACGAGGTATTAAGTATCCTCCTACCTATAAAGGGAATAAGACATAGTCTAAACGACTAGTATACTAAATCCCTAATAAGCTAGATTATCCGTCGTCCTATATAGGTGTCCTAAATTCTTTACTTAAAAGCTAACCTTCTACCTAGGTAGACATTGTTTCTCTTACCCTCGAAGGGACCGTAGAGGGCGATATAGAGCCTATTAGGTATTATAATTGCTTAGTATTTAAATCTATAGAGTTTCTTATGTCCTATATAGTAATCCCTCTAACTAACGAGGGGTCGATAGGTAGCCCTAAACGTCCTATTAATAAACCCCTAGTAGCTATTTTAGGTTACTCCTCCGAAGTCGTTAATAACCTCTAAATAGTCGTCTAGTCGTTAGTAATTAAGCATTAGATGCTAGTAGATAATATAGCTAAACCTAACGACTAGCTAGTCGACAATATCGTTAAAAATTCGGGAAATCATAGTCTTATTAAGACTAAAGAGTTCTTAATATAGAAGTAGTCTTCTAGGGTAAGCTATCCTTATTAATAGCACGTATATAGATCTAATAGGGTTAGGTCTATAACGGTTCCTTCGAGGCATGTCGTTAAGGTCGAATAGATTAGTAAGAAGAAAGATATCCTCTCTACTAAAGCGTAGATACCGCCTAATCTTAGTATCCTCCTATATCTTAATATTAAATACTAGTTCCTTAGGTATATCGGGTTATTCTATAGGCATACGCTTAGTAAGCTTAGCGAGCATAAGCTTCTAAAGTCGCTAATAACGTTAGTATATATATAGACCTAGCATTAGGTACATCTTTAGTAGTAGGTACACTAAAATTTTACTAGCGGGGAGGCCTTAGATGTGTACACCGTCCGTAATTTTTCTATAGCATATAAGTGGCACTAACGATGACGTTAGTACTCTACTAACCGACTGCCGATCCGCTATAAACCTAGAGACTAAAGGGGAAGGTATACAGAGCAGCGAGGTGTAAAGAAAACGTTGAATTTTGGGTGGGCAAGGTGTCTAATTTGTGTGACAAAGTTTAGCACATGAAAGCCAAAAGCGAGCGTCATTGTGACCCCACAAAGTTCAAAGAGCCTCAATTCTTCTCGATTGCAGCGGCTATTCACGAAGCTTGATACCCAATCCTCAATTGTGCTATTTTTCAGGTCGGCGATGTCGTGAGTTGCGGACAGTATGGAGTTAATCCCTATATCCTCCTTGTCGCCCTCTACGGCGCTCCCCAATGGCGGGTTCAAGGCACTGGTCACTCTACTATGGCCTTTCTCTTCGGCAACCGGACAATGCGCTCTGCTGCTGGCCGACCCAGACGCGCGACAGCGATACCAAAAAGGCCAAGTACGCGTGCGGTTTACTGGACCTAGTGCTCGTCAGATCGCTACCTCTGGCGTTGGCATTGGCGACAGCGTGCAAGTCGCGCTCGTGGGCGCGCAATGGTTGACCGAGTCTGATACGGCTTTAGTCAAGACACCCGGTAAAAGTGTAGATGGCGAGCTCATGTTCAAGAATCGCCTGCATATGACTGTCATACGCAATGGCAATGAGTTGCAAACAATCGACATAGACGAATCTACCCAAGCCGCGTCACCAAAGCCTAGTATGCTACCGCCGAGCACGCCTGTCGCAAAATCCAAACCTCGTTCCTCCTTCGATGCATACGGAGTCGCTGTGTATTCCTCCCCTGCTTTCATGAAGCGTTTGCGGTTGTCTGAAGGAGGCACATCATACTCGCCTGTACCCGTCTCTGAAGACGATGATCTGGATATTGTCGCATCACGCAAGAGGAGGAGAGTTTCATACAAGAATGTTTCTGAGTGGAAGTTTGATGCTCGAGAACCTTCTCCCGAGATAGAACAAGATACGTCCTTGGAAGATGTCGATGCAGACGAGGAAGCGGTCGTAGAAGCATCAGTCGCTGCAGAGACCAGCAACGACACCGATGCCCAGAAGAGCCAGGATGAGGAGATGCAAGATGCTGAACCAACAGAGTTTGCTGGTCAGCAGATTGCGCAGCCCGAGGATGACGCTCAGAATGCCGAGCAACACGGCCAGGAGTCTGCTGGATCAGTCTCCTTGGCTGAGAACGCAGAGAAGGAGATGGCTGTGTCTGAAGCCAAATCGAATGCTGAAGTTCAACCTCCAAGTGTGAAGAAGCCTGAGGAAGCAGAGGCCGAGATGAGAGGCCAGCAGTCCGTTGGATTCACGAAACAGCAAGGAACTGCTGTGGAAGGAGAACCTCAGGTTGCTGAGGCTGACACAAGCTTCGAAGTCCATGCTCCCACTCGTGATATGCCTCCTCCGACTCTGCCACGTCTCAATATCTTGCCTACCGAAAGCGAGTTACTAGAACAAATGGCCCGGAACGTGGATAGACCTACAACGCCCATTCTGCAGCCATTGCTTACTGAGGGCTTGCCTCTCCCATCACCATTTCCTACCAGCGCTCAAAAGATACCCTCGCCGGTAGTCTCGAATGCTACAAGAACGAATGAAGCTGCTGAGACAGCGGCAACCGAGGCCCATGTATCATCTCCAGAAAAGCAAATTACTGAAGTACTCACTCCAGTCAAGAGCGTTACCTCATCACAAGATGTAGCGAAGACTGGCACTAATCCGAGAAATGCCACTGAGGTCACTGAAGAGTCCTCAGTTGTTCCTGAGCTACCGGCGCAAAAGACAACAGAAAATGATGCACCACTACCTGAGCCTGCGCCACCATCAAACATCGTAGAGGCCCACGGCGAGTCCTCAGCGACGCCACAGAAGCCTCGAACGATTGGGGATACCTACGATGGTTACGCTGGCGAAACTCAAGTTGTGCTATCATCGGACAGCGAGGATGAAGACGATGAGGATGATGCCGCATATTTCGACAACGCTCCCACAGCTGGCTCATCACCAGCCTTGGTAGAGGCACAAATTAATGGACGCTCAAGAGAGAATCGGTTCGATGAGGAGAACTCCGCAGAAGATGAGTCTGATGCCGATATGGACTCGTCCAGCGACGACTCTGATTCTGATGTCGCATCCTCCGTGTATAACTCTGAACAAATCGTAGCTCTACAAGAGGAGAGTGACCATGAAGAGCTTGCCGAGGAGCCAGATTGGGACTTCCTACAAAACAAGTTGGATCAAGAGGAGGCTGCCATCCGACAGTCAAGAGAAGACTTGACTGCAAGAGGTGGTGAGTTGACTGAAACAGCAGACGATATGCACAGAGACGAGGGAGATGATGCTGTGATGCACGACGACAATTCTGAAATGGATGATATGCTGGCTAGAAGTGACGACGACAGCGATGATGATTCCGAAGGGTCAGGCTACTTCGACCGTGCCGTCATGCCCGAGACCGAGGAGAACTCCAGTGATGAATCTGAGGTTGAGATGGTGGATCAATCATATCAACCTTCGATTCCTGAACGCGATATGTATAGCCATCCCTTCGGTCTCGACGGGGCACAGGCCTCGACACAAACAAGAACGGCTCTGCCGTCTCAGGCGACGTCCGCGGAAGGTTCTGTAGCAGGAGACGAGACAATTGCATGGCGCGATAGAGATGCTGCTGTGGAAGCCCTCGGTCAGCAAGCTCAACCTCAACAGACTGCGCAAGTGCATCAGCAGCCGCAACCTCGAAGCGCTCCGATACCCCTCTCGTCTAGACTTGAAGTTGTAGAATTGTTGGATGATTCCGAATCCGATGAAGAAGGAGAGGAGAATGCGGACCCGGTTGTCCCCTTCCAACATGCAACGGCAATACCAAAAATGGATACTGCTCAGGGGACCATCAGTTTCCTACCTTCGATTGAACTAGTCAATCAGTTACTCGATAACAAAGAGAAGGACGCGCACCTCGTACAGACTGGGCCGGCTACTGCCAGTATTCGCTCCGAGATCAGAAAGATCTCCGACCAAGCAAGCAGTCAGACTACCAGGTGGACCAAGTTCAACGCTCTGAAAGCAATCTGCAAAATTGGAGTCAATGTGACAGGTGCGGCTGACACTGGAAACATGTTCGCTGAGGGTGTCAAGTATCGTCTGAAAGAGGACGAAGTACTTGTCAGTGCTTGCTGGAAGATATACAACGAGCTGTCAAACGAGGAAAAGTATCATATGAAACAGCCACCGGACATGCTTGATTTTCTCGTGGAACTGGAAGAAAAGCGAGATTATTGCTTTGAGGGCTTCACAGACTTCTTGAAACAATTCAGACAAACCTATCACCATCTGGCTGTCGAAACCCGAAAGGAGCAACCAGTTCAGCAGGCCGAACCTGCTCAACTCGAAGCGGAGCCTCAAGTCACCCAAGAAGTCGCTCACGAAGTTGCATTGCCGCCAGCTATGGAACACAAAGACCAACAACTGAGTGCTGTGGATGAGGTGGTTGCGCCAACTTCTGCCGTCATCGAGGATCATACAGTCACGCCAACCAGCCCTTCTAGGATGGCTACAGAGAAACCGGCCGAAGCTGAACAACCGCAAGTTGAGCATGATGACCAACCATCTATGGACGCTGAGATGGCGCCTGCTGAGGCTGCTCAAACGAATCCTGTTGAAGACGTGTTGTCACCTGGACTCTCTGCACAGTCCCAATCAGTGTATGAGGATTCAAAATCTCAATCCGAGGCTGCTGAAAATGAACCCGGGTCGATGGATGTCGGAGAAGATCCTGTCGAATCTGTGAGCGAGGATGCAGGCGAACATGAAATTGACCCGGCACTGCTCGAAGATCAAAGCGAAAGCGACTCTGCATCGTATCAAGGGCATGAGATTGATCCGGCTCTACTTCAAGACGAGGAGTACCAACACGAAATTGACCCGGCAATACTTGCAGACGGAAATGACTCGCCTTCCGATGGCCATCCGACTCCAATGCAGTTTGACGATGCCATGTCTGACGCACCCGAGCCAGATGCTTTCTCGCTCGCTGACGACGACGAGGCTGGTCTGCAGAGCCAACACGAGGGGGATGCTACCGTTTTAGATGAATCCATGACAGACGAGCTTCCGGTGTCTCGAAATGACGAGCATTCTCTAGCTGAAGCCCCCATGAAGCTCGAGGTCCAACCAAGTGTTGAGACAGACCCTGAACTTCTTGGAACTGTAAAGACCGAGAGCGCCCAAGTAGAGGCATCTCCAGTATCTACACCAAGCCCAGAGGAGATACAGCAGATCAAAGACGAGATACGTCCAGTGTCAAGCTCTAGCTTCAAGACTCTTAGCCCAAGCCCGGGTATCCAGGCATCTCAATCCGTTGCCCCTTCAGCAATCCCCGATAACGCGCAAGCTGCTTCTCAACTGCTAGATCAGCCCATCGAAGAACTCGACCTTTCTCAAGTTGAACCATCTTGGACTTCGCGTTTCTCGCAATTTTCTCAGTCCAGATCCTCACGCGCACATACCAGAAGCGAGACAATTCCTGACAGCGCCGACGAGGACGCCATAGACTTGGTGGCAGAAGGCAGCGAAGAGTCTAGTAGAGCTGCAAGCCCAGAACCCATGACTCAAGCATCTCCTCAAAGCACCCAGAAAGCAGCAAACGAAAATTTGGTCCAGCCATCACAAGAGCTGGGTACTGCTTTCTCGCAATTCTCCAAGCAAGCCCGTGGTCCTTCGGGATTACAGTCACAGCTTGTTACCTCTGATGAGACACCACCTTCTGAAGAGGACGAAGCTGCAGATGAGTCAAGATCGCAAGCAGGTCTGGACGACGAACTGTTGGCAGACTATGTTCAAGGGCCGTCGAAGCTTGCGGAAATTTCGACGCCATCCAAGTTGCCGTCAATACCATCATCGACCCCGAGGAGCACGAAGAAGCCAGCCCGGCCTTTGACCTTATTCAGGGGTCGAAAGTCTGTTGGTTCGCGACTTTCCATTGGTGGTAGTGAGCAACAAGCTGCGGAAGATGAAGTAATGCTGGATGCTCCTTCTAGCGGTTCTACAGTGCCTGCAGGAGCCGAAGTGTCAGGGGAAGGCACGATTGAGGGCGAGAAGCAGGTCACCGAAGAAGTGGCGGAAGTCATGACTGGCATCGACACGGAAGGCACGACCGGAGGCACTGCCGAGAGTGAGAAGCAGGTCCAGACTGATAAGGATCCCGGCTTGCTTTCTGACTCCCCTGTGACTGTGGAGGGTCAATCACAACCCGCACAACCTGCACAAAACACGCCTGTTGACACGGAAGCCACGAAGATCGTGCCTACCTCGACAGCCCCGGAGCCCGAGGCTTCTGTCGAACAGCCGCAAGTTCCTTCCGAAGTTGTACAAGCTACCAGCAACTTCCAGCTCAAGCCTACACTCAAACCGTTTGCAGAGGTAGAAGCATCTCTGTTCGGCACGCCCGTCAAAAACAAAGCTGCGGCACCACAGGAACCTCAGTCCGCACCATCACAAACCTGGCGTAACACGCTTACATCTACGATGAGTGATGTGCCTCTTGTAGGCTCCTGGTTCACTCCTCGCCGCACCACTGCTGCGCAAAAAGCAGCCACCGAGCACAAAGCAATTACTTCCAGCACTTCGCTCCTCGAGGAGACACCAACAAAGGCTGCTCCTGCACCATTGACCAAGCAAACTTCTCGTCAGAGATCGATCTCTCCTCCTCCACTTCAACGCTATGCATCTCAAGGCACTTCGACATCTCTGTCATACTTTACTCCTCTGGCTGCTCTCCATCAACATCTGAACCAACAATTCTCTCTCATCGATATCGTCGCTGTCTGCACGACTTCGACAACCACAGCTGAGCGTGCCAAGTCTGGTCCCAAAGATTTCTACACGACATTCAGAATTGTGGATCAACCTCTCTACGAGTACAGCACTGCTTCGCAAAGCACAACTGAGAGCGAAGGAGTCAAGGACGTCCGAGTCGAAATCTTCCGACCTTTCAAGCAGAGTCTGCCAAAAGCTTCGCCCGGCGATGTAGTTCTGCTCAGAGGGTTTGTGGTCAGATCTCGCGGTCACAAGAATTACCTGCTGTCTACTGCTGCCAGCGGATGGTGCGTATGGCGTTATGATCAATCCTCTACCGCTTTAGATTACGACGGTCAAGCAGAGGAAGATGACCGACCCGTCTGGGCACGAAAAGGTGATACTCAAAGAATCACCGAAGATGGCGTCAAAGAAGAGGTCACCGGTCCACCTGTCGAGATTGGAGATGAAGAAAGAGAAAAGGTAGTAATGGTCAGATCGTGGTGGGAAGATCTCCAGAAGGAGAAAAAAAGTGAAGAGAAGAAAGACGAACCCGACGTCATCATGATTGAGTAGACGACAAGAATGTTCTGTACACAATCCAATCCACTAATTCTCCATTCCTCGCTTGAAACTCCATTCCCTCCTTGCTTCACTTACATCGCAAATGTGACACCATGACAAAACTCTTTCTCTTCCATATTACTTCCCAATCGACTTATAGGAGAAGAGCGCTAGCGTTACAGAGAGCGGATGTCTTACTGCTCCCGCTGCTCTATACCTAACCCACTCGCACAGGCTAGCGTCTTCACACCTTACACCTCGTGTCCTGTCTCTCCTCTCTTCGATAGCGAAAAGCGTTACGCGCCAAGTCGCGCGCTTGTGTATTGTATGCTAGGATGAAGGATATATACACTTCTGACATTCTTCCTATCTCCCATGTCTGTGGGTTTGAAAAGGGCTCTTGCGCTATTTCGCGCGCTTGTGGTTTAGGTGTCAAGGTAAGTGAGATGTGCACTTCCTGTCTACTATATTTGCAGACTAGTGTGCTCTTAGGAATAAGTCTGTGTCTTTTCTCTTCTCTCTTCGATGACGAAAAGCGCTCTAATCGTTTATACCACTTTAATCTATTAGATGTCTTACTCACTTGCAGATCCAGTCCTCGAATTTAGACGTCAAGATCTCAAAACCATCCTACCTGGTTACATTTTATGTTTTGTGATGAGATGACACCTGACCGCCTTGTTAGCGAGAAATGCAAACGATCAGAGAAATGACACTATATTCCATATCATTAAGTTTTGTCCTGCATGTATTAGCTGCAGCAACATACGAGTATTTATAAATCTAAGCTCGTGTCTAATAAGAGCGTAAAAAACTACCTCATCTCTATGGTCGGACAAACATGCTAGATCCAAATACATGTTTCATTGCTACGATTGGAACTACTATCGTGTTAGTGGCGCTCTTGGATCTTAGGGAAACTGCATAGCATTACCTATAGCATTTTAACTAGTGTCCGGGTAAGCATTATTGTCCGACATTCGATGGGGCTATGCTTAAGCATTAGAAGCTTGATACTAGGATTAGTTATTGTGGTCCATGATTTTGATCTTCTACAAGGTAATACCGAAGCAAGTAGTAACTCCGTATCAATATAGGATTAATTGATAAGAGGGAAAGAAGGATGGTGATGCGAGAAGCTGTAGTTTGTCTTCAACTTTGTTTGTCTTTTATATATTGGAAGGAAGGAAGGACTGCTGTACGATGAATACTGAACAGGCAAGAACTAGCAGCGCAGAATTGAAACAACAAAAATGGCAAGTACAATGATAAGGACCAAAAGCAATCAAAGAACACATACAATCAACAACCTCTTTTATCGCATCGCAAGAAAAAAGAAAATACTCCTCTCGCCCTCCACCTCCTCCCTGTCAAAATGCCTTGATGTTAGATATGTTGCCGGATCCTCTTCAACTCTCATGCTCCCATTTTTTTTGCAAGTGTCGTTGCGACACAAACATCCACCTGTCCCAACCCCCCCTTGCAATGCTCCGACCACCCCTACCTTGCCATCGCCGGCAGACTAAGCGGCAAAATAAATAAAATCCCACAATTTGTATAAAAGAATCAAAACCATCCCGATCACCCCACCGGCGCCGACGCTGACTGACATTGCAATTTGACCACAAAAGAGCAAAACCCATATTTTGTTACCCCCTGCTCCTTCCGAGATATTTGGTCTACATGGTCGGTAATTCGATACAATGGCGGTTTTCTCTTCTAGTTGTTCCACTGGGTGAGATTCCCTCGTTGCATCTTCAAAGTTTTCATCACTCTATGCGGGAGACTTGGAAGGGTTTGCTCCGTTGCGGCGGGCATCGTCGGAGACGCTGAGGCCGCTAAGGCCACTGCTCAGGAAGGTGAACGGGTCAGGGGTGGCCTGCTCACCAGCGTACATACCGCCACCGTTGGAGAAGGACGAGTTGTTCTGGCCAGCAGAGAAGGCGGCCTCAGCACGGCTGTCGAAACCACCAGAGTGCATGCCAGCGTTGTGGCCGTAGGCAGAGCTCATAGCGGGGTAGGGAGAAGTTCCAGCACCAAGACCGGAGGGGAGAGCGTAGGTGGATTGAGGACCGCCGTAGCTCTGGCCAGGGAAGTTACCAGCGGAGTTGAAGCCACCCTGCTGGGGAGCATAAGGGGCGGGTCCAGGGGTGCCGGCCATGGACGGAGGAGCCATTCCGAAGCCTTGGGAGCCATCCTGCTGGAAGTTGGAATCGGCGACCAAAGCAGCGCTTGCACGCGAAGCACCACAACGAAGACAGCTAACGTTCTTAGCAAAGTTGTGGTAGTTGCAGCCCTCGGCGCCACATCTCCAGTCTCCAGCACGGAAAGGAACGTGGGTGGAACCACCGCCGCGCATGCCACCACCACCACCACCCATGTGGTGGTGTCCCATGTGGTGTCCAGGAGGACCCATCATACCAGGGTGGCCGTAACCGTAGCCGTACATCGGATCAGGAGCGGCCGACATGGCAGGGAAGCTGCATCTGAAGCAGGCAGTGCGGCGCTGGAAGTTGGAGAAGCCGCACGAAGGGCAGGTCCAGTCACCGGGACGAGGACGGTTCTTGCTGGGAGGGAAGGCAGTCAGGATGTCGGCGGCGCGGTCGAGAACACGCGAAGAGGAAGGCGAAACCTCAATGGCCTTCTCGTTAAGTGCACGGCCGTTCATGCAGAGGGACTCAGCGGCCTGGTATATGTTAGTCTTTTGTGTGAAGTATAGGGTTTCGGGATTCAGCATACCTCTTCGTGGGAGGAGAAGATAGCGAAACCAGTGCCGGTGGGCTTGTGCTGGTCAGGGGTACGGAGGGTCCAGAAAGCGATGGGTCTACCACCGAATTGGGTGAACCAGCTCTCGAGCTCAGACTGGGTAGTGTCATGAGGGAGACCGCTCATATGGAGGACCTTGCTGCGCTCAGACAGGAAAGCACGCACGTCGGCGCGGGCGTCCATGGGACGGGTGAGAACATCAGGATGCTCGTGAGGGGGTTGAGACTTGCGGATCAGACCGCGGAGGACTCTCGCAAGAGTGACGGCCTCCTCCATGGCACGACGGGGCGAGGCGGGAGCCAGAGCCTGCAGATGGAAGGGCAGGTTGTGCTTGATGGGAGCCGAAGACTGGACGGGCTCAACCTCGAGGGCGGCACATATGTTGGTCAGGGCGCTGGAGCCGAAGGGCAGCGACTCGGGGTGGTGTGCCTGCCATCTCTGGTACTCGGTGCGCAGATCGAAAGTGCGCGAGTGCTGCAGGTAGGGAGGGAGGACAACGGCCTTGTCGCGAGCCTCGCGAGGCAGCTGAACGCGGAGGTCCCAGGAGTCGAGAGTGACAAAGGCAAACTCGGAGTTGTTCTTGACGAGGTGCTCTTGAGCGAACTGGTCGAAGCGGTTGATGGCATCGCGGAAAGAGCCTGCATTGCGAACGTGCTCCCATGTGAGGGTTGTAAGGCTGGCTGCACAACGTGTCAATCAAGTTGCTTGTATTCTCGGTTACTCCCTCAAAGGCAGAGGCTTGTCTTACTGCAAAGCGGGGTGATGGGAGTGTTGACAGGCTTGACGAGAACGCTCTCACGGTGCAGCTTTGGAAGAAACGTCAGCAAGTATTCGTTCGTGGTGGAGGCTCCTGCCTACCTCGTCGCAGTTCTTGGAATCGAGTAGGATCCAGCCCAGCTCGATGACCTCTGCCGAGTCCTTTGTCACATAGACACCATGCTCGTCGCATGTGGTAGCTACGTGGATGACCACGTAGCGGTCGAGGCCACCGCCTGGAGTTGTTGGTGCAGAAGCCATTCTGCAAGGTCTTGTTCAGTGTTTAGGAAAACAAGGCTTCAAGGCAAAAAAGACAGGACGTGGGAGCGAGAAAGTGTAAAGCTTCACGGGGTCAGTGAGCTCGTCGAGAGAGTTTCCAAGACCAGATGCTGCTCTGTTCACTCGGTCTTCACACTTGACAAGCCCCGCTGGCTTTGATTCTTCGCTAGCTCTCTCGAATGGAACCGTGCTTGGCCGCACTCCATACATCTGCCGGCTAATCCGTAGCTAGTTGCCAGTCGCTAGTTTATCTGATAATCAAGCCTCTGAAACAAGCCCTTCCGCCTCGCTGAATTCCTTTTGTGCTGCCCAAAACTCCAGCTGACGCTCCCAGCTCTGATGGCTATTCCTGTTTCCCTGTGTTTCCCTTGTCTTTGTTTTTGTGAGACACCACACCGCCATGCTCCTTGGCCGCTCGTGGGCCGCCCGTCGACCCATGGATATTAAAAAATTGATTGGCTTCTGCACTACAATTCCTTCATGGTCCGGCTCATCCCGGCCTTCGATCGCATGTCTGGCACGCTGCCGACTTCTTCGGCTTCCTTCTGTCTGTTTGGGCTTTATGCAGCCGCTGCAATTGTGACACGACGTGCCTACATCTCGCGTGCGGCATGGATAAGCCAGATGTCACATTCATCCCTGCAGATACGTGTCTGCGCCAGCACTTGCTGCTCAGCACATACCATGACCGTACAGCCAAGGTTACTCTGTGCCATAGTCTAATCAACCTTGTACGCGTCTTCGATGCTTTGGCGATACGATCATGTTTGAGACACATTGCTTTGTGCTTCATCGGACTTGAGAGTTGAAAGCTGAGGTTACTCGAATTTGCACATTCTTGAAATTGAGATGAACTCATTACAAAATGGAGCTTGACATGTACCAGCGTAGGACATGAAGATGGTTGCTGCTGCTGGGTATCACAGCGCTTCCGAACATGTCATTTCACTGCAGCTATTCAAGGGATCTTGCTTTTGGCTCGTCTCGCCGACATGTATTCCTGCATCTGACTGGTCCATGAGTAGTACAGATACTCGATGATGCATTTGAGATGGATACAGCACGAGTTGATGATGTCTCACTCTTGACTGTCCTTGCAGACCAAAATAATGTCCTTGAAGTCGAGCTAATGCTAGGGAACGCACCCCCGACTCCAGCGCCCGCTTCAACGTCTTGGCGCTTCACATGCAGGGTCCTTGGGCGTCAGCCAGATTCAGAAAAAAGTTGACCAGACTTTCTTGCGAAGACGACACTGAACAAGAAAAATGAGCACAACCATGGAGTCGCAAAAGCCGGTACATACCATCGTCCTGGACACTGGTGCCATCATCCGTAACAACCCAACCGTTTCCACCCTCCTCGCGCAATCCGAGCAAATCGTCACAGTCCCCGCCATCATTACAGAAATCAGAGATGCTGCCACTCGTACGCGCGTGGAGACGCAGCTTATGCCCTTCTTGACCATCCGTTCGCCGAACCCCGCCAGCATCAAGTTTGTCACCGACTTTGCGCGCAGAACTGGTGATTTGGATGTTCTGTCCAAGCCCGATATTCAGATTGTTGCGCTTGCATATGAGTTGGAGTGCGAGCGCAATGGAGGCGACTGGAGACTGAGAAAAGCACCTGGACAAAAGGGCATGAATGGAAAGCCCCCAGTCAAGGAGGAGCCCAAGACTGAGGAGACCGAGGCCAAGCAAGAGGAGGGCGCAGAGATCAAGGACGAGAAGACAGAAGCCACAACTGAGCAAGCTCAAGAATCAACCGACGCTGTCCAGAAAATCTCAGAGGACCTCGCTCAGACAAAGATCGAAGAGGTCGAGCAGACTGCCACCCAAGTTGAGCCCATCTCAGACGCCCAACCCGCAGAGGTAACCCAACCGACCGAATCAGCACCCCAAGAAGCAGCAGAAGATTCAGGCGAAGACTCGGACGGCGGCTGGATCACCCCCTCCAACCTCAAAAAGCACCAAGAAAAAGACCTCTCAGGCAACACCTCATCCACCGGCGACCCCCAATCCATCCTACAAGTCGCAACCCTCACCACCGATTTCGCCATGCAAAACGTCCTCCTGCAAATAAACCTCAACCTCCTCTCACCCACCATGCAACGCGTCAAACACCTAAAGACATACATCCTCCGCTGTCACGCCTGCTTCTGCACCACAAAAGAAATGAGCAAGCAATTCTGCCCCCGCTGCGGCAGTCCCACCCTCACCCGCGTCGCCTGTAGCACCTCCTCCAACGGCGAATTCAAACTCCACCTCAAAAAAAACATGCAATGGAACACCCGCGGCGACCGCTTCAGCATCCCCAAACCCGTACACGGAAGCGCCAACGGTCGCGTCCAAGGAGGAGGTAAAGGACATTGGGGTAACGAGTTGATCCTCGCCGAAGATCAAAAGGAATTCACCAGACATTACGAGCAGGAGAAGAGGAAAAAGGAGAGGGATTTGATGGATGAGGATTATTTGCCCAGTATCTTGACTGGAGATAGGCATAGGAATGGTGGGGGTAGGATGAGGGTTGGTGGTGGGAGAAATGTAAACTCCAAGAAGAGGTAGGTGTGGGCTTCGATACGACATGACATGACTTTTTTGCATGGCTGTGGTGTTCAAGAGGCGTTTTTGTTTGATATAAAGGCACTTTACTAGCAGTATCATGACCATACCAAACCCTGGTATACATAAAAGTGCTTTTCTCACCTCTCATCATCAACATCATCAGCACCTCACTGTCCAACACGAAGTTCATGGAGTATCGTGGAGATTTTGAAATTTTTGAAATTGCAGGCACTTTGCTCTCGCAAAAACACCTTGTATGCTTTTCTCCCTCTGCAGTCATCAAAGTAGCTGCACATCGTTTCCCTCCTTCTTCCCTCCAAAAGGCAACCCTTCCCAAGTTTATTGCGCCGTGGAACGCCCTTTTTTTCTCTTTCTCTCCCATGGTACGCGAAAAAAATAAAATGTGTTCAAATGTCCATCATTGCTTGGAAACGACGTCTATTGGCCGAGAACCTTGAGATCCTCTGTTTTTTGTTGTGTTAGTTGCTGTTTTGCGAGAGTGGAGTGGGTTGGAAGGCGGTGGTATAACGTACTCTGCTGGGTGATGAGGAGACCGTAGCGCTTCTTGAGGGTGACGCGGTGTCTGTTGGTAAAAAAAAAAAAAAGTCAGCATTTTGTTTCAGCGTAGATTGTGCTGTTTCTATCGCGCGCGCTCTTCCTGCTCTTCCAAAATCTTGCTGCCTTCTCTTTGTGATGCGAGTGTCGTGTGTCTTTTCTTTCATAGCCGAGTTCTTCTTGTCCGTATTTCGCATTGCCCTTGTTTTCTCTTCCTTCCTCGTCTTTTGTTTTTCGTTCTTCCCGGAGCGCTGCGCGATAGATGTAGAGAGTCGTTCAGATCTTACCTCGAGTACTTGTCATCGGGCGAGAAGCGAGCAGGGTGTGCGGATTTGGTGACCTCGGCGCCCTGGACCTTCTTCAAGGTGTAGACGCGCTTGCCCTGGTTGTCGAGAGTGTACATCAAATGCATATTGACGGTCGGAGTTTTGTTATATGTGGGAGGGTGTAGGAAAAGAGTGACGTTGGTCGTTGGTCGTTGGTTGGATGGTCGCTGGTGTTGGAGAAAAATTCGTGGATTGGCGGTGATTGAAGCTTTTGCGGAGGACGCATGGTGGATGGAAAGGTGGTCTGTGCGTGGGGGGAATGCATCCAGCTGGTCTTTAATGGTTGGATGACTGTTATATATCACTTCTACCACTTCTACCACTCCTCTCGAATACAGACCTTGGGATCCAGAACCGCAAAACCCAACCCGCAAACCTCCAAACATCGAATCCACAAACACACAAACGACGAAACACACAACATAATCGCAATCATGAAGACACCATCACCACCATCACCACTATCCATCCTCTTCACAACCCTCCTCTTCATCCTTCCCGCACTCGCCCAATTCCAATTCTTCGACCAAATGTTCAATCAACAGCAACAGCAACAACAACCTCAAAATGCCGGTAGCGATTCGGTTTGGTATAGGCAACAATATGATGCTGGTGAGTTCCGCCCCTGCCCATCTACCCTTCTGTCCTATACCACTTTCACTCTACTTCCAGAACAAGATGCTGATTCAGAGTTTCTTCCACAGTCCATTGCGATAAATATCTTTGCCCTCAAACGCTGAGTTGCGTGCACTACCCTCACCATTGTCCTTGCGCGTTCCCGGAGTTGGAAGATAAAGTGGAACTGGACGATGGGAGTATGATTTGTGTGTCTAAAGGTGGATACAAGGCTGGTGAGGCGGGGAGGAAGATCCAGTTGGCTAGGAAGGGGTTGTTGTAAAGAGCCAAGAGACCGAGGAAGATTGGGGGATACAGAGGTTTATGACTACACGATGGTGGGTGACGAGTATAGATGATTGCGAGAGAACATTACATTGCATAGCCGGTCTGTGGTGTGTGTTTCTGCTTGTATGGATACGGCTCTTGAGATATTTTGAGATCCAAAGTCTATCCTTCTCCAAACCTTCACTCTGCCTTTTCTGCAAACCCGACCTTTTCCAAATCTTCTGCGATGGCATCAGGGCCAGGTACAGGAACAGATCCCTTCTCTACGATCTTCTCGCTTTGATCACCCTTCTTGCCCTTGTACACTGTAAACGGCGCAGGATTCCTCTTACGCTCATTAGGTCCCTCTGATTTGAATTGGTAGCCTCTCAGTCTGTCTTCAAATTAGCACCGTCTCCAAATATCTATTAGAACCAGCAACATACCTAGGACCACGACCACCAGTCTCTGGAAACTCTGGCTCGTAAACCCGTTCAAAGTCTGCAACATCCTGCTCAAAAGTCCCTCTTTCGATACTCTCGCGTACGCCTTGGAAGAATTCGTCCATGACTTGGTGGTTGTGAATTTGCAGCAAGACCCAAGCTAGCATTTCCTTTGCTGAAAGTAAATGTTGGAGGAACGCGCGGTGGTGATTTGTGCATGCGTAGCAAGGACATCCTTCCCGTAGAGCAGTGACATCTGTTGCGTGTGCGGTATCCCACATATCTACGCCTAGAGGGAGAGGTGAGTCTGGTGAAGGGTTGGCGACAGGGAAGCGGATGTTCAAAGCTATTCCTGCGTCCGTTACGCTGCTGAGGAATGGGAGGGTGGTGATGTCGATGCCGTGAGAGATATCTTGAAGTACTGCGCGTGGGTTGTTCGGTTCCGTTAATCCCAGACGAGGGAGATGTTTCAATTCCTCGGGGAGGTCGGCCATGGAGACTGTGGAATAAATGGCCAATCCGTGGATATCGTTCACCATATCTTCGAGGTGATCGGTATAATATCTCTGCGCATCGCAGGATAAAGGCAGTAGTGGCGCATACAACATCGGTTGTTCAAATCCTTGTTCTTTGGCAGCCACGGCTCTTTCTTGCACATGCGCTTTCATCCATTTTGCTGTGCGGTCCGTGATCTTGTCGATTTTCTTGTAGCTGACTTTGTAGTAGCCGTATGGTATATCTCCCAGTCCGACAACGATATCCGGATCCAGCGAAGAAGTCAAGCTTCTGAAAGTGGTAGCCTGAAGCTTCGTGAAGCCAAATGCAGTCATGATGGCCATTTGAGCATCAGTGCTTGCTCCCGGTGAAGGCACAGGCGGTGAACGGCGGGCTCCAAGAACCAGGAGATGGTTATCGGGAGTAGCGGTGTATGCTCGCAATCTGGATGTTCCATTTGGCGGGTTGTATTTGAGAATTGGGGTACCTTTTTCTACAACTTTTGTTTCTTTTGGTGAGCACACTTCGGTCAGCTTCGCTGTTCGGCGAGAGATTGAAAGAGGCAATACCTACAGTCTTCTACTGCCATATATGCGCCGCAAATATCGGTATGTTTGGCCACATTGTCCTGAGTCAAATGTGGGATGGCTCCTCGAGATGCCAGAGCCAGGTAGTGTGGTGTTTTGATAGGTTGACGATTTGGTAGATTGAGCAATCCAGCCCTTGCAGCATTACTAGTGGACGCTCTAGTGACACTAAACATGTTTCCCTCGGACATTTCTTCACCACTCATGTTGACATGTCTTGCAGATCAGACTTCGTAAACCTTGAGATGATTCAAAGTGGTTCGCCAAGAGAACAGTTCACGGCGCGTCTCTTCGCGTCTCACGTGTAAATTGATTTCTTGACCACAACTGCTGAACTCCTTCCTTTACAATCTCGAAACTGAAATGGCTCGTGGCAAATTGATTGTATTTGAAGGTCTGGATAGATCGGGAAAGTCGACACAATGTGAGAGGCTAGTCTCATATCTCACTGAGAAGGGCGTGCCAGTAAAGCATCGCCGGTTCCCTGGTATGTGGTAGCAATTATTTGGCACATCATACGTGAACTCATGATTTGGCAGACAGAACAACTCCAATTGGTCAGATGATCAACAACTATCTGCAGGGCCAAACTCAACAGGAAGATCATGTCATCCATCTGCTGTTCTCTGCGAACAGGTGGGAAGCAGTGTACGTATTTAGGACACGACCTTATCATAAGCAGCTGCTGAATGTGAGCAGACCATCGATAGAGGCAGACATCAATGCCGGGATCACGGTCATCATTGACCGATACTATTACTCCGGCTGTGTCTACTCCGCAGCAAAGAACAATCCCAGTCTTAGTCTCAGCTGGTGCCGTCATCCAGAGGAAGGTCTTCCCCGTCCTGATCTCTGTTTGTTCCTTGACATCTCCGCCGAGGACGCCGCTAAACGAGGTGGATGGGGTGAAGAGCGCTACGAGAAGCAAGAGCTCCAAGATCATGTTCGCCAACTCTTTGCCGATATGCGAGCTACAGACGATGGATCTGACTTTGTGACCATCAATGCTGGTCAGAGTCTTGAAGAAGTTGCAAGTGCGATTCGTCAGCATGCTGAATGTTGCATCGAGGCGAGGAATGCTTCGAGCCCTCTACGACGCATTCAGCCGTGGTGAACAATCTTGTACCGTGCGCCCTAGCGAACGATGGCGAAATGCTTGGATGTGAATGATGCGGACTGGCTGGCCTATCAAGACTTTCCAGCTCACTCGATGACTTCGGCCTCGTCCCAGTCGCTGTCTTCGATGACCTCTCTGCGCTTCTTTGCAGAGGAGCTTGCTGATGCGACAGCTCCAGGTGTGGCTTGTTCGTCCAGCTCATCGACGAGCTTCCATTCGTCGCCACCTGACGGCGTAGCTTGGATGTTTTCAATGTCTTCATAATCTGACTGCAGCAAGACATCGTCGAGATCGACCTCGGCATCGCTTTCTTCGGCCAAGACATCAGGCTCATCCATATCTTCGTCATCTACTACTGCGGCGCTCTTAGCCTCTTCTTTCGCGTTCTTCTTACGCCTTTTTGGTTCCTTGAAAAGAGCTGCGACTTCTTTTTCGCCACGAATTCGTAAGCTCAGATCCTTAACCAAGTCGGTCCAGTTCAAGTCCGACTTGCAAGAAGGGCAACTTCCATGTGTTGGAACAACCGCGTCTTGTGCGCCATACTCGCCTTTGAGGAAGTGGCTAGAAAGACAACCTACATGGAAGATTGTGTTGCAGTCCTTGTTGAAACAGACAAGCGCCATCTCCTTTGCAGAGTCGAGAGTGGAGCGGCATATAGCACAATTGTTGTTTGGTGCTACGAGCAGTCTCTGGCTCTTTTCCAAGGATGTCTTCATGTGTTGGTATGTTGGGTCGATTCTGTGGATTCCGACTGGCTCCAAGGGATCTTCTTCCGAAGTAGTCTTCTGCTGTAGCATAGATTCGTCCATCTCAACCTCAACACCTTGTCGAATCACTTCAGGCATGTTCACGGTCCATCTGTGCCACATCTTGTACACATCTTCGGCAAAGAATTTGACATGGAGTGGCCAACGTTCGAAACTCTGCGCACGCAAGAGGATGTGAAGGTTCGCAAGCTTATCATGCATAGACATGCGAGGGCGGCCAGCTCGCTTACGCACTTTTCCACTTCTTGGTGAGTATTTCTGTTTTGTGTTTGCCTGCGTGATACGCTCATCTGGTGCAATGTGTCGTGTTTGATGTGTGTTCTGCCATGCCCATCTAGAGGATTTTGTTAGAAGACATTGTATGAGCTTGAGAGAATTCATTGTTGTGATTCGTTGACAGATAAACAATGAATCGAGACAGAAGTCAACGTACTCGAATTGTAAAGCAGCGATTTTGGAAGGGAATCCGGTTACAAGACAAGTCATTTCCCATGGTCGCAGTGTATCTCTCGAAGTCCTCACAGCTCCACCTTTGGCAATTCCGTTGTGTTGCTTCAAACGCCTTACGGGATGTGGCGTGCTTCCAACATAGAGATTCTGATGGCGGACTGTAGAACGAAGGAGATAGCAGGCATAAAAAGCTGGTATGGGCCTGTCCATCTCAGAATTGATAACAATATACTAAGACTTGATGTGACAAAAATATGTTTATCAAGTCCCAGAGACCGAGTTTACTGCATAGGAGATCTCGCCGACCAAAATCTGCGAGGTGAGACAGAGAAGCATGTGATTGGCTAACAGAGCGGGAACCCCGGGTGCAGATCCCTTGTGCGTCGGTGTGCGGCAAATCTGACGACGTATCTTGGATGCGAATTGCATGGAATTGCATGAAATAGAGAAGACGGATCTTTGAGGTGAAAGCGTTGTTGAAATAGTGTAACGGTTGGTAAAGGCGAAACAAGTTCACAAAGGCAAAGATAAAGACTTGATATCGGGTGGAGGATTCAAGAACAGGGCAGACGATTTATCGCATTTCTGGCATCACGCGGCTCACGGGGAAGATTGACTTTGGCCAAGCATCGGGAGACCTGTGGCTCGTCCCTGCCGTATTCACCTCCGCTCTGCACCTGCTTTCTCAATTTCAGAAGTGCCCTCTCTTGTTCGGATCAACAGCCTTAAGGGCGAGCAGCAGACCTTATGTTCAAGCACACACGACAGTAACCATCGTTCCTTAGTCATCAGCCTGATTCGGCCCCTTCCTCGAGCGTTGCGGCCTATATCAGAAATTCGATCCGCTCGCCCTCTCCAGATTCGCTCCACAGTCGAATGTGCCAGCTGCAGCACCACCCTTCCACCCTCGCCGCCGCTCCTTAATTCCGTCATACACCGACACTCCTGCGATCGAGTCGCCGAACAACAATTCCGTTTCAACCATCGCTATAATTATATCCACACACCTCCTCGCGAATGGTGGTCCCACCAAGCAGCGGAGGAGCTGCTGCTGCCTCTTCAGCAAGTCGCCCAGCTGCTGCCCACAACAACGCTGGCCCTTCGAAGGCCAAGTCTGCCGCCCATACGCCCAGTGTGACAGTTGGTAATGCGCCGATGCCACTGAGTGCCAGACGCTCTGAACCCCTGGACTTAAATACCGTAGAGCGAAGAGGACAACCAAATGCTGCGCCGGAGATCACAAAGAGGAACAGACTACATGGCATCCTCGAAGGTCCTACCTTCAGACCCACTGAGGAGGAATTTCGTGATCCCATGGCATACATGCGCAAGATCGAGCCCGAAGGTCGCAAATACGGAATCGCAAAGATCATTCCTCCCGATGGCTGGCAGATGCCTTTCGCTATCGACACATCAGTGCGTTTTGCATGTGTCCACTGTCGTATCCTTGCTAACACAATCAACAGAAATTCCATTTCCGTGTGAGACGTCAAGAGTTAAATTCTGTCGAAGGAGGTGGGTCGCACAATATCTTATCAGCTTTCAGGATCAGGGCTGACATTGACCAAGGAACACGAGCAAATCTGAATTACTTGGACCAGCTTTCGAAATTTCACAGGCAACACGGCACTAACCTCAATCGTTTCCCCAGTGTTGATAAGCGACCGCTCGATCTCTACAAACTCAAAAAGGCTGTTGAGGCCAGAGGAGGATTCGAAAGAGTCTGCAAGCAGAAGAAATGGGCTGAGATTGGTCGCGACCTGGGATACAGTGGCAAGATCATGTCTAGCCTCTCGACATCTCTCAAGAACTCCTATCAGAAATGGCTTCAGCCGTATGAGGACTACCTACGTGTCGCAAAGCCTGGTGTCCAACATCAACTGGAGCTGGAAAACGGAGGCCCTTTCACCCCTTCTCCAGGTACTTCGCCACTTAAGATTTCGCAAAATAACACCCCGAACGGCGAAACCACTCCGGCTATGCGTGCATCTGCCTTGTTGAATGCATCCCTAGATGCTGGAGCTCCTGTGGTGCAGCAAACGCCAGTCAAGCCAACACCCCCAGCTCCAGCTCCGGCTCCGGCTCCTATTCAAGGCTTTACTCCAGTCAATGGAGGATTTACCTCAGTCAACCGCCCTTCGGGCTTCACTCCCGTAAATGGACCGAATGGCATCCACGCGACACCCGAGAATCCGCGTTCAATACCCAAAATCAACATGGATAGCCCTCGGCTTCTTGAAATCAACACTCCAACTCTGGAGCCAAGCAATTCTGCGAAACGTCCATTGAGTGATGGTGCAGATAAGGATACAAACGGAGATGTGGACGGGTCTGGCCGACGCAGCAAACGAATCAAGAGAGAGCCAGCTCCAACAGTAGCGGGCTCGCACATGCACCAACCTAGGACGTCGACGCCGAGATTTGTTCCAGCGCGGGAACGTAGCAACTTCCCTCCTGGAGAGGCTTGCGAAACTTGTGCAAAGCCGGAAGACCCAGGATTGCTTCTGATTTGCGACAGCTGTGATTGTGGTTATCACGGCGCTTGTCTTGAGCCTCCCGTGAAGATGTCACAACCGGAAAACGACTGGCATTGCCCTCGTTGTCTTGTCGGAACAGGAGAATTTGGTTTCGAAGAAGGCGAGGTATACTCGCTTCGCGCATTCCAAGAGAGAGCAAACAGATTCAAGGAGAATCATTTCGCGGAAAAAATGCCATTCGATCCGATCCTCAATAAGAGAAGGGCTGTCAACGAGGACGATGTCGAGCGCGAGTTCTGGAGGCTTGTTGAGAACATTACCGAAACAGTCGAAGTCGAATATGGTGCTGACATTCATTCAACTACTCATGGAAGTGGTTTCCCAACGATCGAGAAACAACCCCGCGATGCATATTCGACGGATCCCTGGAATCTGAATGTCCTTCCCCTATACGGCGAATCATTGTTCAAGCACATCAAGACGGATATCTCAGGAATGACAGTACCTTGGCTCTACGTCGGCATGGTGTTTTCTACATTTTGCTGGCACAATGAGGACCACTACGCGTACTCGGCCAACTACCAACACTTCGGAGCCACCAAGACGTGGTATGGTGTGCCTGGAGAAGACGCCGAGAAGTTCGAAAACGCCATGCGTGAAGCTGTGCCGGAATTGTTTGAGACGCAGCCAGACCTTCTGTTCCAGCTGGTCACTTTGATGCCCCCAGAGAAGCTGCAGAAGGCAGGCGTGCGTGTATATGCTATCGATCAGCGTGCAGGCCAAATGGTTGTCACATTCCCTCAAGCATATCACGCTGGCTTCAACCACGGTTTCAACCTCAATGAAGCTGTCAACTTCGCACCTGTTGATTGGGAGCCCTTCGGAGAAAGCGGCGTGCAAAGACTTCGCGATTACCGTCGACAGCCGTGTTTCTCCCATGATGAGCTGTTGTTAACAGCCGCTTCTCGCGATCAATCGATCAACACCGCCAAATGGCTTGCTCCGGCGCTTGAGAGATTGCTTGAAAAGGAGCTCGCCGCCCGCAAGCATTTCCTCGAACAGCCCGATAACTCCGAGCCAACTGACGACACATATCAGGGTGACAGGTATACGAACAAGCCGGAAGTTTTCACGGAAGATATGGACGAAGAAGAATATGTCTGCAGCTTCTGCAAGTGCTACAGCTTCCTCTCACGATATGTGTGTCAGAAGTCGGGTAAAGTCATGTGTCTCCTACATGCAGGTGCATACGAATGCTGTGACTCGAAAGAATCGGATCGATACTCGAGTCCAGCTCATGACCATGTCCTCTCTCTTCGTATGACCGACAAGGAGCTGAAGTCGATGGTGCAAAAGGTCGTGGATCGAGCTAAGCTTCCCGAGGCTTGGGCGCAGAAGGTTGATGATTATCTTGGTCAAGAGCCTCGTCCGTCACTCAAGATCTTGCGTTCTTTGCTCAATGAAGGTGAGCGCATCCCCTTCGACATCCCACAGCTCGCAGATCTCAAGCGCTATGTTGAGCGTTGCAATGAATGGGTGGAAGAGGCCACCATCTACATCACTCGCAAGCAGCAGAACAGAGCTAAGGGAAAGGCTTCTCGTAAGAAATCCGCAGTTGCTGAAACGGAGGACCGCGACAAGGAGCTCCGTAACTTCGAAAACATGCAAAAGCTGCTCGCTACAGCCGATGAGATCCATTTCGATTGCCCAGAGTACAAAACTCTGCGTGAGAGAGAGACCGACATCAACGACTTCAAAGCCAAAGCGGTTGCCATCTGCATGGGTCAGTCACACCACCCACGATCCACACAAGAGATTGAGGAGGTGTTCGAAGTCGGGAAGGGCCTTAATATCGACCTTCCCGAGCTCGAGAACCTGGAGAAGCTGCTGAACCATGTCAGATGGCTTGATGAAGCTCACACTCGTCGCGCCCAATTCCAAACGCTCCAGGATGTTGATGTCTTCATAACCCGTGGTCTAGAGATCGGTATTGCCGAGACGAATCCGCATATCGTCCGTTTGCGTGAATCCAAAGTCCAAGGTGAGCTTTGGGAGACCAAGGCTAAGGAGATTATGGCTGTTGAGAACGTTCATTACCAACAACTGGATGCTCTTTCCAAACAGGCAGCTGGTTTGCCTGTCACTGCAGAGACTCTTGCCAGGGTCGATGCGATACTCAAGAAACAGCGCGAGGCTCAAGAAAAGATCCTTGCACTCTACCAACAAAGCAAGAGCCCCGACTTCAGATCACGACCAATGTACAAAGACGTCAGGGATGTCATGGCAGCTCTCGAAGAACTGAACAGCAAACCTGCTGGTACAGTCGACCTCGAGAAAGAGCAGCGCCGCCACGAAGACTGGATGCGTCGTGGAAAGAAGCTGTTCGGCAAAGCCAATGCGCCACTACATATTCTGCACCAGCATATGAATTTGGTGAAAGAGCGAAACGAGGCATGCTTCGAGCTCCGCGATAAGCCTAGAATGCCTGTCGAGCCTTCCTCGAGGGAACATACCCCGGAGGCAGACGGTAAGAACAGCTTCCCGGATGTCTTCTGTCTTTGCCGTAGACCAGAAGCTGGTATGATGATTGAGTGTGAGCTCTGTCATGAATGGTAAGTCAGAATCGTTGTTTCAATGATATATCGCACAACTAACACATGTTTAGGTACCACGGAAAGTGCTTGAAGATCGCTCGTGGAAAGGTCAAGGAAGACGACAAGTACACTTGCCCTATCTGCGACTGGCGTTTGAAGATTCCTAGAGATGCTGCTCGCCCAAAGCTCGAGGAACTCATTTCTTGGCAAGACGAGTTGGAAAGCCTTCCTTTCCAGCCCGAAGAAGAGGACACTCTCACAAGCATCATCGAGACTGCCCAAGCCTTCAGAGATTACATCAGACCTTATGTCAACCCTCTGACAGTCTCTCCGGACGAGGTGACTACGCTTCGCTTCTACCTCCGAAAGGTCGAAGGCGCCGATATTCTCCTTGCTTACGAGACCAACTTCCTGCGTCAAGAACTTCACAAGTCGGCACCTGTAGCCCCTGAGGCTCCACCAGTCATTGACTCCTCCGCTTCCACTCGCAAGCCTCGCCCAACAAAGCAACAGAAGCTCATGGCATCGCTTGGAATCACCAACCCTGATGATCTTCCACCTCAGTACAAGATCAAGCCTCATAAGCGCAAGGGCAGTGAAGCACATCACAAGCCACCTCAGCCCCTGCAACCTGCAGGCTCCCCCGCCGCTCACACGCCGTCTAGCATATCGACAGCGACGCCCGGTCCTCCTAGCAGCAGACCAAGTTACGTTCAGCATACGCCGTCGTTCAGCTACCCATCTCAGACTCAGCCTATGGCTACTTCGGGTTTCCGTGACTCCCCGTTGTTTGCACCCTCGTCGTTCGGCTTGCCACCACTTCGTACTCCGACCGAGCCTTCTCATACTGTCAATCCAGCACAGTTCGCTTCGCACAATTTCACATCTCGCACATCTCCGCCACCCCAGCCAAACTTCTCAATACCACCGCCACCAGAACATCCTCCGATGTTCAGCACGGGCATGAATCTTGACCCTGCACTCTTCACCGCGGGTGGAGCGATGTTCGACAAACGACCAAGCTCGTCTGGAAGTCCTAGACTGGTGCATCCCGAGGCAAGTCCGGTCTTCAGCAGTCCGCGCACGAGTGAGAAGCATGCCAACCTCGACTCCATCTTTGCGGATATGGTCCATAACGACGACGACCATGCGACTCTGGGTCATGAAGGCGAGAATCAGTTGGCTGGCGAGGCTTTTGCTGCCGGTGGACACGACCAGGATCATCCAGATGAAGCACACATGGATGAGTTTGTGAATAACGAGTAGCATTACAATCATGATGCTCACCAATGGTCTCAAACTCAATAACGGCGTCTCTCTTTTCTTTCTTCTTTATTTTTCTATTTGGTGTTTCTGTAGCTACAGTCCTGCCTCCGCAATGGTGGCATATCGCTATTGGTTGTATCTCTTATTTTTGTGGTTTGCTCAAAGAGGAGTTTAATGGATCCTGGGAGGAAGTCACAGACTTGGAGGATGGCTCTCATCATGTGGGTTTGGTTGTACGATAACCTGCCGTTATTGCTTCGATTGTTTGTCTTTTTACTTTGCTAGCTTACTCCTCTATTCTGTCTGAGGACTAATAGATGTTGCTCTACAATTGCACGAGACCTTTGATCTCATACCGTTACCCCCCTCCAAGTGCCTCTGGCGATTGCGCGAATTTGGCCATGTGGAATGTAAAATGTGTCACCCATGTTCATCACTTTCCCATCCCATACTGAGAGCAGAGCGAGGCGATAACAAACGTGCGGCTTTCGCATCAGTATCTTGTTCTCTGTTCGTATGACACCTGTCTCATTCATTCTGTTCTGTCTTTCTTTATAGAGGAGTTGGCGCTCGTTGTTCTGGAAACAAACCGTGGTGTCGCTCAGCGTGTTTTCTGATGGCTTCTTTCATATGAACAACTCTTCCTTTGTGAACCAACAACGACATTGTATCTTCCTTTGGTGTTCTGTTAAGATGGTACACAATCCGACAAAGAACACCAACCGTCACGATTGGCAGGATCAGTCGAAAACATGGATCTCAATATCTATTTAATGTCCGTGCCAGGGTCACATCTTCGACAACTCAACCACAGACAAAAACACGAAACCGCCGCTGCAATGGACAACTTGACTGACGAGGAGAGGCGCGAGATCGAGCAAGCAGCCGAGATTCTACTCTCGATGATGGAACCACAGTCCGACCAACCACAGAGCATTGACAATGTTCTCACAACTCAGTCATCACTCGACGACGATGTCGAAATGACTGATGTTGCTGAGAGCATGTTGCTGCTCTCAAGAACTGCTGTCATCTTTGAGCAGGATCCTGCTCCAGCCATCTCGCCTCCTGCACCTGCGCAGTCTGTCCAGTCAGACGTTTCTGTGACCCCCCAAGCCACTCAACCTCCCACTGCCCCCGCTCCTGCTGTAGCTGCCCCTGTCGCAGCCGCGCCCGCAGCCGCGCCCGCACCGGCACCCGCCAACAACCCCCAATGGGCCGGGTTGACCGCCGCCCAGCAAGCACAGCAGCAGGTTCGCCACGCAATGACTCCTTGGCAAAGAGCACACCACAACTACCTATCCTATGAAAATAGGGACAGAAACGGTAACATCATTGGTCGCCTTTATATGACCCAGACGGAGCGCCGCACCCAACGCCAGCAGCAACGTCGTGGAGGTGATGCTTTGATTCGCCGAGGTACCACGCAAGGTATGACATTTCCTAACAGGCAGTCTAGGAACTAGGAGTAGAAGTCGTTCACCTACTCCCTCCCCTTCAACACTCATGATTGGCAGCTTGACCCCCGCTAGTGATGGGCAAGTATTGCTTTTCGTGTTTCAACATGCGCTTGACCCCCGTTAGTGATGGGCAAGTAGCTCCTCCTCTTTCGTTGTGTGATTCTTTACTCCCTTGTACCTCGTTAGTGATGGGCAAGTAAGTATCTTTTCGCACTTCCTCCTTTTTCTTTTGCGTATCATTGCTGTTTTTTCTCCTACCTTTCTTTCTATACTCGAGGCGCAGTGGGTTTTTAGTCCTGCATGGGATAGTTTTACCATTGTGCTGAAGACGGTTTAGAAGGACCTCTCTGGGATCATGGCGTTGGCGCATTCGGCTTTCATAAACAATAATCGTTCGCAATAAACAATCAAACAATAAATCTTTCTCCTGAATATTGAGCGTTTCCATGAATTAGTGAAGTGGTCGTGTATTTCTTCCGTGAGTGACAGTGATTGACTCTTTTCGAACAGCCTTGAAACGGGAGATAATTTTGGCGGCAGTTAAACAATCATTCCGATGTTTTACTTTGGATACTCGGTTTCGTTCGACGAGGTCCAGGGCCAATCTTCGAAGCTCAGTAAGAATGCGCGACAGCGATTGAACTTAATTTCAAAAAGCCACGATGATGTGATGTGACTAGTTATCAAGACGATGATCCGAGTTTTGTCACCGATTTCGCTTGACGTGATGGCAAGGTGGTCTTCCAAGATCAATAATCGTGATGCTGAGGTCGAAATAGATGGAACAAAGAGAGGTGGTTGTTGAACGCCAAGAAAAATGACGCGCTCCGTCATCGCTGTCGTGCCCGCCGCCGAATTGGTAATCACCATCGCGTTTCTTCAGAGTCTACCAGAATCTCTGGTCTGAATAAATTATCATCGCCGCCACGACCGGACAACAAAACTCAGTCACAGAAAGTTCGTCATCCATTCAGTAGCATGTCTCTCACCAATGTCAACGAGATTATCCTGGTGCTTTCCGGCAAGGGAGGCGTTGGAAAATCAAGTGTCACTACACAACTGGCTCTCACCCTATCATTGAGAGGACATTCGGTCGGCATCCTCGATATCGATCTTACTGGACCTTCCATGCCGAGATTTCTGGGAATCGAATCATCCAAAGTCAGACAAGCGCCTGGTGGTTGGCTTCCCGTGCCGGTGCATGAAAGTCAAGACGCAACATCAAGTACAGCGGAGGGCAACAAGCCTATCGGATCACTTCACTGCATGTCTCTCGGCTTCCTTCTTGGAAACAGAAACGATGCAGTGGTCTGGCGTGGCCCGAAGAAAACTGCTATGGTCCGCCAGTTCTTATCAGATGTTCACTGGGGCAAGCTAGACTACCTCTTGATCGACACACCTCCTGGTACTTCAGACGAACACATCTCACTTGTAGAGACCCTTCTCAAGACCGCAGCCCCGGGCCAAGTCTCTGGAGCTGTTGTCGTAACCACTCCACAAGCCATCAGTGTCTCCGATGTCAGAAAGGAAATCAACTTCTGCAAGAAGACCGGCATCAACATCCTCGGTGTCGTCGAGAATATGGCCGGATTCGTGTGCCCTAACTGCGCGGAATGCACCAATGTCTTCTCAAAGGGCGGCGGCGAGGTAATGGCCAAAGACTTTAGCGTCCCCTTCCTTGGCAGCGTGCCTATCGATCCGGCATTTATTGCCCTTATTGAAGAAGGCAAGAGACCGGTGTACCCGGAAGGCACAGTTGTTGCTGGTCAAGAAATGCCAGAGCAAGCAAAGGAGCCCGAGAATGACGCCGCAACGTTGGTCGAGAAATACCAAAGTTGCTCCCTGTTCACAATCTTCGACGGTATCGTCGGTCAGCTCATCTCCAACACTCAGCCCTGAAATGCCTCGGATCAATCTATGGCTGTTTACAACAATCCGGCCCGCAATTCGGAATCTAGGGTTGGACATGCATAAACCGTATCCAAACACCGTGGAATGGAGAGCTTCGGCCGAACCCTGAAGAATCTTCCTTGCTTGCCCGGTGCGCCCATACGTTTCATCGCGGGTCGGCATGCCGAAAACAAATCACGTGGAGTGGTACTTCGCTGAAAGTTACCATATATGCTATACGCTCAATGCTCATGCATGCTTTGGTACGCAGGAGGTCACGCCAGCCAACAGCTAACAAAAATCGGGTGTGTAAAGTTTCCGTCGGTCTCGATACGCTCGTTCCCGTTTGAACTTGCCTCGATCTGTATGCACTACTCCCATATGGCTCGATCGACCTCTACCGTATTCACTTGCTAGATCTGTATGGCTGTACATTATGTACCACAATCAATGGAGCGTATTCGGAGTCGACCCCGAGTTGCAATCTCTTCCAGTTTCTTGGTTACCTCTCATCAAATACCAGAGCGAGTCATGCTCGAGGTGCCCGTACATTCATAACAAAATGCTATATTTGGAGTTGACCAATTGCAAATGAGAGTCGTATCTGCTTACAGCACTCTTCCAGCAGCCTGTGTTTGTTTGTTCGATCAATAGGTATGCCCATACCTGAAGACTAAGATTGGTCATCTCTAAGATGTATGTTCGGGCGACAATGCCCTAAACGTCTTCCTTTTCGAGATGTGTTTGTTGCTCTCGTGTAATCATTATGTTCATGCCAGAGCGATGCCAATCAAGATTGGTCAATCCGAGTGGACCACTCACAGCGCTCCATTGCACATATCCAACCCAAATCAGGCAGTGTTTGTTTTGCTAACACAGTAAATGTATCCATACCAGAGGATTATGGTCGAGATTAATCGAATCTCCCAATCTCCTGCGATATCGTCGAACAGGTAACCTATATCTATGGTATTGGACTAATCGATATCGTGCCGTCCAGACAACTATCCACTATCAGTATCACCATCAAGTCACCAGGACAACATGTTGCTAGGCACTGGTATGGCAGCTCTTGTTCTGCAGAACACGACTCTCCCGCAGTTCAACCCAAGCAGAATAGTAGGAAGTGAGTAAACAATTATGTCTCATAGAGTCAATCGTCTAATGCTACACCAGGTGTCTGTTCGAGCTCCACTATCGTTCTCGCTGTGTACCCTACGCCAATTACTGCTTCTAACGGATCCGTATCCACGTCATACAGTCTTTCTCTGGTCAACGGATCCTCCACTCAGACCACGGTCGATTCGGCAATTCTTACTTCGTCAAGTTATGGCTCAGCAGGTTCTTCAGCACCCGCCACTGGGCCAGTCTCGCTCACAACCGCTCTAAGTTTGACAAGCTCCGATCTTTTTTCTAGCGGGATACCATCGTCTTCGACAGCCAGGAGTCTTTCAAGCTCTAGCGCTTCGAAGACCATCTCCGTATCATCGGCTGCTGCAATTTCTACGTCTACGTCGTCTGTCCTGTCCAGCATTGCAACTTCACTGTCAACTCGGTCGAGCTCCGCCAGCACTACCTCTCTCAACCCCATATCAACCAACAGAGCCTTTCTCTCATGCCCAGCGGATGATGGTCTGTATTATGCAGACACCAATGAGCGCGTCTATCAACTACGCTGTGGTACAGTTGAGCCCGATGCTACCATTGGTAGGAGTTCTCAGTCATCGCTTCAGGACTGCGTGAGAGCTTGCACGAACTTCGGAGGCTGCACAAGTGCTTCTTACGATGTTTCATCCAATATTTGTTCCTACCAGGGTACTACTTCGAGCCGCATGAGTCTTCGCAAACGTCAGGACACCTCGACTACAGATTCTGCCACCTTGACTGACTACGTGTGTCCTGACGTGGACGGTACGCGATTGCTCGACTCCTCTGGCTCTATCTTCGAGACTCAATGCAACACTTTCTTGCCTGCAAGCAATACTACAAGCTTCACGGCGGATGATCTGGTCTCCTGTTTCAGCTTCTGTTCTAACAGTGCTGGATGTTCGAGTGTCACTTTCCAGAACCAGATCTGTACTCTCATCAGCAACGGCAATTCAGGCGCCGGAGTCTTCAGAAATAATGTGGCTAGCGCTTTCTTGCTAGGAACGAGACAAGGGTCGGCCGCAGAAAGCTCTGTCGCAAGTACAGGTGTTGCCGAGACCTCATCCACTGATGTATCACAAGCATCGACTTCAGATGCTTCCACCACGACCGTGATCACAAGCTCTACAAGTTCAATCTCCAACATCCAATCCGTTATCACGAACGATATATCGACACTTTCACAAACATCGATCACGATTTCTATCCCGCTACCTACGACCATCGTGCCGAGTTTGTCTATCCCCTCAACTATTGTACCGAGCTTGTCCGTCCCCACAACCATCATTCCGAGCCTATCTATTCCCGCGATCTCTTCTGTTCCGACGCCGGTTGTTCCCTCCTTACTTTCAAGCATATTGTCTACAGCTATTGGCATCGGCAGTAGTGCCCTCCAAGTTCCGACCCCATCGGTGGACGTCTCGGCAGTCTTGTCTCAAATCAGTAGCTTGTTGCCAACCACCATCGATCCACTTACAATCCTGCCATCATCGCTGCCAGTGCTCCCATCTGTTTCTACTGTCATCGGAGGCGTGACTACGCTGATTCCGGCGGTCTCGCTTCCATCTACATTGCCGGTACTTCCATCTGCCTCCACTTTGCTCGATGGACTGACTACATTGGTCCCGGCCATCTCACCTATCCCCACTTCACTCCCAGGCGCCATTGCAAGTGACGCAAGCGTCATTGCTAGCGAGGTTGGAAATGCTGCCTCTTCGATCCTGTCGCAAGCCACCGGCGTGATCTCCGTAATTGGCGATCCGCTTACCCTTATACCATCATCTTTGGTTGTGATCCCAACTATTTCATCTCTACCTGTTGTCGATGGTCTCACTACGCTTGTTGCGACTCTCCCAAGCGTGCAAACTATCTCACTTATTCCAAGTGTCATCAGCGATGTTGCGAGCGATGCGAGTGCTATCGCGAGTGAAGTGGGTGATGCTATATCGTCGGTGCTATCAAACATACCGATCATCACTGCCATCCAGACACTTCCGACACTGCCAGCCATTCCAACCATCTCACCTGTACCATCGTTAATCAGCATCATTGCAAGCGACGCCAGCGTCATTGTGAGTGATGTGGGTGATATCGTATCATCGATTCTGTCAAATGTCCCGATCATCACTGCTATTCCGACCCTGCCAACCATCTCACCTGTTCCCTCGCTTATCAGCGTTATTGCTAGTGATGCAAGCGTCATTGTAAGCAATGTTGGAGACGTTGCATCATCCGTGCTATCCAACCTGCCAACTATCACACCCGTCCAGTCCATCATCAGCGTTGTCGCAAGCGATCTGAGTGTCGTTGTTAGTGGTGCTGGCAATGCTGCATCATCCGTCATCGGGGCCCTTACGACTTTGCTCGATGGCGTCCCGCAGGTCACTGCACTACCCACGGTCACTATTCCCAGTATTGCACCAATTTTGTCCGAGGGTGCTGGGGTCGTCAGCTCACTCCTGGACGCCACAACTCTCCTCGGGCCCGCCATCACCGGTGGCGTATCATTGCCTACCAACCTTCCTATTCCTACGTTGATAGATGCCACAACTTTGCTCGGAGCCACTACTCTGCTCGTGCCTATCATTACTGGTGTCGCATCACTGCCGACTCTTGTCACAGTTGCACTTCCATCGCCTACTTGTTTGACTTACGATCAGCTACTCAACATCTGCTTGGATGCAGTGGCTACTTCTTCGGGCAATGCGGGTGCTGGTATTAATGTTGGTCTGACCCTTGGTACCATCCCAGTTGTTGAAGCCTCAGTCACACTAGGCCTTGCTTCAACAGCCCTACCGAGTGTGGACGTCGGAGTCTCACTTGGACCAATCAGTGCTGGAGTCGGATTGGGAACCAACGGTCTGAGTCTTGGGTTAGGTGGTTCTTCGCAGCCTACCACTGTCATTTCATTGCCCGCAGTGTCCGTGGGAAACAGCGGCATTGGTGTTGCTATCGGAAGCAGTACAGTCACCCTTCTAGATCCTTCGGCCTCCCTGAATATTGTGCCTTCTGTCATCTCGATCGGATCGAGTGGCGTAGCATTACCTTCAAGCATCCCTATCAGTTTGGATCTTGGACTTGGCTCCTCCACAATTATCTCGATTGCGCCGATATTGTCCACCACTCCAATCCCAATCTCGGTTGCACCCATCGTCAGCGCTATTGTCAACCCAGCCCTCAGCACTGGTAGCAGCGGCCTCGCTCTGCCGGACTTATCCACATCAGCTGGACTTCTACCATCGGTGGTCTCAAGTGTGGGTCCTATCCTGTCGCTCGAATCTAGCAACATCGCCATCGTTCCAAGCTCTACAGTCAACATCGTTCAGCTTCCAAGCTCTACACTGAGCTTGAACTTGCTTCCAAGCTCGTCCCTTGACCTTGGTCTCTCACCGAGCTCAACGATCAGTATTGTTCTACTTCCAAGCTCGACCCTCAGCCTGAACCTGCTCCCAAGCTCTACAGTCAATCTTGGGCTGACCCAAAGCTCAACGCTCCTCAACCTTGGCTTAACACAAAGCTCGACACTCTTGAATCTTGGCTCGACACCGAGCTCGACCCTTCTCAATGTCGATTTGACCCCTAGCTCTACTCTGAATTTGGGACTTGGTCTGGGAGGATCTGGATCTAGTCCCACTGCATCATCATCAGCAGTATTCATACGGACATCGACTGCCACGTCCACTGCTACGAGCACTGCTGGACTTAATCTTGGACTAGGGGGAGTAGGACTAGGAGGTCAATCAGGATCGTCTACCTCGATAGTGTCTTCACGACCAGCATCTACATCTTCCTCGGCCACGAGCAGCGCGATTGTTGTGGTACCAACCTCTTCACTTGTGGCAGTTGGAGCACTTCCAGTCGGCCAATCATCGTCTTCGGTACCGGTCTCTTCGACATCCGTATCATCATCGTCGTCGTCTACAAGGCCTACATCTACCTCTATCTCTACGTCTACCTCCACGTCTACAAGAGCCACAAGCACTAGTACTGCAGGCCTTGTTCAAGGCGTGGTTAGCGGAGTCGGAGGTGGACTACGTCAAGTAGTACATACTCGCGCCCCCGCGCATCATGCCCAGATGCCGACCAGACGTCCAAGATTCACCACCGTCGTCAAGCCGAGCCACAGACACAAGCTGTAGATCTAGCGTTACATCTTTCGAGTTACTTGAGTGTTGATATTGGGATATGGGCGAGCGTTGGAGGTCCACTGTACACATTTTCGATTCTTTTTTTCCTTTTTCTTTTCTTTTCTTTTCTTCCCGTTTTGATTTTATTCTTGGAGGTCGATGCCAGTTGCATGGTGATACATGGCGTTGAGTGTTTTCAAACATGGGGATATTAACGTTAGTCCAGGTTACTAGATAATATATGAGATTTTTCATTACTTCGCGCAGTCTGGTCATCTTTAGTGACATGCTGTAGCTATTGCTGTGTTTCTGTCCTCAAACACCGTGTAGTCTAACCCTCGGCTACGATGACTGTTGTTGTGAGTAAGTGAAAGATTCAACCGCCGACTCCCTCAAAACTTCGGATGTTTGTTGCTTCCCCAAGCTTTCGGATGCAAGCTGCTGGTGAAGGAGCACAGCGTCGAGCAGCACGTGGACTTTCCTTGTTTGTGAATAACACAGCAAATTCAGGCGAGAACTTGGGACCTTGCTTGCCTCTTTGATAAGGCTTAGTAAGAATTGATCTTACGATTGAGCTCCGCGCGACTTCCAAAGTTCTCATCAGCGATGTCGTAGCTACTTCGACGAATATCGAAGCCACTGCTAGTCTGTCGACAACGTCATACATCACAATCCCTGTCTTATCAACCATCGCACCTTCTCTTACGGACTCTTTATCTCCGTCCACCATTCAGACTGTCGGTTCTCTGATCACTGTTCCTGACCCAATACCCTCATCTACGACTATTCGTGCTACAGTATCGTCTTTCACAGCTTCGCTGCTCACCATCACCACCGCAATATCTCTATCTACCACTAATCGTGGTACATCCTCTATGGCCTCATGTTCAGTCTATGACAACGTGCTCGACATCTGCTTAGACACTGCAATAACTCCTTCTGTCGGGGCCGGAGGCGGCATCAATGTAGGCATGGGCAGCAGCACGATTACAATTGTTACTATATCGATATCTCTAGGTATTGCTCCATCTGTTGCAGCCAGCGGCGATTTAGGTGTCTCGGCAGGAACAAATGGTATTGGAATAGGAGCAAGCGCAACAATTGGTGTAGATCCTGGTTTATCAGGCTCTTCACACTCCTTGACGAGAATTTCCGTACCGTCAGTGACTTCCTTGTCATCAAAGACTACATTACCATAGGTAATGTGCTCGGCTGGAGGCAATGTTCTTGACGTGTGTATAGATGCCGCTATAACGGCTTCTGTGGGTGTAAGCGGAAACGCTGGCGTCGGGGTCGTCCTCTCAAGCAGCATTATCACCCTTCTCGACGTCTCGGCATCATTGGCGGTGATCCCCTCTCTGACCGCAGGCATCGATCTCGGACTTTCTGTTGGCTCTAACGGTACAAGCTTGTCTCCAAGTGCAACCATTGGCGTAAATCTTGGTTTACATGGCTCTTCACGCTCGGCGACAACAACAGCATTGCCGACGGTATCCTGCTCGGCTGGAGGAAATGTTCTCGATGCCTGTATCGATGCTGCTGTTGCACCTTCTATAAGCGTTGGCGGCAACGCGGGTGTTGGAGTTGTTGTTGGAAGTAGCACCATCACCCTTCTGGACGCATCTGCATCCCTGGCTGTTGTACCGTCCGTGACTGCCGGTATTGATCTCGGACTCTCCAATGGATCCAGTGGTATTGGCCTGTCTCCGAGCGCTGCTATCGGCGCTGATCTCAGTCTCGACGCTTCCGGAACCATCACAGTCGGACCAATTCTGCCAACCATCATTCCAAGCCAAACTTCGACTACCAATTGCTCGGCCGGAGGTAATGCCCTTAACGTATGCATAGATGCTACCATCACGCCCTCGATAGCTGATAGCGCTGGCCTGAATATCAACCTTGGAACAAGCAGTAGTGCTCTCACCCTCCTGGACGTTTCCGCCTCAATCGCACTTGCACCCTCAATCGCAGCGGGACTCGATCTAGGCTTATCGGTGGGCTCAAGTGGCCTCGGATTAACTCCTTCCGCCACTGTTGTATTAGATCCCGGTCTAGGGTTGGGTCTTGGACTCGGCGGTTCCGCTCAGTCGAGATCATCTTCAACTGCATCACTACGCTCCGCAACAAGTACTTCAGCCCCTGGACCCGGCTCTGATGAAACACATGGTTTGATCAAGAAAAAGAAGACAACCAATTCTTGAGATTGGAAAGAGCATATTATCATTTGAGTTTCATGGAAAAGAACTTTTATCTAAAACAGACAATCGTCGTTGTCATCATGGTGCAAGATCATCAACCAATTCCATCATCTTGTTCCGGTAAGTCCGTCCGTTTCCATCATGATTCAATGCGTGAGTCGTGATAAATCATCTTCGATCTAAGCATCGCCGTTGACGGCACCTCCTCTACCTCTGAGAGCAAAGCCGCCACGACCTGCGCCACGTCCTCTACCCTCTCCACGACCACGTCCTCTACCTCTGCTGCGGAATTCGTTGTTGAGAATGGCAGGGGGAGGGACAGCGCTCATGTTCTGAGGACGGAAGGACAAGTTGTTGCGGACAACATTCTCCATGGGGTCGGAGTTATCGACAACGGTATATCCGCCTCTGCCTCCACGACCACGACCACGGTTGGGGTTGCCACCACGAATGGCAATATTGTCGTGTCCGCCGCGACCACGGCCGTTGGCGGCACCGCTGAAGGAGCCTCTGAGCGGAGGGGGAGCACTTGCTTCGCGGTATTGACGCTCAGGAGGTCCATAGCCATTGCTGACAGTCAAAGGAGTCTGTCTTTGAGGCTGGCGCTTCGAGGCTGCAGCACGGCTCTCGGCGATGCATTGTCTGTCAGTCAAATTCAACACACTGGTCACAGGGACAGTGCTTCCTCTGAAAGGACTGCAGCGGTCGCCGAGACTGGTACCAGACATGAACGAGTAGTCGAACAAGACATCGAGCATGGTCATTCTGGGTGTCTTGGTAATACCGATAACAGTACCTCTAGAGGCGATAGGAACACGACCAGAGTCCTGGACGTACACGATGCGGTCACCAAGAGCGAAACGCTGGCCGCCAAGGCGCTGCTCGGCGTCACTAGGCTTGAGAAGAGCATGACGAGGAACGCCGCGCATGGGCTTGTCTTCGATCTGGCTGGCCGAAAGAGAGACGTAGTGCTCAGCAGCACGCTCCAGAGCCATGACGGTATCAGAGTTCATCTGCTCGGCGTCAAGAGGAACACGCTCGAGGGACTTGGTCTCGACACTCTTGAGCCAAGCACCGATTTCCTTCATCTTCTCCTTGGCAATCTCAGCGGGGTAGAAATCAGTGTCGTTGAAAACATCACCAGATGGGTTGGCCTGAATGCGAGCGACGAACTCGGGGAACTTGGTCATGTAAGTGGCGATGAGATCGACAGCCTTGTTGCTGTATTCCCAACCGCGCTCAGACTTGCGACTGTAGCCCAAGACCTTCATCTTACGGGCCTCGAACTTGAGGTTGAGACCAAGGTTGAGCTGCAAACCTGAGGAGCTGACACGGAAAGATGCAGTCAGCTTGGATAGCACAAGAGGATGCAGATTAAGCTCTCTTGCAACGGCGAATGCGGGCTTGTATGGGAACTGGCGTTCGGCTTGGTAGGCGATGTCATGTCCGAAGTCGGGCTCTCTGACCTTGACGGTGTTGACTCTGACATTGGTCTTGCCACCCTCGTGGCCGTCGACAATGGCGGGTCTACCGTAGTTGAAGTCGCCGAGGAAGAAAGCGCGAGAGTTGAGAGGGAATTCCTCTTCGAGCGGAAGGGCAGCCTTCTCAAGGAAACGCTGGTCGGGAGAGACAACCTCATCGACAATGGCCTGAGTGGCGTAGTCAGCTTCCAGACCTTCGACAGCTGCGTACTCTTTGACGGTCGCTCCCTCGTCAGTCTTTCGGAGGCCAACAAGCATCTCAACGTGAACCATAGCCTCAACATCACTGATGATGACACCGAGTCTCTTGCTGTAGACGCTTTCGATGCGGCTAGCCTTCTTCTTCCAGTTCGAGATCTCAGGCGGTCCGTGAGGAATAGCCTCGATGTTGTTAGGTGTAGCTTCGGCATCAGAGTTGGAGAGGACGTAGTCGAACAGCTCATCTGATACCCGGATAACCTTTGCCTCGGCCAAGAATGGGTAGCCAACGTGAACAGCCTTTCCAAGCTTCAGCTTGGCGTGCTCGATGCTACTGGTTTCCTCTGCATTCATAAGAGTGACGACCATAGACTCGTTTCTGCTTTCTTGCTGGAAGACATTGACACCGTGGAAGCCGAGAGTTCCAGTGGTGGGAAGGGTGCGCAAGCTAGGGAAGCCAGCCAAAGCGTCTTCGCCAAGCTTGACGCCCTCAACAAGACCAATGTAGACGTCCAGGCCATCCATAGTGGGAAGCTCGAAAATATTTTCCACACACTTACAGTTAGGAATGTCTGGGAAAACTCCGGGCAAAGAGGATGGGTAGGTGTAGTTCATCTCAGCGGCGTAGCTGAACTTCAGACTGACACCAAATTCGTTACGAGCACGCTGTGCGTCTGAGAGCAGATGGTCTCTGGTAGACATGGCACTGAGCAGACGCTGTTCGTCAATGAATGGGATCTTGACAACAGCTTCCCATTCCATCTTCTTGCCGTTCATGTCGAGATCAAAGTCGCGAGGATAGAAGTCAATGATGGGCGAGTCAGGGCTAGTCATCAGAGGGTGGTAGACGTCAGGGACGATCGTCTTACTTCTGTCGGGAAGCACACCCATAAGCTGTTGGTAAGGGCGGAAAGGCTGACCAAGCTTGAAGTCCATGTTGGCCTTCAGACCTCTCTTGACATCGGAGATCATAGGCGAGTAATGGTAACCGTAGTACCAAGGCCACGAGACGACACCTTGGTAATAGTAGTATAGGACCCATTGCAGTCCCTGCACGTAGTTCTCGGTCAACTTGCGCAGCTCTTCCTCGTTCTCGGTACCCCATTCGAACTTGGACTTGTAGTAGGTGTCCTTCCACTGACCAAACTTCTCGTCGTACTTCTTCGACATTTGTTCCTGAGCTTCTTCGGCACTGGTATCGACGATCTCAGCATTGTCGTATCTCTTGACTACTCTGAGGAGTGCTGTTTGGGCTTCCTCGTCCTCCTCATCGTCCGAGTCGTCGGTAGGTGGGCGAGGGAAGAACGAGAGCTGAATGTGGCGTTCACCTTGGTCGTCAACGACGCTCTTCCACTGCAGATGGAGGCTGTCGGCGAGATCTTCGACAAACTTCCTGTCGCTTGCAGGAAGAGAGGCGGGCAGATCAAGAGGTGCAGGCTCGGAGTCGGCTGGGCGGCTGTTGACGTATTGTCTGACACGTGCATAGACCTCCTTTTGCGACGAGGTCATGATGACCTTGCCCTTGTTCTTGGTTCTCACCATGACATCCTCGCGACCAACCTGCTTTCCCTTAAACCAGCTGGCGTCGGCGTTTTCGGATTCAAAGTGGCGGAACTCGACGTGTGATAGTTCATCGAGGAGTATAGAAAGTCGGTCGAGGTTAATAACACCGCCCTCGTTAATGTAGCCCTTGGCCAGAGGAAGAATCTTCTTGTAGACACCAAACATCAGAGCCAAAGCGCCCTCGTTGATGTGCAGATGAGGAAGGTTGGGCAAGAAATCGTTACCCACGAAGAAGGCCATGAGAATGAAATCGTCAATGACACGCTCCATGTCGAATGGGAAACCAAGAACTCCAGGCTCTTTCAGTTCCTGGAACTCCAATTCAAGGTACTCGCGAACTATGCAAAGATGCATCAAGTAGAAATTCTGGTGTTCCAGCTCCTTTGACTTGGCCTTGCTCTGACGGCCAAAGGTGACCTCCTCACGCAAAAGGCAGAAGTGGGGGTCGTGGCTGAGAAGACCCAGCATGATAAGATCAGCGTCGAGACCGTAAAGACAGTGGCGGACGTTGGGGTCGTAATCGGGTTGTGACTTGGCCTTGCGGATGTATTCCATAATCTTGTGCTCTCCTTCTCCAGGGACTTCATGTCCAGAGAGCACGATCTCGGGGCCTTGCCAGTCAATGTCTTCGGAAACCTTCTTTGCAATGAAGTATTTCAAATGTTGTGTAAGACGAGCCATGAACTCTGTTCCGGGCGTAATGCAGTTGCTGTCAAAGGGAGCTTCCTTGGGCATTTCGGTGCCAGCAGCAATGGCCTTCTCGCGAGCATTTTCAGCATCGAGAGCAGTGCGGAAACGTCTGGCACGCTGCTGGTTCATCTTCGCTCTGGGAGCAACACCGTCAATGGCCATGAAGAAGAGCTGCTTGGGCTTGATCTTGCCAAACAAGTGCTCGATGTAGTTGAAGATGGCGATGAACATCTCATCTTCGGTCATACGCTTGGTAACATGGTCGCCGTCTTTGTGGGTGCAGTTGTGAATGATACCGTTCATATCAAGCTGTGTTGAAGAGTCAGAAGGAGCTCATCGGAATTGGCGCAGGCGCAAGCGGTGAGGGACGACATACGTAAAGAGCGTCAAACTCGGGAATGCGATTCTCAGCAATGAGCTGAGAAATAGCTGGATAGCGTTCGCTCATCCATCGGAAGAATTTGGGGACACCTGATCAGGAGCAGTGAGGTTAGCTATGACTGTTATGCTTGCCTGGGAAGCAGTGTCGACTTACCCATGATGATCTGTATTCCAAGATCAACGACTGGGGTCTAGAAATGAGAGAGAAGGTAGGTAGAAGGGGAAAGGGGTGGTGAGAGCGCGTATGGCGGGATATTTCGACACGGAGTCCTCGAAGGAAGAAGGAGAGAGTGAGAGAGGCGACTTGATGATGTAGACGCAACTGCCACCTCGCTGCGCACGGCCGCCGCCGCCTCAAGCACTTGGAGGCTCAAGCTCCGACCCCAGCTTTCGCATGCTTGGCGGCCAATTCCCGCTCAAACGCGTCAAGCTGTTCTGAGCGCGTCAGTCGCATTTCCAACTTTGTCCGCTTAATTACTCCGGTGTCAATCATCAATACTCATCACAACTAGCAATCATCATGGATCAAGGTATCTTTCTCCTCTAACCACTTCCTCTTCACCTTCTCGTCTTCGACAGCTTCACTTCTCACGACTTGGTCCACACCTCCCAACTGACCACACTATGGCAGACCTCTCCGCCCAGCCTAATGGAGTTGGCGACCCCGCCGTCGAGAACAAGATCATCAACGAAGAGTACAAAGTCTGGAAGAAGAATGCCGTCTTCCTGTACGATGTCATCTACAGTAGAGCTTTGGAATGGCCCACCCTCACGACCCAGTGGCTGCCCGATGTGCAGTCCATGCCCGACAAGAACTTTTCCACTCATCGCCTTTTGATCGGAACACACACTAGTGGTGCCACTCAGGACTACCTTCAGATCGCAACTGTCGACCTTCCCAACAAGCCTGCTGTCAACCCCGCCGACTATGATGCAGAGAAGGAGGAGATTGGTGGCCACGGCGCTGCGAAACAGCCAATCTCATTCAATGTCATCCAGAAGATCAACCACCCTGGAGAGATCAACAAGGCTCGTTACATGCCGCAAAATCCCGACCTCATCGCCACCATGACCATTCAGGGAGATGCCCTGGTCTTTGACCGCACAAAACACACAAACATTCCCAAGACAAACCAGGTCGACGCCCAGATTGAACTAAAGGGTCATGAGAAGGAAGGCTTTGGCCTCGACTGGAATCCTCACTTCGAGGGTCAACTGGCCACCGGTAGCGAAGACCAGACTGTTCGCGTCTGGTAAGACTCCATCTGCCGAAAGTCTATCGTCCCAATTGACTAACCACTGCTTAGGGATATCAACAATTTCTCAAAGGCCGACAAGACTCTGACCCATGCACGCATCTTCACACATCACAGCTCTACCGTCAACGACGTCCAATGGCATCCCATGCACGGCAAGAACCTGCTAGGAACCGTCGCAGATGACAAAACTTTCTGCCTCATGGACCTACGTACTGCTTCCAACTCGACACCAGCTATAAGAATAACCGGTCACACGGATGCTATCAACACTTTGGCTTTCCATCAGAAGCACGACGTTCTCTTTGCCACCGGTTCGGCTGATCGTACTGTGGGAATTTTCGATATGAGATTCCCTGAGCATGGCAAGATTCACAGCATGGAGGGTCACCAGGACGTCGTCACTAAGATTGAGTGGCATCCTCATGACCCCTGCATTCTTGCCAGCAGCGGCGACGATCGCCGTGTCATCTTCTGGGATATCAGCCGCGCAGGAAGCGAACAAACTCCTGACGATGCTGAGGATGGCCCACCAGAAATGTATGTATTTGTAATTTCTCTGTCTGGTCTTTTCAAAGCTGATCCATTTTACAGGCTCTTCATGCACGGTGGACACACCAGTCGCGTTTCGGACTTTAGCTGGAACAAGAACGACCCGTGGATGATGTGTTCGGTGGCGGAGGATAACTTGATTCAATGCTGGCGTGCATCCAGGAACTTGGTCGAAACCTTGCCTCCCGGTATTCCACGCCGCGAAGTGTCTGTATCACAATAGAGCAAAGGCTGACTTTAGGTTCTTTTTCCCAGCCACGATGAGAGACCTCCAGGACTAGAAGACCCCTGAGCCTCAAATCACAGTCGGAAACTGGATGGAGGGCCTCAATTGAAGAGAGTGGTTTATTGGGAGCAGCAAGGCGTTTGAGGCGTGAATCAAAAATAAAGCATTCGCTCAGCTTAGGGCTCGAAGCTAGAGGGAGGATCATGAGACGTAGGATTGTATCATTACGAAGCTAGAAAGTGGCCACACAGGGCAAGTAACAGTTCATTTCATTGCATTGCATGTCGAATCCGACTGTCTCACATGCTTCTCAACACCTCGACCCGCTTAGTGGCGCTCTTTGCTCTGCCGATAGAGCGAACCGTGAAGAGCTTTTGTTCTTGGACAGATACCACACTCTGTGATCCTGGCTCCAAGTCGCAACCATCAAACTCGTCTCATTGCAAGTCGACCAATCGTGGGTGTCTGTGATCAGGTCCCCGATGCATGTCACGCTCATAACCAGGGTGTCCCGCCCTACGTGGGAAAAACTCCATCATTCTCACCAATTTTGCACACAAAAATGTCTATGATAGACCTCACCTCCCAAACTTCTGTGGCCCAGTTTCGATGCTACTCACGATACGTAAGTCAACAATGTGGACAAGTTCGTCTGAATGCGGAGTCCGGCTGGAATAATAGTTGCATTGAGAGTTATCGCTTTGACAATCGATATTGAGCGAAGATGTTTCGCGATGACTGACGTAGATTTGGTAGTAGTATTATTGCGCCGGATTGGAGCATTTCCTTCTGTGTGGGTTCTCTTTGGATAACACCGTCAGCGTCAGAGACATCATATCTTGCTAGTTGGTCAGCGACATGCGTTGACGACATGGGAGCTCAACTCAGAAACCAGTCAGTACCCACACCCGTAGAAAGGAATTAAAGTCGAGACTCACTCGCAAATCGACCAAAACCAGCCTTTAGCATCGATCTATGAAGGCTTTCTGTGCCTCTCTTACCGTACTCAGACGATTCGCCGCATATCTGGACTCGTAGGTATCGAATCGGGTGTACATGGATGAATAGAACACTTCACCAATGGCAGCGGGCAGCTATGATGACTACACCGATCGGGTCACCAAAGTCTAACTGCGACAAGAGATTTAGAGCAGAACAAGCTCAAGTCTGGAATTAAAAGCATTTGGAGCGACGTATATCACACTTTGCAACATGCAAAACAGAGGAGCCCGATCGGCTGTCGCTGCCTCAACGAGTACGAAGAATTAAGTAGTAGGACAGACATTTGGCTTCCCAGCAGCCTTGAAAACTTTGAGAGTATTGCGGAAGATCATCAGTCGTTCAACAACGTCACAGAGGTGATGCGCGAGCCCAGTCGATTCTGTTACTGCATCGTTCTTGCAGCTTCTCGGAAGTACACGCTGACATGTCCACGCACTTGGCTTCGGAAGAGTTGACAATGAGCTCAACCAGCCAGATCCGACGAGATCCACAACACCTGAGCCAGTTTGAGCAAAGCAGGGTATATTTTTTGAACAGCCGTCGCGATGGCCACAAGAATGCTGCGTCAGTACCCTGGCAATGGGTCAGATTATAGCAGATGCAGACACGATGGGTCGTACTCTTCGATAACCGCCTCGTGTAACCCAGAAAGATGTCTCGCAAGAGTGACACCTGTCGCACAGCACACAGGACCAGGACAATGATCTGTATCTATGTGCTCGCCTAATACCCCAGATGGTGTACATTATCCACAATCGCGGAGCTGAAGAAGAGCTGAAGAAGAGCATGTATGCGTTAACATGCGAAACCACATGGTGAGCAAGCGATGAGCAACATATCACTTCAAGAGTCATCAAGCTCAGTAAGCAAGAAAAAAAAAGGAGTATACACTCTCCCCTTCCTCCCTCCATCCCTTCTTTTCTTCCTTCGAAATCCTCATTTCGACCACTTCCACTCGGACTCCCCTCTCCTCCCCACTCGTGACCGCCCGTCTACTAGAGGTAGCAGGCGATGCACGGGTGGCCTGAGCTCCCCAGACAAACCTCAATAATCAGTTTTGGCCACCGGTCACTGGTATTGAAAGGCTCTGTCTGAGTCTACCTTTTTCCAGATCAAATTTCTGACTCTGGTAAGCCGAAGTAAGAATGTAGCTGCCTGCTCGGTGACGTTATGTAGTCTCCAACCAAACATGGAATGAATATTTTGACCAGAATCCTCATTTGGTTTTCGAGCTTTCACAAGAGGTTCGTTCTGAAAAGACACCTTCGTGCATTTTTACAGGAGAGGTGTTTCACGTGGCACGTCAAAAGGAGAAGGAGAAGGAGACACGGCATATGGGGGTCATAATACAATGGAATTCATGAGTAATTAACTAGCTAATCGATGTGCCTTTCGTCTTCGGCAGAAACAGCAATATTGATGACTTCAGCGTCATCTGGTTTGTGACCATCTTCCATCACAACGTTTTTAAGCGGGCGAACCCTTGCTGAGAGGGTGGCGAGGACGTACAGAAGCAGCAGGGCTACTGGGGCGACTACGTGGAATGCTAGTCGCGCGCGTGCTGACGCCGCGACCTCTGGTATCACGCAATCTGGCGTTCTCCTCGCTCAGAGTCTGACACAGTGCTTCCTTGGCTGCCAACGAGGCCTTGGTCTTGTTCCATGAGTCCTGCAGCTTCTTGGCGTGGCTGTCGAGGTTCATGGTGCGCAATTTGGCCTGCTCTCCCGAGGCCTTGATCTCAAGCTCGGCAATACGCTTCTCTTGTTGAGCGTTGCTGATTGTCATAGCTGTGAGGTCGTTCGAGCGTGTCTGGTATTGATCCCGCAGGTATTCGAGACGGTCTTCAGCGCTCTTTGCGAGCCTGGTCTGCTTCTCCTTTTCGGCAATGGCGGCGCGTGACTCTGCGAGGCTTTGTTCGAGCTCGGCACGCTCAGGAACCGTATGGTCGGCAAGAGCGACGCGTGCAGACTCCAGCTGCTTCTTCAACTCCAAGACTTCATCACGAAGTGCGATGTTTCTGTCTTGCAAGGTACGGTTGGTCTTCTTCAGGTTCTCCTCTCTCTCGAGGGCGTTGTTGCGTTCAAGTTGTGCCTGAACCATGCTGGCACGCTGTTCCTCAGAGTTGAACTGCAGTCTCTCCATAGCTTGCTCGTACTCTCTCACTTGTCTCTGTGCAGTGTTGAGTTGTTGAAGGATTAAGGCATGCGACGAAGCTGCCACAGAATCGCTGACATGCGAGTGTGAGATAGGCATCGTGCCAGAGGGGAGGTGCATGTCGGCAGGGTTGATAGTCATGGGGAGTGGTTCTTCCATATGGACTTTCTTGGCGATGGGCAATTCGTATTCATCCAGCGGGCGCTTTCTGTTTCCGTTGGGGCCACTGTTGGTGACCATAAGCTCATCTTCTGATGAAGGCTGGCTTGAAAGAGCCTCAACCAGTTGCAGCTCTGGGACACCGTACAACGGCCAATCTGCCTCTGCAGGGTTAAGAATCCACGAGATGATGTCAGATGCCTTGCGATCAAAGTCGGTATCGGCGCCACCACTGGCCCAGCCGGCGTGGAATCTTTCGTTGGTTGCAGTGCTGAGCAGGACGTGCAGACGCTCTGCCTCAGGCATAGCAGCAGGAATGCAACGCACAGCATGCTCGACTGAGCGAGGGACGACGACGGAGATGGCGGGTAGAGGCGAGTTAGATGAGAGCATCTTCTGGGTACGCGTGATGACCTCAGAGGGCGTGCTTCCATCAATTGCAACGATCATGTCCAACTCCAAGGACGACACGTCAGGATCAGCATCAACGGATGTCAACAAGATCGTGGCTGTCGAATTCTGGTTGACCACGTTGTTCTGGCCATCGATCACATTGTACATGGTATCGATGCCCTGCAAGAAGGTCTGGATGATGGCGGCAAGTCTTCCGGGATCAACAAGCAAAGCGACATGAAGATTGTGGGCCTTGGCTGCAAAGAGAAGACTTCTCAAAAAGTTGAACTTCGAACTCTGAGAAACATCCCATTCCACTTGACCTGCAGGAGGCATTGGAGGCGAGTTGGCAGTTTCGGGATCGTTCAGATCAAGATGGTTGACGAAGTTGTGGAGTGTGCGCATGTAAGCGCGAGCTTGTCCTGCTATGTCGGAGTTTTCAGGCCATACACGCTCGGTGAACACATCGATGAGAGCTTTGTTGTTGTTGAACGAGCATGTGTAGTAGTCTCTTTGCTGGACGCCGAAGTCGATGGAAACGACATGCTGGTTGCTCACTCCATCGTCAAGGGAGACGTCCGGCATAGCAGAGTCTGAGAGAACGTTTCGTGAGTTGTTTGAGTTGATTTGGGGACCCTCTCCAGGAAGCAGCGTCTCGTATCGCTCGGAGCGAGAATACTCCTCAGGTGCTTCCTCGGGTACAATCTCGACAGGAGGGACGGTAGACGGCGAGCGTGTCTCACGGTCAGTCATGGCAGGTGACATCAATCTTGCGGGCACGGCAGATGCAGGCTTGGGCGACAGGGCTTGAAGAGCCGGTACTGGTGCGGGGGCTACGGCAGCTGGATGAGCAGGAGCTACACCAGGTGGATGAGCAGGAGCGCCCAGGGCGATGCGCACTGCCCTCTTTTCAGCCAGACGACGTTCCCTCTCAGGACGGAGACGGATAGTTTCGGCTTCATACTTGGCCTTCGAATCGGCACGCATGTCCCTGAATTTTTGGTGCAGGGCACTGATAGCCGGTTTACGGTTGTCGCTGCTGCCAGAAGTATCCATGTTGGAATTTTGGCTTGTGCCAAAAGCTAGGCCACTCTCGGAAACACTTCTGATGCGTGAAGGGGCTGATACACCAACAGTGTTGGGAAAGTGCGATGGGATGCTCGGAAAAGAGCTCGAGGACTGTGCAGATCCGGGTCTTTGAGTTTGATCTGTAAAGGTGGGCGCGTCCAGGCTCGATGCTTGTTGAACGGGTTGGGGACCAGGATTATTGACTTGAGTCAAGAACTCAGACGAAGAAGATGGCGTGTTTTCCTCTACAGAACTCTGTAAAAAGGGAAGTACAAGCTGTGGCTGGTCGGGACGATGATCGAAGGAGACCTGCTGAGCGGCTTGCTGCACGTGACTTTGCTGGCTGGTTGTTGATGGGACTTGAACAGACTCAGACTCAGGATTCTGATCAGAATTCCAGTTCGACTCAGGTACAGAAGTTGATTGTGGTTGCGGAGGAAACTCCTCGTTCTGTGATGACGAGCCAAGTTGGCGATGGGGGTGCTGCGATTGAGTTGATTTATCGGCAGACTCCGTAGGCGGTGCAGATGAGGTAGAACTGGAGTGCGCAGCGCCTACAGATACAGGTGATCCAGAGCGCGTAGAGATGTGCTCAGGAACTTGAGCAACGGGACTTGATGCAGCGACGGAGATGGCTTCGTTATTAATGTTGTGCTGAATTGATGTTTCGATCGATGGTTCACTTTGAGTTGCAGCAGCGACGTTCGGCAGTCGAGGGCCCTCAGCTTTCTGTGGGGGAAAGTTAGCCGAGCCAATCACAACGCGCAACTCCGCGTCATACGCGACCAGATCAAGATTAGATAAGAGGGTGCGCATAACAGCATTGGTGGTTCTTACCTGTGCGATGCTGCTTTCTGGAACATCATGCTCATCCATAGGGGTCTGCTGTTCAATCGTCTGTTGCATAACGACAGCAACCTGACTCTCAGTTGATTCGTCCTCGCAATCTTCCATCTCTACATCAGATTGCGGTCCAGGCTCAACTTGATGCTCAGATATGCAAACACTGCTCGCATCGAGATAGCTTTGCGAGTCTGGGATGATGACATCGGCACCAAAGCGACGTGCAAGTGGCACTAGTAGCGTGTGCACGCCCGAAGAGCTGTTGATCGCCAAGCCTGTCGAGCTGTCGTTACTATCAAAAATAGACTGGGAAGTAGTTTCTGGTTCGTAGGGAGAGTTCTTCTGCGACAAGCTGGATGCAGCGGCAGCATCAACCATGATTTCCGACTCTTCTTCTTCAACGTTCTCGACAGCCGTAACTTGTTCTGCAGAGCGAGCGGGCTCTGGCTGGGTACCTCTCAAAATTTGCGATGAGCGAAATTCACTAGTTCCCTCGTCGAACTCCGACGAGGGTTGGCGGGGCGATGTTTTACGAGCGGACCGGACCTCGCGTTGAAGTTGTGCAGCAGCTGGATCAAAAGCATCACTGTCGTCAATTTCTGTTGTTCCGATCTCTTCGTTACGAGACGTGGCAGCTGAAGTCACGGGGCTCCGTGCAACCGCAGCAGGAGTCTTTCTAGGACGTCCTCTTGATCGCTTTGGTCCTTGATCCTTCTGTGTCGAAGGAGGGTATTTTCTGGGCCTTCCTCTGCCCCTCTTAGGGGCGGCGGATGGCTCCGTGTGTTGAACAACCTCCTTGAGGTGTTGGACTTCATCATCAGAAGACTCTGCAATCACGCGTCGCTGTCGTGCATTCTGGATTTTGAGCGGAACTTCTGAATCATCGTCCGAGGAGAGGAATGCGAGAATGCTTTTTCTGGGAAGAGGCTTTGGGGGAGAGGCTGAGTTCTGTTTGGAAGGCACATTCTGGACTTCGCCTTCTGATGATTCGCCAGCACTAACAAAGAGCAAGGAACTTGATCTGCGAGGCTTGCGTCCGAGCTGCTGTTCATTGCTAGGGCCTTCTTCGACGTCGTCCTTGGAGGGCTTGGAGAGTCGGAAGCCTTTGGGCCTGGCAGGTCCTTGGTGTACTGCAGACGGTCCAGCTTCATCGTCAACCCCATACTGGAGTTCCGACGAGTCTTCGTTGTCGCGATTCTGGTCTCTTTCTTGTCGAACAACTTCTGGAAAGGACTTTCTCGGTCTACCGACAGACCGCTTAGCAGGTGCAGGAGTTTCCGTGGACATGTCTTCCTCGTCGTCCTGTGCTGACTGTAGCGACGTGCGCGGTCTTCCTAGCTTCTTCTTCAGCGATGCGGATAGCTTCGAGGCAGGTGGTGACACCTCGACGATCGGCTTCGAAGTTCTGTGAATATTCAAGACAACAGGAGGCTTCGAGCCAGAAGCTGTTATCTTCTTCTTCAGCGGCATGTCATCCTCGGAGTCATCGTCGTCGTCATCGTCAATCTGGATAGGAGCTTCGGAAGAATGTCCAGCGCCGGAAGAGCGATCAGCTCTAGAAGCGCGACCAACTGTAGAAGTATGACCGACTGTAGAAGTACGACCAAGCGTAGAGACACGACTCTTTCTCTTTGGCTGTTTCTTGGCCTCCTCTTTCAGTCTCTTCTTCTCTTCCCAGTCATCGATGGCGGCTTGATTGACGTTCTCCTTAGGCTCCCAAGTCTTGTCATACGTTGTCCCATCGGGAGCATCTTCCCAGTCGATACGGTACTTGTTTCCCTTTTCGGCGACGATGTTGCGGACCTTGAACTCTCCCTCTCCCAAGACTTCCACATCTTCATCGGCCTCGTTGTCTTCGATCTCGAACTCAGGATCGGATTCGGATTCGGGCTCAGGATCAGGCAGGCGTGCCTTCTTAAGCGTTCTTTCGGCTTTGCCTTCGCTGTGGTATCTACGCTTCGGACCCATGTTTGCTGCGAGCTTTTTTTCGGTATGGAAGAATCGCGTCGCTGATGCAGGCCCTATAATGGTCGACTGGACCAGCGGTTAGTGCTTTTCCTCAAGGCATCATTGTCTTTTGGCTTTCTGGGGAGGGTATCGCTCTTCTTCTTCCGCGTGGGCAAAAAGAGTCAAGCAAGTGCTGGGATGACGCGACAGAACGTGTGGGGAAGTTGGTGTAACGCGTGAAATTGAGAGGTTGATCGGCGTTCGGTGCTTGGCCGCATTGGGTAACCATACTTTATCGTTATAGAGAGGGGAAGGAAGGAAGAGATGCAAAACGTACCCAGATGGAGAGGAAAGAACGACTTAAAAGGACGTTTTCGAGTCTGGTCAAGATGCGATGTTCTTGAGAACTTACAGGATTTGCGTGGAGGAAAGTCTTGTCTGAGCTGGCGACTATGCTGTCGTCAGGAAGTCGCAGTTGTTATGCGACGAAAGACAACCTGGGTTAGGTTGAACAAGAGAAAGAGCAAGGATATCGAACGCAATGCGTCTGGAAAGGTGATGAGGTCTTGATATACCGAATCTCTTGCGATGAAGTAGGCGTCAAGATTGCAAGAATGGCTTGCAGCAACGCTTGTTGTCGAGGAAGTCGCATTTGTTTTGCGTCTCGAAACAACTCAGATGATACGAACAAGAGAAAGACCAAAGATCTCGAACGCAATGCGTCTCGGGGAGTTGTTCTTTTCCCAGAGGGCTTGATCACGTGCGATGCTTGTGAAAGCAGGCGTCAAGCAAGGTCTGTTGAACCTAGGCGTCAAGCTGAGGTTCAACAAGAAGAAAAGCAAAGATCTTGAGCACAAGAGGTGTGCTGGAGTTACGGTCTTCCAATGATGGGAGTATAGCACGTGCTATGGTCGCAAAGAAGCGAAAGCTGAAGGAGGTTGTCAGTTGGATGGATCCCAAGCTGCGAAAACCTAGGCTTGACGCAAAGATAAGTGGAGGGAGTAAGAGAAGATGGAACTAACGATGAGGGAAGGTGGCGTAGTTGTTGAAGGCGTAGTGACGGGAGCAATTGATCTTACCGACGCAGGACTATGTCACGCGCTGTGGTCGGGTAAGCGGGTGCGCAAGCACAACTGACTTCTAGATGGAAACCGAAACCGTAGAGAAGATCCCTAGCGCCGTCGACGGGAAGGTGAGGTCAACACAACAGTGAAACAGACTCGATAGAAGAAGGCTGAGCTATTCAGGTTGCAAGTTTGCCGTCGTTATGGTGTGGAAAAGGTTGTGTAAGTGATTGAAAAAACGCCGGCAGGGTGACCGTTCGGGCAGCCGACTTGCCCGTAAGTTGGCGGGCGGTCTATGCAAATCGACAGGACGATGTAGAGAGGCAACAACAAGGGAGTGAGGATTCAAATAGAGGTGAACAACTGGAGTAGTATCGAAAAGATCACTAGATGCTGGGAACACGAAACATGTGATGCCAGTTATCAACCACGCAAGGACTGGAGACACATATATGAGAGCTGGTCAGCACATGCAAGCAAGACATGTATACAGAATCAGACTTAGGTAGCAGCAGTAGGGAGAATTCATGTTCTTCATTTCCAATCGTTCCAAAATGACCTCTTGTCTCCGAGACTAAAAGAGGCTGTACTCTCTTCCAACTGTAGTAGTGGTAACAGCAATGTACTAGTTACTTTTTCATAACATCATAGCGTAACAAAAGCAGTGCTCAGCAATCTGCTTTATTTGTTCTCGCCCTTCTCAAACTTCTCCTTTCTCTCGGCCTCACGCTTTCTTTCGTTCTCGCGGACGAGTTCTGGTGGGCTGTCCTCGATGAGGTCGCTGGAGTCGTTGAGACCGGACCACTTGGGCAGACCGTCAGGGATATCCATGACACGCTGGCTGTAGAACATGTGGCATCTGGGTACGTATTAGCATTGTGTTCAAGGACGAGATGGTCAAGGTGAAGTATACCTAGGCTTGAAGTTGGCCTTGTCCTCGTCGTTCTTGAGGTGAACAAGACTGGGGAAGAGCAAGATCATGTTTCTACCCTCGTCCATGATGGGACTGTGACAGAAGGAGCAGCGGACCTTGCAGGGAAGCTTGTGCTCGATCGACTTCTCGCTAGGGTCGTACCACTCAAGGTCATGGTGACCATTGGAGAAGTTGATGTCGTCCTTGTGGAAAATTGCAGCCCATTGGAAAGGCGCGGCTAAAGGGTCACATCAGTACGACGTCCAACGCATGTCAATCGATGTAGAGACACTTACCGTGCTGGGTTTGGCATGTGGTGCAATGGCACAACTTGGAGTCGAGAGGCTCCTCTCTGCTCAGCTGATACTGGACCTTGCCGCAGTGACAGCTTGCCTCGTATCTGGCCTTGAAGTTCTCGTTCTTCTCGTGGATCTTGTAGGGTGCACGCTTCTGCCAATCCTCGACTGGCTTCTCAGGCTTCTCGCCTCTTGCTTCCTTGGCATCCATGATTTGCTTTTCGTCCTGGAAACTGCTTGAGAAACGAATTGACTGTCTGGCGACGGTCGGTGCGATACGCGGGGTAGAAAGGCGGGTGAAGAGGGGTGTTGACTTGGTGTGGAGAGAGGCTGTTTGGAAACCGACTCTTGACAATGTCTTGAGAGGGAGAGATGTAAAGGGTCTTGCTGACATTGAAGGGACTGAAAGTTAGATAAAGGGATGCAGGGAACAAACGAGACCTGCCGCATCACTGCTTGGAGTCGTTCTTTTTGTTTCCAATGACATGCTGTGTTTTGTGATGTCATTGTCCCGTGCTCAAGCTGTATGCGCGATGGATGACAGCTACTTACGACAGAACGGGAACTGATACCAAACGCGTGGGGTTTTCTTATCCCGCGCTTTTCTCTCTTGTTCTCAACCAACAAGTTTTAAGATCATGATAATATATATCTACCAAGTCAGGGAGATGATAGAAGTTGCTCGGAAAGCTTACTCATGCATGTCGCCCACCCTCTCGAGAGCTTTACTGGTCCAATGTGTCTATAAACACGTTGTAGCGAGTCGTCGCAAGCAGTATCTATACTTGGCATGTGTTGCATAGCAGAGCCTCATGTGTTTGGTATCAAGTCCCAAGATCAGCAAGATCAAGGGCACACGATCGAAGGATGAAATTAGTGTGTGATGGTGCGGCTCAAATCTACTCTTCTTTTTCAGCCTCCTTCCTCCGACGATCCATTAACTATCCTTTCAACAGGTTCATAGCTTCTTTCCGTGGAAGCCCTAGGATGTTTGTCAAGTAGTCCAGCCTGTGGAGTGTGTCAGCTTCCAATTCACATACGACATCGGACCCAAGGATCAACTTACTTGGCCTCGCCAGCGATCCGTCCGCTGTACTTTTCAAACTCCTTCTCTCGTCGGCTCCACGCTGCTACCCGCCTTTGCTCGTCGACCTTCTTGATGCGGATCCGCAATCGTGCACTAACTGGCCGATGATCGCTGACTCTGACTTCCCATCGTCTGTAGTCTTCGCATTTGATCCTGCCCATGCCTCTGTAAAGTACTCTGTCGCACCATGCTGGAGCTCGCTTCTTCTCGCTTGTATCATAATCGTCAGTGCCCACATTGTACTTGTACGTTGGCGCGAATGTGATGGGCAGTTCCTGGAACACGCGTAGTCTAAACGCTGGATTCTTCCTGCGCGACAGCAACAGCTGATCGCGCTCAAGCAGCTTCGCAAGATTTCTCTCGTTGACGGCGCGTACGACGGTGTCCCGTGGCATCGCATCGATACGGTAATTGAGATCACCATTGAGGATACAAATCTCATGGTCCAAAATCATGCTGCCGTCACCGCCGCCAACAAATGTTCCAGCTGTATTGCTGACAGCTGCTACGGGAAGGCACTCAGCCTCAAGGATTGCAGCAACGTCGTTGTTACGATGAAGCGTCTGAGTCTGGCCCGCGGCGAGATGGCAGTTTATCAAACACACAGAACTGTCGTCTACAATCATACGGATGATCAACGCACCCTGTGAACGCTATTAGGAGACACGAAACTGAGACGGATCACTCGATGACTTACCTTATTTCCATGCAGACCGCCCATGCCACGCTTGACTTCTGCGGTGTGTACTTGCTTGATGCGGGCTCGTAGCGATGTCTTGACGAACACACAGCTGAACAAACCGACCATGCTGGATGTGTGCAACAGAGTGTAGCCATGCGTGGCTGGCATGAAATCTTCAATGCATCTAGTGAGATGATCTCGCCAGGCTCTGTACTGATGTGACATGTGCTCTTGTTCTGTGGGATCCTTCTTTCTACTTTTGAAGAAGCTCTCTGCAAGCACATTAGTACTTGTGATCGAAATGGCCGGGCAAGAAGGTATACATACTAGCTGTGACTTTCTTGTTCTCAAGGTCCACTAATTCTTGGAAGCCGAAGATAAGAATGTCTGGAGGTGTGTTTGAGGAAAAGTAGTCTCTGAAAAAGGCAGCGTCTCTTTCGCTGCCCTTGAGGTGGTTAGGCTTAACAGCACCAGCATTCCATGTGAGTACGCCTGCAGTGATCTCCTCAAAGGAACAAAATTCGCTGTCGTTCTGTTGCATTTTGGTCTCCAACCAGTCCTCACGAAGCATGCCGTCCCACACTCTGATAGCATTGTCAAGGCCAAGACTCACAACTTGTAAGCGATTGTCCATTTTCCAAATGCTTTGTGTATCCGTGAGTATACTACAGATTGGATTGTCGTGAGCAACCCAGTCCTTCATGACTCGCCAAGGAGTCGTGGATGTGTCATATACAAATATCGTTCCAGCAGTGTAACCGGCCCAGAGATAATCACCGGCGCCCGCTAAGGAGCTGATCTTATATGGGCTGATGCTGAAGACACCAACACACTTGAAGTCGCGATGTTGGTAGACCGAGACCTTGCCATCAGCATGACCAAAGTACACCAGGTCCGGCTTGCTGGGTATAATAGCTCCAGCAGTTATATCACCTGCTCCTTCGGCCACGAGTGGCTTTTGCAAGACATTGAAAGCCGCCTCTGTAGCTGCGCTAGGTTTGAAGACCCTAATCTCCTTTCCTGCAGCAAGCCAGAGATGACCTCCTACAATAACCGAACACGAGTGACCTCGGAGAGCTCTGAAGGTGGTCGGTATAGTATCTAAGCTGGGCATGCCAGTCGAGCCTGGAGACCAAACATTTAGCTTGCCATCGTCATCCAATGACCAGAGTTCAGATCCATGGCGGAAAATTCTGATGATTTCCCGTCGAGGATGTGCGTTGGGTTTTGAACGAACAATAGACTGAGTCGGTATGTCAACCTCGTGGATCTCACCAATGTTCGTACCGAGCCAGAGTCTTCGTCCTTCATCCTCTGCATCAGCGGTTGGCGCAAAAGCCAACGCAGTGACCTTGACATTATCACCATGCGATAGCGTAAGACACGATTCACCGGTACGCAGACTCCATACACGCGTAATGTAGCCAGTCGTGCAAACCAAGTCTCCACACACTGCAAGGGTGCGGGTATCGTAACCTGTATTGATATCCCAAGGGCGACTCTTGAATCGCGGAGGGCGTCTGTTTGCTTGTGATGCATCCGGAAAGTCCTGAGGGTTACCGCCAGGATAGTTGACAGGAGGATCTTCGACGTCGTCGGCATGATGTGTCAACATTGGAGTGGATGGAATACTTCTGAAATCTTCACGGCGGGTATCTACCGAACGGCGAGGAGCAGGTATAGCAGGAGGGGGCGGTTTACTGCTCGAGGGAGTGGCAGCAGGTGTAACCGAGTGTCTTCTATCGAAACCTTGAGAAAGAGCAGACGCGGAGGTCTGAAGAGGAGGGGGCTGGGCCCGTCGTGGAGGCGGCATCATGGTACTGTCTGTATTAGCAGCAACAGCACTCGCCCGACGAGGTATGTCCAGAGATTGTCGAGCAGGGATTTTATTATTAAAGCGTGTAGGACTGGTGCGTCCAGAATGCATCTCGCGCTCAGGTCGAGGGGGTAGTGACGGGGCCTCTTCCTCATTTGTACCATCTTGAACCGATATTGGCGCCCTTTGAGGAATCTGCTGCAGTCGAGAAGGATGGAAGGAAGAGGAGTCATAGGAGCGGCTCAGAGGCTTAGGAGAAGGGTTACGATGTTGTACCGGAGCAGGGCGAGGAGCCACGACACCAGCAAAGTAGCCATGAGAAGAAGACTGATTCCTGGGTTTCGAGTCGGTGGGGACAGCAGGGATGGTTTGCTCGGCGTGAGGGGTACTTTCGGAACTGCTTGGGGGTGTACCAAAAGGAGAAATCTGAGTACTCCCTGTCCTGGACGCAACCATAGGTGCCAGATTCTCAACACTTGCAGAGGGTAAATTCCCGATCTTCGGTTTGCCAGCGCGATTCACGGGCGGAGGGCCTCCAAAATTTGGACTTTTTGGTCTATGTTCTCCATTTGACTGAGGCTTGCTTTCTGTGGGCGTCGATGCTGAAGATTGCGAAGACTGTAAGAAAGCCGACATACGGGCTTCCAAGGCTGGCGTGGTAACTCGACTCGGTGTGCGGAAGTGACGAATAGAGCCCGCAGGAGAAGCATTGTTGGAGCCAGGAGTTGACAAGGTAGAAGTTGGAGGAGATTTAGAGGGAGTCGCATTGGTGACGCGGATGTCGAGGTTCCTAGGAGGAGAGGCGGGAGACTGTACACTGACGGTAGGAGGAGAGTGACGCGAAGTCAGAGGGTATGCCGTGGATACTGGACGCGCTCTTGGTGGGGGAGGCTTCGCTTTCTTCGAGGCTTGTGAAGTGTTGTCGGGGATGGGATCAGGACGTGGGAGGGGTCGCGGAAGGTCGAGAGAGCGGCGCACGGATGGAGGAGGTGTAGACTGAACAGGCTGACACTGGGTCGTCATGTTTTCGAAGCGCGAGCGTAGCGACGACACAGGCTTGATGGACGACTCGTCCTTGACCTGGTCGTCGTTGGCCATGGCGGCCGGATGGAGGATGAGTCAATGTCGTCGCTAGCTATGACTGTTGGGTTTTGCAATAGCACATGGTCAGGTCGTGGCTAGCAGCCGATGTCTGCGTCGTCGGGCGGTTGCGGCTTCGGCGAGATGAATGGATGCAGGAGGTATGCGCGCCGGGAGCTGGACGAACGGAGAAGGACGAAGTCGCGTCGCAAGCAGGTAGGCCAGTAGGACGGAGAGATGGAGATTAAAGAGAGGTGTTGTGTATGGATAGGTCGTGTCAGAGATTTGGCAGGCTTCAATGTCGCAAGCTGGCTCTTCTGTCGTGACTTCGTAATTACCGTCGGTATGCGTATGCCACGCTTGTTCTTGCCCAAATTGGCTTGATTGGCTGCGCCTGCTGCCCCGGATTTCGTAACTGCCTTCCGTGCATCCGTGCCCTGATGATCGCCGCTGCAATTGCCAGAACCTTATATTTTGTGACACGCTTCTTGCACCGACGCTGAACACAATTGTCTTATCCCAACTTTGTGCTGCTTGTAGCAACTTGCGTCCCACCTTCCTCTTTCCCTTCTCAGACCTCGTACAAGTCGCCCATCATGTGGTGAGTATACTCTTGCCCATCGCTCGGCCATAATCTAACTCTTTCTCAGCAAACACGTTCTCAACGCTCAAGTCTCGATCCGCTCACCCTGCTGCAAGTCTATCAGCATCACCTCCGTCCTGGCCGGGAATAGCAGAACTAACACATACGACCACAGGCCGCAAATGGTTTGACTGCGCAGAATGCCACGCCGAATCGGAGACACATGACCTGAAGCCCACCCTCGAAATGGTCTTTGCTTGCAAGAAGTGCAGAAAGGCTTTCCGCAAGGATGTTCAAGAGTTCGAGGAGAGTGACGAATACTGCCCGCACTGCGACAACCACTTCGTTCTCGAGGCCAAGACACCGCAGGCTAGACTCCAGGTCGAGAGTGAGGATGTCAGAAAGGATGCCCGCTTCGTCAAGGACGAGCGTGTGCGTGAGGAAGAGCAGCAGACCATCTGGAGTTTGAAGGAAGCAAGCGAGAGATTGGGTTAAACTTGTCGCATCGCATCATTCTTGGCCCTCTTCAAGATTGGTCCATTGCACATATCCGGCTTGAACTTCATCTCACGCCGCAACAAAGAAAAACGAATTCACGAATAATAAACATCAATCACGTATTAACTCTTTTCATTTGCCTCTGCCTCCTCATGCAGCCATGATATCTTGAATTTGCCATAAAACGCCAATGCTGTGTTCCCGAATGCATGTCATATCTACTCCGGAGGTGCGCCGCTACCGTCGCCTGCCGGTCTGCTAGCCAGCACGGCTTCAGTGCCTACCGCAGGGCCTGTTGTGCTACCCTGTGCTCCGGCACCTCCAGCCTGACCTCCTGCACGAGGACCTCTTCTCGTGTTTGCCTCGTCTTGCTTTTCGCTGTTGATGCTCTCGACGTACTTTTCGATATCCTCGACCTTGAGCATCTCCAGGGGCTTGCCGGGTGCCATGACGGCGATCTCAATGTTCTTTGCGCCAGTCTGCACAACTTCGAGCAATGACTTGACGGTAAGCTTGATCGTCTCCTCACGGTCCATGCCATCCTTGTGGTTTCTCTCGAGGAATTCGCGCACAGTCTTGGATGAGCGGCCGATGGCATTTGCCTTCCTGTTTGTAGTCTATTAGTACGAATGATCAGACGGGTGGGAGGATGATGAGTAGACGAACCATGCAGAGTAGATACCACTGGGCTCGGTGTAGAACAGTCTAGCCTCGGTGCTGTTTGGGTCGAAGCCGACAATGAGGGTACTGATACCGAAGGGACGGACACCACCAGACTGAGTGTAGCGTTGTTGGACCTGGGCGACGTGCTTTGTGATGTATTCAATAGAGACGGGATCTTCGACGGTCAAGCGATGGCTCTGAGCTTCCAGACGGGCCTTGTCGACAAGGATACGGGCATCGGCGTTAAGACCAGCGAAGGCGAGGCAGACGTGGTTGTCGATGAGACCAATCTTTGAAGGGGTGATACGGGTATCTTGGAGCTTCATGGCACTGCGCTTCTCGCAACCCAAGACGACGATCTTGTCACCCTTGACACCGACGGCGCAAGTTCCTGGGAGGCAATCAGTCGTCTGATTATGTATTGGATGATTTGAAGAGATTGCATACCGCGCTTGACGGCTTCGAGAGCATATTCGACCTGGAAGACGTGTCCATCGGGACTGAAGACTGGGTGAAGAGTAAGTATTCGGATGTTTCTGTGGCAGATGGACTGGCGTCATCGCATACCGGACAGAGCACGATCGTAACCGCTGGCCATGATGGATGATGTGTGAGGAGTGACGGGAGGTTAGGATGAGATGGAAGGCGACCGAAACAAAGCAACAGATGGAAGGCGACCGAAACAAAGCAACAGATGAAGAGACGGGATGAAATTGCACAGCTGTATAGACAAGACGACTTCCTGGCTAGATGGCGGGTGTAGACAGCAGCTTCCGGGAGCTTCGCGTTGGACCAAAGCGGCGGCACAAGCCGAGCTCGACGTGCGGGAGTCGGGACTGACGATTGCATGAGGGAGCGAGTGCGGCGAAGATGATGCGGAGATGCAAAGGCGCGCCATACAATTTTTGTATTTCTTTATTCCCATCCCTCTCTTTCCTTTGCCTGTGCCATTTCTTGCTTCATCTTTGCACTCCTTGACCAAGTATTCATAATGGCCCCTCTACACCGCTGCGCCCCGGCATTGCGCCAGATCAGAGCGGCCAACTTCGCCTTCAACCGCGCCGCCATTGCCCGCACTGCTCCCCGCTCCGTCTTTGCCGGCCAGAGACGCTTCGAAACCACAAAGAACGAACCCTCGACTTCTGCCACTTCAGAACCCCATCAACCGCATCCCGATCTTGGAACAAAAGGACCCGAAGCCCCCGCCCGCAAGATCAAATACACCTCCGACTCATACCCGGACCTCAAGAGAAACCCCAACTTCGCCGAACTCACCCCCGAACACGTCCAATGGTTCAAGGATACCCTAGGCAACGAGTCTGCTGTCCTCGATGGTGTCAGCAAGGATGCCTCGGAGGACATTGAGCCCTACAACGCCGACTGGATGCGCAAGTACAAGGGTCACACCAAACTGGTTGTCAAGCCCGGAAACACAGAGGAAGTCAGCAAGGTCTTGAAATACTGCAATGACAACATGCTGGCTGTCGTTCCCCAAGGTGGCAACACTGGTCTTGTTGGTGGAAGTGTTCCCGTCTTCGACGAGATTGTCATCAACTTGGCCCGTTTGAACCAGATCCGCGACTTTGATGAGGTTTCTGGTATCTTGGTTGCCGACGCTGGTGTCATTCTCGAGGTTGCCGACAACTATCTCGCCGAGAGAAAGCACATCTTCCCCCTGGACCTGGGTGCTAAAGGTTCATGTCAGATCGGTGGTAACGTTGCAACCAACGCTGGTGGTCTCCGTCTTCTGCGTTACGGCAGTCTGCACGGTAACGTCCTTGGAATCGAGGCCGTTCTTCCCGACGGCACCATCATCAACAACTTGTCCAAGTTGCGCAAGGACAACACTGGCTACGACATCAAGCAGCTCTTCATCGGTGCTGAGGGAACTATCGGCATGATCACTGCCATCTCAATCCTCTGCCCCCAGCGCAGCCAGGCCACGAGTGTCGCCTACTTCGGTCTCGAGTCTTTTGAAAAGGTTCAACAAGCCTTCTCTGAAGCCAAGGGCATGCTCGGTGAGATTCTTTCCGCCTTTGAGCTCATGGACGGCCGCAGTCAGAACTTGTACAAGAGCGCTAGCGGCAACGGCCTGCCCCTCGAGAACGAGCACCCCTTTTACTGTCTCGTAGAGACCTCTGGAAGCAACAGCGACCACGATCAGGAGAAGCTTGAGGCATTCCTCGAGCACGTCATGGGCGAGGAGATTGTGAGCGACGGTGTCGTCGCTCAGGATCAGACCCAGTCTCGTGAGCTTTGGGGCTGCAGAGAAGGTGTTCCTGAGCACCTCGGCCATTGGGGTGGTGTTTACAAGTACGATTTGTCTATTCCCATCAGCGAGATGTACGCCCTGGTCGAGGAGACTCGTGAAAGGATGGACAAGGCCGATCTCATCGGTGACACGGACGACTACCCCATCGTTGACGTTGTTGGATATGGCCACATGGGTGACGCCAACCTTCACCTCAACGTTCCCGTTCGCCGCTATGACAAAGCAGTAGAGAAGGAGCTTGAGCCTTTCGTCTACGAGTGGGTAGCCAAGCGCAGTGGCAGTATCAGTGCCGAGCACGGTTTGGGTATCGCCAAGGCACCCTTTATTGGATACAGCCGTGACGAGACAATGATCAAGCTCATGCGCCAGATCAAGGATCTTTATGACCCCGTAAGTTTTTGACTTTACTTCTATTTATCGATAAAATTTGCTAACAATCATTCAGAAAGGCATTATGAACCCATACAAGTTCCTGTCTGGTTAAACTGTGTACATATAGTATTGTTTTTGTCTCGTCGTTTAGCTTTTTGCATATGGTATTTTGTAGATACCCTCTAGATGAGCTTATAAGCACGTCTTCTTACCATTCATAGAAGTTAGGTTCTGTTTTATCCCCATTTCTCCCCACGAAGTCGTGTAAACAGTATAGTCTGTTACAAAGTAAGAACGTAGTAACATCCTCGAAGTATCTAGAAAGATGTAAGAACAACACCGCTTTATTCCGACTTATGGGAGAGGTACCAAGCAAATCAGATAATTATCGTCGTGCATTCTAACAATCATGTACTAGAGCTATAAGGCTAATGGCTAGTGCGCAACTCCCTTAGCAAATCTATCTTTCTTTCGATCGCTTCTAGCTAGTATTCTTCTTTTACACTTTGTTACGGCGCTTGCCTGCAACAAGTGCTGTAGCTGACAGGGTGACCCTGCCCGGGGTTACGTAAGCTACAGAACCGAAGTTCCGCTAGAGAATGATTATGTAGCCTATACCGCTTCTATATTTATAGCTCTTCGAGCTACGTCCTATTATTAAACCCGCCTACTAGTTTTACTAACTAACCGTAGATAGCCTATTAAATACTACTATACTCCGCCTAGCTACTCCTTCTACTATATACCCGACCTACCCCTATAACATTACGTAGCTCCTACCTAAAGGAATAGCTACCTAGCGCGATAACTACCCTTCTTAAACTCCCTACGAGAGTTAAGAACGCTTAATACTTTGCTAAACTTATATCCGCCAATCCCGACTTATAGTACCTCTATATTAGAGAACTCTATAAATGCGTAACCGACTAAGCCGCCTAGGTAGCTTACCTAAGTAATAAGCTACCTAAACTATAAGAATAACTAGATAATAAAACTCTAGACGTTATTGCTACGCGTACGCGCATTACTAAACTAGAATAATACCTCTAAGATATAAGGTCTATAAGAGACAAACTAGCTAGTACTACTAAGTATTAGGACACCTAGCTCTCTAAGTAGTCTAAGGAAATCTTCTAGCTACGTAGGAAGCTTAAGACTATAATAGTTATAGCTACCCCTACTACATCTACCCCCGCCTCTATCCCTACTATCGTACTACCTACTAAAGTTACTCTAGCTATTACGATAGTAGATACTCTAATTACTCCTACCTAATCTTCTACCTCTTCCTGCCTTTCTAAACGACTTCCTAACCCTATAATCTTCGATAGAGATCGTAAGGATTTCCGCCGCTTCTAAGTAAAGATCTACTAGAAGATGAAAACTAACGCCGACCGTTTCCTAACTACTAGGGAGAGAATGTCCTATATTACTAATCGCCTTAAAGGACAAGCGTATACTTAGATTCTACCCTTTATTCTAGAAGGAGAGTGCTAACTACCCGACTACCCTAATGTCCTTCGTATACTAGAACGCGCCTACGGTAACTCTAACCGTATTAATAATGCCCGTAAGGACCTATTCCGCCTTAAGTAACAAAACTGTGAATTTACTACATTATATACTAAATTCTAACGCCTCGCCCTAGAAGGAGAAGTCTTAGAAGACTCCTAAATTACCCTTTTTTATAAACTACCCTCTCCTACCTCCTATTAACCGTCCCGCCTAGATTAGAGAAACTCGTGTTATAATTACTAACTCTTACGCTACCCTAGCTAAAGAGAATAGCTACCCTATTTCCCCTACTTTTATAGAAAGATTAGTAAAAGGAGGAGCCTCGATCTAAGTTGTAACCGAGTGCTTAAATACTATAACAACTACGCTAAAACTGCCTATTACGGGCGAACTACGTATATATAGAAGTTCGGGGTAGGTTAAGATTTAATAGGTTCGATAAAAGTCGGAAGGAGTCTACGAATGTATAGAATCCGCTTAAAAATGTACGGACGCTAAGAACGTACGGGCGTATGCCTGCGTCCTACCCTAAGGCTTGCCCTTTATATTACCCCCTCCCCTCCTCTTCTAGTCGTTCTCCCTCTAGAACTAGCCGGTCTACGCCCCGAAAATGGCGTATACTATCTTTTAACGTTCGTTCGTCGCGTTAGTTCCCTTTACCTAGGCCTCGTCGCGTCCGGTAGCCCTTAGTAAGGGCTTACGACCTAACGTTTTTCTACTTCTAGTCGCTTTTGCAACTGTCTCTAATGCTTTATAGGTAGCATTCCATTTAGAAAGGCCGGCTTAACATAGTAACTATTGTCGCTAATAGCGACAATAACTATAATAAGCTTTACTTATAATAGTAACTTTATAATAGGCCTCTACTCGTTACCCTTAGCCTTTAGCTCCTTTCTACTAACCTTCCTTCTTCTATGTTACGGTTAGCTATCTAGTTATACCTAACTATAACCCCTAGCCGCTAGGGTGACCCTAACCTTAGCCGGCCGCTTACTAAGCGGCCGTGCGGAGTTGCTAAGACTACTTACTACCTTCTATAACTCCTCCCTATTACCTCTTTATCTCC
>JAKLML010000063.1:0-163169 GCA_022813425.1 Aureobasidium lini | reverse complement strand
CCCCCCCCCCCCCCCCCCCCCCCCCCCCCCCCCCCCCCCCCCCCCCCCCCCCCCCCCCCCCCCCCCCCCCCCCCCGGGGCGCAGAGAACACCATCTTTTTCGCCACTGCCGTTTGTGACACGGTGCAGCAGCGCACCCCCTGGGGAAGAGACCAATCGATCGAAACGTGGGATCGGTGGATTGGTGTGACCCGGGGAATCGGTCCGGGTGTCAAGTTCGAACGAAAGGGATCTGGAAGATCGATAGTAGTGTGAAGAAAATGGTGGGAATCTCGGGAAACTCCCTATTAGGAGAGGAGAAGGCTCATCCGGGTCTTGTAGGGGAATTGGCTGTACTGGATAAGCATACCTTGCACCTCGAACACGCTCTTCTTTATGGCTACACTGTAGTGCGGGGTTTGGAAGAGCAATAAATTCATGCATTGGTTAGGTATAGAGAATAATCGTTATCAATTTCATCACCGGAATACAGACCCTAAGTCGACTCGTTGGAATTACGCCGGATAACGTCGCAAGCATCGATTGACCTTTCACCACTTCCTCCGGTCTGACTTTGACCACCAATCAACCAGATACTGGAACCGTACGGAATACCGGTGATGGGTTCGCTCGACTTCTCAAGTTCGTGAACAGTATTGCTTGGCTTATCCAATACAGGACTCAAGCATGAATCGGTGCATCTCGAAAGATACGACAAAGTTGCTCTCGACGGAGGCTTCTAGTCTCGATGGAAGACCAAGTTGAGCGGGTCGGAAGGCTGGAGCACAATGTCTGTCTTCAGCTTGGGAAGCTCGATCATCTTGCATTCAATTCGTGAATAGGTTTGCAAGATGCGGACGACCGTGTATCCCACTTCGGTCAAAGCGAATTGTTGGCCTAGGGATTGGGTTAGCTCGAGCGTGGTGGTCATGTCGAAGACAACTTACCGATACAGATACGCGGTCCACCGTTGAAGGGAATGTCTGCAATGATCATCAGCAGGGGTCCGTTCGATGTCACAAAATCGAGTACTCACAGGTCCACATCTTCGGGTTCCAACCGTCCCATCGATCAGGTTCAAAGCTGAGGTAGTGAGGGAATTTCTCAGAGGTGGGCGGGTAGATGTCTTCACGGCGTTGCAGGTACAGAGTCGAGTATGCGATGGGCGTGTTGGCTGCATGTGTGTGTTAGTGATGAATCCTGGAGCAACATGAGCGAGCTGCTTACCAGGAATACCGATCGGCTGGGTGCCGTCTGGACCACCGCCACGCGGCAGAGTCGTGTCCTTCAAGGCGACTCTGACATTGAAAGGCACAATAGGGTAGAGCCTCAGGGTCTCGTTGATAACATGCTGAAGGTAACGCATGCTCTTCAAGTTGGCGTAGGTAGGCTTGTTCTCCATACCGACATGTTCCTCAATCTCACGTCTCAGCTTGGCGACAATATCCGGTCTTCTGGAGATCTCTGAGAACATCCAAGAAAGGGTGCATGCCGTAGTATCACGTCCAGCAAGCAGAACAGCGGCCAGTTGGTCCCTCAAGACAGTGCGTTCACGCGTGAAGCTAGCAAGCGCGTACAAAAAGTTATAGCCTTCGTCCGACTTGGACTTCTTCTCAAGCTCTTCCGGTGTGAATTGGAGAGTCTGTTCGATGAAAGGCTGCATGAACTCTTCCATGATCTTAAGGGAAGCGTAGAATGCCTTGCGTGGTACGAAACGGTTGAGTGGTCCTGAACGAGCAATGACAGACTGTACACTTTGGACAACGGCGAAAGCATCGGCGAAACGGTCCTGGGGATTTTCCAAGCTGTTCACGCTGTGACCGAGCAAGAAGGCAGTGCTGGCGTCCAAGGTGAACTTGAAGAACAGATCCATAGCATCCACAGTTTGGCCAGCTCTTGAACCACCGAGCATGGGTAGAAGGACCTCCAAATGTTTCTCGAAAACTGCGAGGTCAGAGACGCGATCCTTGATGAATTGAGGTCGAATAAGTTGACGCGACGCATGCCATTTCTCGCCATCGGTGGTGAAGATACCTGTCATGCATCAGTAAGTCGAGCATTGCCGTGCGACATCAGGGCTTCTTACTATCTCCCAAAAAGTCATGCCATTCGTAGTTGAACTGGGTACCCTTGCCGTAATCATTGAATTGCGTGGCAAGAATGGCCTTGATGTTTTCCTCATCGGCCGTCAAGACGATCCTCATTCCTATGGTTCTTATCTCACGGGTGTACGGATGGGTGCCGGAACTGTTGGCGAAGATGCGTTTCCATCCATCGAGCATGGCATGGTTTCGTTGGTCAATGAGAGTTCGGGCTATGAACCCAACACCAAAGGGTATCCATGAGTTGACAGTAGGAGCATGAGCTCCAAGGGATCGAATCTTGCGTTCCTCTTGGATTCTAGAAAATATATGTCCGACAAGCAATACAAGTAAAAGACCGCCCAGGCCAATCAGAATCGAGCTGTGGTCAGAAGATGCGTCGAGCCGAGTTACGGCCATATTTGCTACCGATTGCACTCGACGCAATTGGATTTCGCCTTATTGATATTGTCTGCCGCGGGGTAATTTGTCGAAGGGATATAGGACGTATTTATACGATAATAGGCGACGTACTCGAGAAGGTCGGAAGGATATACAAAAGTGATGTCTTTGGTGGACTCGGGCGACAAAGTTTCCGAGCGGCCTAGAGTCGCAAGATCTACCAAATTAGGCCTAGCAAATCGAACGTCTGCTCTTTCCTTGCGTCACGCACTCTATCGCAGTGCGAACTATTCTTCCTTCCTATCACGGAAGTTTGTCACATCTGTTCTTCTGCTGGCAGCAGCATCTAGTGTTTGATCCTCCCTAATACACGATTCTTCTGGGCATTTGTTGCAGAATCCAAACAAAAGGACTTTACAAATTTCTTTCTCAAGGTCTAGCTCTGCGGGTGGAAAATATTGTGCATTTCTACAACGGCTTGAGTGACAAACTTTAGCGAACGGAAAGACTACCCCTCACCTCTACCTTATTTATGGTATCCGACTGAACAAATCACAGAGCGCATTGGGTGCCATTCTGAGTACAAAAAGGCATCTGAATGGGCTCGGCGCCAACACCTCTCGCAACCAAACGCTCCCGCATCTCGCTCAATCTTGGACTTGCCGTGATCTGACTGCGATTCTGTCCTTGCTCATCTTTGGCGCCGCTCCAGAGAACCTCGGCGGCTGCACAGGCACGTGGCCACACCTGTCTATCAACGTTCACAGGGTCGGTTTGCTCACTCCAGATGTGCACTTCTCCACCCAGGACGAGGTGTGTCAGGTTTGCAGGCACGCCACTCAGCGGGTCGTACGCATACATCATTCTCCAATTGTGTAGTGGCGCGCAGTAGTCATAAAAGGGGTAGTAGTTCTGAGCGACCTCTGGGTAAAAGTCAAGCCACTGACCATGACCACAGTCCAGATACTAACAATCGTCGGTTAGCTTGAGGCTTTAGCGTCTCTTGAAGCTGGAGATACTTACCCAGTAATTGTAGTTGCCAACAAGCGCTTTGTGACCTTTGCTGACGGTCTGTGCAACAGCTTCGTCGCTCTGCCAGGTCTGAACAATAACGTCAGGTCCCAGTGTCAAGTTCCAGGTCAAGAGCATTTCTTCCCACGCGATGGGTGTGAGTCCAGCAGCTCGCACCTTGTCGTGAGCTCTATCGACAAAGGCCTGCATCAATGGCTGGAGGATCGCAGTGTCATTCGATCTCACCGTATCATCTAGGTTATAGGCATTGACATTGACTTCATCACCGCCGGTATGGAAGTACGAAGAGTATGGCAGAACTCGAGGCAGCAGATCGTCGAAAAGTGTGTCCAGGAAATCGGTCACAGCTGAGGAGTTCAACTTCAAGGTTCCAGATGGCGGCTCAGCAGCGTATGTCGACCAGTCTTTCTCGTTGAAAGCAGCAATCAATTCTGGATAAGAGTAGGCAATGGATGAAGTGTGGCCTGGCATATCAATCTCGAGGATCACTTCGACACCTCGAGAGGCACCATAGTCCTGAATGTGTGCCATCGTCGACGGACTGTATGTCAATCCTTCCCGGTATGAGCCCTTTTCGGCCAGAAGAGGCAGTGCTGGAATCTCAAGTGGCCAAGACTGGGCATCTGTGACATGAAGATGCAGACGGTTGAACTTATTGTACGCCAGGGCGTCAATCATTCGAGTAATGTCAGCAGGCGCGTACCATGTTCGAGAGACATCCATATTAAGGCCTCGGTGCTGGAACTTTGGAGCATCTGTGATCTTCACTGGAGCATACGGTGTGTACACGGATCCGCTGGAATGCTTGTAGAACAATTGGGTGAAGGTTGTCAGACCATAGGCGATACCGACTGAAGAAGCCGCGTTGATGGTGGCTTGGCCATCACTTGTTATGGACAGCGAGTATGACTCGTCGATATCGCCGGCCAAAGGCTTCGTTACGTTCGTCGGATCGCTATTAGTCTGTTCGAGATGGATTGATTTGATATAGGTGCATGAAGCATTCATCGCGGGTTCGAAATCGGAGTGACGAGGATGGAATTTCCATGGGACGAAATTCTGTTCGAACAGTGTCTGGGTAGTCGTCTTGATAGCAGTCGAGATTATCTTCTGTGACGAAGCGTTCTTTTGGCTGTAGGTTCCGTACTGTGAGGAGAAGTTGTTAAGGTCATGTTCGAACGGTATCTGCTCTGGCTGGGGCGCTGCTACCTGTGCGGCACCATTGTAGATGAACTTGACGTTACGGTCCAAGAACAAGGCATCTTCTCCCATAGATGAGCTTGACGGTATTGGCCATATCGCGTGAATTTGGACGGCAAACAAACTGAGCAGTAGATAAGACAACATCGTGGAAGAGTGATCGGGGAGAGATACGGCAACGATGTCCTCCAGATCAGAGCAGGTTATATACAGTAGAAGCAATCAAGACAGGGAGTGAAGAAAGAGAGACATCAAAGGTCCCTTGCCAAACCTTGGAATTTATGTTTCATTGTGCGTACGACGAGGAGTCAGTAGAGATAGGCACGCCGCAGGCCGGGGGCTGGCGGGGTCGGACATGGCGCGCTGCGCATCAAAAATTGACTTTCGACGGAGACGCGTCTCTGTTTTACCCATACAAGGGTATACAACTCTATCAATGGTGCATGAGTTATGGAACAGCGAGCAGTCAGCGCAGGACATGCTGCCTATAAGTCATATGACCTGAATCTAAGACGTGCAGTACGATTGAGTGAGCTCTCCTTGCATGACTCTTGGCACAGTGCAATGACGATACTGCAGTCCATTTTGTTGGAAAAGGCTTTCAATGTAGGAGTGCAGCTCGCATGTGGCTGTGATTGCATGATTTCGAAGAAAGACATGGTAAAGTCAAATTGTGTGTCCTGTCATCATGCAGATGGCATGTTAGGCAACTACAGCCACAGTCATAATTACTCCATAACACACTTCCTTGGAAACTATGTTCTCTGAGACTCGTGTCCCGACAATCGTACTATTTCACAGACTCAAGAAGGCACGATTCCATGTCAAGTAGTCACATAGTGCTCGAAGGCCAACCTGGCGATGGAGCATCAAGACACAGTGTGGTACGAGCAGCAACGCACATCTACCCTTCATCAATTCGTCACATCGATCCTTCGAGAGTTCGTCTTGAGCGCTACGTACATCATGTTTAGCGAAAGTTGACGAATACATCGTAACCCTGTAACAAGGGCTTTCTCAATCCAGAAGGTCATGGTCGTTATTGGGTGCCCGAGTCGATTCTGGGCACATCCGAAGCACTACAAGAAGGAATTCGGGTATGGCACCCAGTGCATGAGAGGCTTCGTGTACCGATCGGATCAAGCACCGGATGTCGTGATGATGTAGCCAACAGCTATCAAAATGCATGAAGTTTTTAAAGGCCGGAAGAATGTCAGTGAGAAAGCGAACACCTCGAGCTCCTAGCTGACCCTCTCTGAGCTTTCAACACGGTCGTACTTTATCACAGCTAAGGATACCGACGCTACTAAGCAAGGAGAGATGACAGGCATGGTATAATAAGCCCCTTGCGCTTGATATTCTGTCGCAAGAGATCCTGCCTGAGCCTCGGACAGACATGAGATACGAGGTGCCAAGAAGGTGAGAGTTCAAGCGTTCCGCAACCCCGACCGACCCCGCGATCCCTTAGGACCCTGTCTATCGCGCTCTCCCTCGTGACCTCCATACAAAACACTATTACGACTCCCGATAATGTCAACTTCGACTACCGGCCTTCCAAGGTCATCCAAGGTCAGCAACATGGACCGAATGGAGAGATGCGGGGTAGGTGTCGACGATGTATATAAGGTCCAGCAAGACAAGGTCCAGGTGCGAGTCTTACCAAGCACTGCATAACCGAAACAATGGGTCTTCCTACCAGTCAAAAAGCTGCCGTCAAGCAGGGGGAGGGAAAATCATCCACAGCGCCAGTCAAAGATATCTCGGTTCCGGAGCCAGCTCCTGGACAGATCCTTGTCAAGATCAACTGGACTGGCCTATGCGGGAGCGACAAGTCGCTCATCTATGATGAGTGGGCCACCCAAGGACTTCGTATGACCCCGGATACTCACGGCATTGCCGGTCATGAGGGAGCCGGAGAGGTTGTTGCAGTCCACGACGATGTCAAGGACCTGTGGAACGTCGGAGATCGTGCTGGTGTGAAATGGGTTGCCAGCGTCTGCAGGAAGTGCGAGTTCTGTACAAACGGAACTGATGAGCTTCAATGCCCAAAACAACTGAATTCTGGCTTCTCAATCGCTGGCACTTTCCAGGAATACTGCTTGACGGATGCTCGATATGCCACAAGATTACCAGAGGGCGTTTCTGACGAGGAGGCAGGTCCTATCCTTTGCGGTGGAGTGTAAGTCGTCTCTTCCCGATTCTGTCATGTGCAAAGGCAGAAGCGCGTCTCCGTTCGACAGTCACCGCTTACGGTGCTACGTCGCATTGTACGATGTATTGTACCTTGAAGATGTCTTGTTGCTGTGAATGCCCGCTTCCATGTCATTTGCCAGGCACCTCAAGATCCATGCTGACTTTGCTTAGGACGGTATGACTTTTCGAAACCTCGATGCCAAGACACCCACTGACTTTCTTAGGCCTATACTGCGTGTAAGCGAAGTGCAGTCCGTCCTGGCCAATGGATTGTGTTGCCAGGTGCAGGTGGTGGTTTGGGTCATCTCGCCGTCCAATACGCAAAAGCCATGGTCAGAATCTCGCCATTGTGTGATTCTAGCTGGCGCTAACCAGTCAACAGGGCATGCGAATCATCGCGGTTGATGGTGGAGACGACAAGGGCAAGCTCTGTAAACAGCTTGGTGCTGAGCACTACATCGATTTCCTCAGCTGCAAGGACGTCGCTGCTGAGGTGAAGAAGCTCACGACATTTGGTGCCCACGGTGTCATCGTCTTCGCCGCAACCAAGGAGGCATACGGGTCGGCTCCAAATTTCCTCCGTCCGGGTGGTACCGTCGTAGCTGTTGGTCTGCCAAAAGACGAGACAATCATTGCTGGAGCATCACCTCTGACGCTAGTTCTAAAGAGGTTGAATATCGTTGGATCGGTCACCGGAACTTTGAAGGAGGTGGAAGAGGCTCTCGATTTTACGGCCCGAGGCCTGGTCCGTCCCATACTTACAAAGGGAACGCTGGAAGACGTGGATCGCTTCTTGCAGTTGCTAGATCAAGGCAAACTCCCCGGCCGAGCAGTTCTTAAGATTGCCGCATGATCTGGAAATTAGCCCTCATGGTAGTCGCTTGTTGCTACGGGTTATGTAAAACCTTGGGGAATTTGGGTTGCCTGGTCTTGGGTAGCAGCACTCTTGGAATCTAGCAACCACCAGGAAAGTTGTTGAAAAATACTTCAGTAATTGGATTTCACAAACTTACGTCGTTAGAGACGTGCATCATGTGATTGTTTATTGTGAATCCTTGACACCTATCATCCTAGACCCTTGAAACAGGGAGCTGTAGGCCGATGTGTCAACCACTCTTTACCGTCGACGGTGGCAACGCTCGCCGCAATCCGGCAGTCATGATAGAGGCATTTATATTGCATCGCTGCTCCGAGCCACGGCCTCTTCTCGCTTCGAAAGAGGTGCGCTCGAGTGAACCAAAAAGACTTGGCTCAAGACTTGGCACACACCGTAGGGCTGACTTTTCGACGACGTCTTGCTGTCGATGACTTGATGACCTCAAAAGTTACATTTTATTGTCGCACCTTTGCTAGTGATACTAACCGAACAGGCTGAACAGAAAGTCGAAGAAGCAAGAAATTCAGTGACAACTTTACCGAGCACAGTCGATCATAAATGGATCTCTACGAACGTCTCGCCAGGTCTCGCGTGTCGAAACGTTGTCGGCCAGCACCGATGCCTACAAAATTGCCTTCGGGACCTTCACGGGAGTCGGCAGGAATCGTGACAATGCGGTTGTGTGGACCAATTTTACTTTCCAGAACGTAGTCGCTCGTGTCTGAGAGGGAAACTTTTACGTCTGCGAAACTGACCCTCGCACCGCTAACCGCGACTCCCGGCTCTCCATTGGTCGTGTTCCTCTGCCTACCCCAGTGCGACTGAGTACAGACTGCAAAAGGCTCCGTTCGAGAGATGGACCAACCCTCGGGATTCTAATCTGTTCGTCGTCCGGTCCGCTTAGGGAGGTAGGTGGACCACGTTAACGGGCATTGATGTGCAAAAGACACCGTCATCAGAGGGTTACTCACTGGGTTGCATTTTTTGTCTTAGCGCTGCTGTAGGTATTCATTAAGGACGTGAGCGCCCCCATCGCGCCTCGCAGCTCTTTATCGTTTCTTAGCCCGACGCCTCTTTGCTTGTATTTGCTTGACATTCGGATATCCTAACCATGGATCACGAAACACCTGCAGCTGAGTACGTTTCTCTTGATCGTTAATGCAAGCACTGGAGGGTCGTGTCACAAGTGGTACTTTGGGTGGAAGGGGAGAAATCGCACCAGACTCAAGATCCCCGACCGCAGAGAGGCCATCACTAGCCATTAAAAGGCAAGGTGCTTCTGAATGTTAAGCGCGTGTCTGAGACCAAGCAGCCACTCACGCTCTCTTTGGACACTATGCCTGCTTCAGAGACCATCCTGTCTTTTGACGTTTAATTCACAGAGATACCTCAACAGCCTGGGAAATTGGATTATAGACACTTGCTAACAATACTCCAAGGTTCCACGCAACTGCTGTTGCACCTCGTACCAAGGAGCACAAGGACATGGCTGGTGGTATCGAACCCTTCAAGCCCGAATACCCCCACGAGGACCTAGGAGAAATCGCAAGCCTCAGCCCCGATGGCGAAGAGCCTACCGAAGAAGAGAGACGCACACTACGAAAGGTTTCCGATAAGCTTCCCTGGGCTGCCTTTATCATCTGTATCATCGAACTCTGCGAACGCTTCACCTACTACGGTCTATCTGGTCCCTTCCAAAACTACATCGAGAATAGCTATGGGGGCAGAGTACCTGGAGCTATAGGCCTAGGACAGACAGGAGCTACCGGTTTAACTGATTTTTTTCAGTTCTGGTGCTATGTTTGTCCCGTGTTTGGCGCGATCGTTAGTGACCAGTACCTTGGAAAGTACTGGACTATCTTCTATTCGGCCCTCATCTATATCCTGGGCAACCTGATTCTGTTCCTGACCTCGCTCCCCGTCGCTATTGAGAATGGCGCTTCGCTAGGCGGTCTTATCACAGCGATGATCATCATTGGCATTGGTACTGGTGGTATCAAGTCCAATGTATCGCCTTTGATTGCTGAGCAGTATCAAAACACTAGCCAATTCGTCAAGACATTGAAGTCCGGAGAGCGCGTCATTGTTGACCCTGGAAAGACGATCCAGAGAATTTACTCGATCTTCTACATGATGATCAACATCGGCTCGTTATCGTCTATTGCTACTACTGAGCTCGAGGCCAACATTGGATTCTGGCCTGCTTATTTGCTCCCCTTCTTGATGTTCTTGGTCGGATTCGCTGTTCTTGTTGCTGGCAAATCCAAGTACAAGGTCCGTGCACCGGCTGGATCGGTCATCCCTAAGGCTTGCAAGATCATGTGGATCGCTTTGATGAACAAAGGCAATTGGAACGCCGCCAAACCCGAGTATCAAGAGGAATTTGCTGGTGGCAAGAAGTACAACTTGAAGTGGGATGGCATCTTTGTCGAAGAAGTCAAGCGCGCTCTCGTTGCCTGCAAGGTGTTCTGCTTTTTCCCTATCTACTGGGTTGTATACTCACAGATGCTTAACAACTTCATCTCTCAAGCTGGACAGATGCAGTTGCATGGTATCCCTAACGATCTGATGCAGAACTGGGATCCTATCACCATCATCATCTTCATTCCCATCATCGACTACTTCTTCTACCCTGCCCTTGGCAAGCTCGGATTCCAGATGAAGCCTATCACCCGTATCACCTTGGGCTTCATGTTTGGCGCCGGTGCTATGGCCTACGCTGCTGGTGTGCAGAAGCTTATCTACAAGACTGGACCCTGTTACGACGCCCCCGGGGCTTGCGAAGCTGGTCTGTTGCCCGATGGAACCTACGCCCCTAACAACGTCCATGTCGCCATCCAGGCTCCCGCCTACCTCTTAATTGGTCTCTCGGAGATCTTCGCCTCTATCACTGGTCTAGAATACGCCTTTACTAAGTATTAACATCTCTATCTGGTCATCAAGGTCATGAAAATGCTAACAATTATACAGGGCACCTGCTTCCATGAAATCATTCATTATGAGTCTTTTCCTCCTCACCAGCGCCTTTGGTTCCGCCCTCGGAATCGCCCTTTCACCTACCGCAGTCGATCCTAAACTCCTCTGGATGTATGTCGGTCTCTGCATTGCCTGCTTCATCGCCGGTGTCCTTTTCTGGGTCATCTACAGCAAGTACAACGATACAGAAGAGGAAATGAACGAGCTCGAAAAGTACACTGCCAAACCCAAGTCGGTTGAACAAGCCGATGAGGAGAAGGCAGCTGCTGCAGAAGCTCCTGCTCGTGAGAAGTCCATCTCTGAATAGAGTGGTTGACTTCGATTTTGTATTATAGTAGTTTATGTGCATGGAGAAACGGATTATGTATATATAGCCACGTCAATGAAGAATCCATCTTACTGTGATTTTACTTACCAAGCTCATAGATGTTACTGCACGCTATCAGTATCTCTGAGGTATTCTACATCGAAAAGTGAAGTGGAAGAATGCTCAAAGTGATGGACGAACTGAAGAAGCATTGCACGTGATGGATATGGATTCGAAGGATGATGGATGACGCGCTTTGGCTTCTCGTGTCGCTGTGGCTGCAAGCCGCGAGACAAGCCAAAAGTCAAAGACAACATCGATCGCTCACTTACCGACATAGCATCCTATCTGCTTGTTTCACACAGCATAACTAATACATGCCGGCTCAGGCAGTTGGACATCTTGACGCCATGGTTTGAGCGGCAGTCGCAGGAATAAGATGATAGACGCATCAAGTCGACTACGCAGGGCGATACTCTTATCCGATGCTTTGCTGGTCAAACGCATCATTCGCTCCAACCCTGGCATACTACAGAACCCGGACTTCAAAGACAAGAGCAACACGAGTCTGCACCTCGCAGCCCAAGCTGGCTTCGAAGAGATAGTGGTGAGGAACTTCTTATACCCGGCGCATCCAACGGCGCTTTCCAACTGTCATGAAACGAGCATGAACCAATACCTTTTGTGTGATTGTAGGAACTCCTTGTGGATGCTGGACATGAAGACGCCGAGATATCGCGCAATACCGACTGGGATACGCCATTGATGGTGGCTGCGCGACACGGCAATGTCGACGTGGGTATTCTGCTAGCCGCCCGCTTCCCACGCTCTATCCCCGTCACCAACAAGTCAGGCTTGGATGCGGTATGTTGTACCTACCTCCACTCGTTCGGTCAACTTTATGCTGACTCTCACATCCAGCTAGCTCTAGCATGCCTAAACCCTGCCTCGACTCCGCTAGTATCCCTGTTATTATCCCACCCCGAATACCCCGCCCCTGCCGACGGCCGCGACAACCACGGCGACACACCTCTCCACCACGCTTCCGCCTCGGGCTCCCTAAAAGCCCTCCGTATCCTCCTCTCCGCAGGCGCCGACCCAACAGCCAAGAACGCTTACGACTGGACACCCCTCGCATACAGCCAGACTGTAGCCGCAGAAGTCTACTTCAAAAACTTGGTCGCCGAACTCGAACGTAGAAAGAACGAGGGCATACGCGGCGAGAAAGAAAGAAGAGAAGAAGCTATAAAGCGCAAATATGCCGGTGTAAGGCTTGTTACCGAGGATAGTGAAACTACTTCATCACGGCCCAGCGATGATATGTCGAGGTCGGAGAGTAGCAATTCCATTTCTAGTCCTGTTGACCAAAGAGGTGTGGTTACACCTACGGTTGGAAAGAGCAATCCTTGGGTCAATGGAGGCTTTGAGACTAGAGCAAGAGCGTGGAGTGGAGAGTAAGAAGGTCAACCAAACAGTGTTCGACCACAGTAATGAAGCTATGAGATTTTTCCAATACCACAGTTCAATCCCCCACATGCCGAACACTGTCACATCTGATGGTTACTAGTCAAGTTCATCGTAGCTAATCAAGTTGAATACCATCAATTCCTTCGGGAACTCATTTATGGACACATATTGTGACATATATCATGGTCACATGTCAAGATTTCTGTCAAGCTTCCCGTAAAACCACACAAAGCGAAAGTCAAGATGCTTGGCAAACCTGTGACTCGACAATCAGCCCTCTAAGCATCTCATCTCGAAACAACCAAAGAATATATTTCCCCTTACCAAATTCACCTCGGGGGCAAAATTTACATGAACAATGTCCCTCACAAACGGCTCCCCGGCCTCAGCAGCCAAAGCAGCAAAACTCTCCTCCCGCACCCTCGCCATTCTCAGCACCTCTGACAGAAACTCCGCTTTACAGTCCATTCACGATGCTCTCTCTGCATCCAAATCAGACATCTTGGCGGCCAATGCTAGGGATTTGGAGATCGCGACCAAGAGTGCGGAAGATGGAGAATTGAGTCAGAGTATCTTGAAGAGGTTGGATTTGTCGAGGCCGGGTAAATTTGAGGATATGTTGAAGGGGATTTTGGATGTGATGGGGTTGGATGATCCTGGTATGTTCTGAGCAAATGCAGGTTTTGATGAGAATTGCGATTCTTGTGAATCTGAAGACGGGGTTTTGGGACCAAGCGCTGATTTTGTGTGTGTAGTTGGCAAAGTGGATATGAGGACGGAGTTGGATGATGGACTTATTTTGCAACGTCAATCATGTCCTATTGGTGTTTTGTTGATCATCTTCGAGGCTCGTCCTGAGGTTATTGCAAACATTGCTTCATTGGCTATCAAGTCAGCGAACGCTGCTATTCTGAAGGGTTCGTACAGTTGTCAAAGAAGGTCTGTAAGTTCGACGCTAACAGCATATAAAGGCGGCAAGGAGTCGACAGAATCTTTCAAGATCATCTCCACAGTCATTTCCAAGGCACTCGAGAGCACAAAGGTTCCCAACGACTCAATCCAACTTGTGACCACCAGAGATGCCGTGGATCCCCTCCTTCAACTCAGCCAGTACATCGATCTCGTCATTCCTCGTGGATCCAACGAACTTGTCCGCCACTGTCAACGTGAGGCTCACATGCCCGTTCTTGGTCACGCTGATGGTTTGTGCCACTACTACATTCACCCTGATGCTGAGCCCGAGATGGCTGCCAGCGTTATTGTGGACTCCAAGACAGATTACCCAGCAGCTTGCAACTCCCTCGAATCACTACTCGTCAACGAGGACGCTTTGAAGACTATTCTGCCCGGCGTAGCATCAGCCCTTCTCGCAAAGGGGGTTTCATTGCGTTGCGACCCTGCCTCGAAAACAGCACTTTCAGAGACACTGGACAAGCATGAAGCCGCTATGCTGCAAGAAGCCGGCGAGACCGACTTCGACACCGAGTTCCTCGATCTCATCCTCGCTATCAAGACCATTCCTAGAACAGAGAACCCGCTAGATGCCGTCGACGCCGCTGTCGAGCACATCAACATGCACGGCTCTCACCACACAGACGCCATCCTCACATCCTCGGAAGAAACCGCCGATCGCTTCTGCAATGGCGTTGACAGTGCTTGCAAGTTCTGGAACTGCAGTACAAGAATGTCTGATGGTATGCGCTTTGGCTTCGGTACCGAGGTCGGTATCAGCACAAACAAGGTACACGCTAGAGGACCTGTTGGTCTGGAAGGTCTTTGCATTCACGAGTACAGAATCAAGGGTTCTGGACAGGGTGCTGCGATGTATGGATCTGGCGGCAGACAGTGGAAGCACAAGAAGCTGCCGCTTTAGAGAAGTTGCGGGCGCTAGGTATGTAGTATAGAGATTGGCCTCATGGAAGAAATGATGGCGGGCAACAAAATGTAAAATGTTTATGACCTTCTCACAAAAGCAGAAAGTGGTTTGGCGACCGAAATGGCTATCACAGGTCGGCCACCAAGGTAATCGAGGTTCTTTCCGTAGAGTGAGCGGAAAGGTACGGAACCCGACAGCAATGTCCTCGAAATCGTGACTGGTAACAGAAGTTGTGTTCACTCGATGAAGCGGCGCTCCTTCCTCAGCTTCCAGATGATTCAAATTTGCTTCACTCGCAGAACGTCAGCCTCGGAGCCTCAAGCTACAATTCAAAAAGCTACGAACTTGCCAAGTTCCACTTTCACTATCACCTTCATCTTCATCTGCCCACCAACAAGCAAATCGCCTCGCGACCTTCCTACCGCTTCCACTTCTTGTTTCATCACACTCAGCAAACTGCGCGCCGCTTCCATAATTCACTCATCCTGAGGCTCCCGCCTCTGACTTCCTTCAACGTCATCACGACAACTTCAGAACTACTTTCACATTTGCAAGTCTACTTCACCGCAACGCGGTGTGCCTTCGCCTCTTCAATATCGACACTTGATACCTTCCGTCTCCGACACTTGAACCTGTTTTCAGCTCACTTCAACCTCTGTCGACACACTCCCACTTCTTCTTCACAGACTCTTACCTCTTTCCAACACACTTCCACTTCTTCGCGACATCCTTCAACCTCTGCACGTCTACCAACATACCATCATCTACGACAAGCACGTCTATCCTCCGGCATACATCACAGCGCCAACATGGACACCCTACCACCCGAACTCAAGCAACGCGTCTGCAGTTATCTCACGCCCAGAGATCTCAAGTCTTTTAGACTCACCTCGACGGACTATGCTGCTGCCGCTTCCCGCTATCTTCTGCCGCGCATCTTTCTTCTCAATCACCCGGACAGCTTTCAGGAGGTCCGGGACATCGTCAACCACCCGGAGCTTAGCCAGCAGGTGACCACCCTGGTTATCGATGTCTGTCGTCTGAAGCAGTACCCGAGATACGATCACTGGGCCCGTATCTTCGCAGCTCCTAGTCCGGCGTCAACAGGCAACCAAGGTTCCGTGGAAGCGAGAGCTATTACGACTGGGGACGTTGATGCTCGATCGGAAAGGGTCTTGCGTCGGGAAAAGAATCAGTAAGGAGTCTTCTGAACATGCAACACACACACACACCACTAACTAATCAAGGGAACAATGGAAATCATATCAAATCCAGGCTCGCGCCCAAGTAAAAAAGTCCACGGAGAAGCTCATGCTGGAATGTATCGCTCTCGCATTCCAGAAATGTCCAAAATTGAGAAATCTCATCATCGATTTCGAGCCCGAGGTTGGAGAAGGATGGGAACTGCTCGAGGACAACAGGATTGCAAGCGGACTGATCGAGAAGAGAAACCACTTTTATCAAGACATATTCTCGTCACCTGCCACGAGAAGAAGTTTCGCGCGCAGATTACATTGGGACCACATAAGATTTGATTTGTGGGACATTCTCAAGCCTGTCGATGATGTCAATCGCGCGCTAGAATCTCTGACAGTCCTTGAAGATAGGTACCGCCCAGGCACACAAGGCTGGACTCTTCCTACGACATCAATCTTCCGCAACTTGAAGCACCTTCGCGGGAGTTGTTGGTCTCCAGGCTTCCTGACATCCATTGTGGCTTGCGCACCAAAGCTGGAAAGTCTTGGTATAATTGACTATCATTACCACCACTCCATGGCCTTTGCATTGAGAGATCTGCTGGAAAAGACTTCTTTAAAAAGTCTTCGAGCTTGCAGTCTAAGGTGCATTGGCGATGGAGATGCCATAGCGCGGTTCGTATTGCGCCAGTCGGGAACGCTGCAAAGTTTCACACTCGGTCATATGAGCATGCTATCTCCATCTTCGACAATGTGGACATCGCTCGCTGCGCGCCTGAAGGGTCAACTGCCTCACATAAAACGTCTCAAGCTCATTGACCTGACCAAGCCCCTCGTCTTTGATCCGACAACAGGTTTCCCTCATCCAGTCGAATTCCTCACCACAGACGACATATTACAAGATCATGAGCATGAGTTGCAGACGGGACCAATGGAGCTCGAGGATGGACTCTGGGAGGATTACGAACTGAGGTTTTTCCCCCAGTGAACGAGAACCCTAGGAATAAAGATGCGCAACGATGAAAAGACAGAATGGGCAGAAAGCGAACTCGCCATAGACAGAGCGAACGGCTTTTCTTAGATATCGATTGCTCTCGGTTGGAAGCTGAAATCGGTCATGATTGTGGAGGAACAGACCCACGAGGAGATCAAGGAACATTGGCCAATGGAAAGGCTAGACCGAAATTGCTTTCCATATCAGAAGCACTTCAACAGAGAACAAAATGAACACGAACTAGAAAAACCCTACCATCATCGTCAAGCAGAGTGATCACCGAGCAAGTTTCTTCTAACCACATAAACACAACCAAAACCATGAATTACCCATGCAACAAAAAGCGCAAAAGGAATACTCCAAACCTCTCCAAACAAAACAATGAACAATACGAGAAAAGCAAAAAAAGGTCGTGGTGGGAAAGGGAGGGGTGGAGGGCAAAGGTACAGATCAGCAAAAAAAGAAAATCTCCTCTCTCTGAGTCGAACAAAGGACCTTCTGATGACAATTCAAACAATTACAGTCAGACGCTCTAAACCAACTGAGCTAAGAAGAGATTGATGGAAACAAAGTCCAATTTTACTAACCATCAATCAATTTGTCACACCGTCATCATTGCTAGGAATCTGCTTTCAAATGGATATGGCAAAATGGTGGACTAAGATCAAACGTTCAAAAGGTTATCAGTCAAAGTGTATTTCACAATTCCAGAGAAGAGAGCAGAAGATTGTAGTGATAAGAAAATGAATGCATCCACGCATCCACCGACAACGAAGGGGAGGCCTATTAAGCCCTTTTTGTTCTGCCTTTGCTATTAAAGAGAGAAAGAAGTCCACCACCACAACCACAATGTTCTTCCATCTAATCCCTCCTTCGCACTCCTTCTTCTAAGTTCTCACTGCCACGTCTCAGTATCCTCCAATTGTGCTTCCTGCCAAATAAGAAACGAGAATTTCAGACGTTTTTAGAGCAACGATCGCCATATCATTCTTTCTATCGTACGCCTGCATCCTTGACAAGTCGTGCTGATGACCTCTCTGTTTTTGATCCAAGCTTTTTTCGCGGTGTCGGGGCACTCGCAACTCTTAAGGCGAAGGGGTGGGCCAACGGACATCTGCTTCCTAAGCAATGCCATCTGCATCACCCTGGTTGTTCTGCCCTTGCTGTTGCGCCTGCTGTGCTTGTTGTTGCTGCTGTGCTTGTACTTGCGAACCGTCCACTCCTTCGACACTGCTGGATCCGGGTATGATCAACTCTTCATCGCCGTCTGCGTCGGTGACGAAGGTGCGGTCGCTGACGTGTTTGGGGTTCGTCCAGTTGGCACTGCGCTTTTGTCCTTCGTTGTGGCGGTACGGGCAGTCTGGGAAAGCGGAGCTGTTAGTACGTGGAAAGTCGACAGAGCAGCGGAATGGCGGATACTTACTAGGGTTCAAACAAGGTGTGTAGCGACACATGATGTCGCTGTGAGAGAACTGGCAGCCAGAGTCGCGTTCAGGGCAATCGGCGCCGTTCCTGCATGGTGGTGTGGTGGGATGTTTGAAGGGGCAGTTCGGGTTGGTGCAGTTGGGGTAGAATTTGCAATCCACTTGGGTGGACAGGTGTGCGCGTTTTTGCGCCGGCGAGGGATGGGAAGCGACGCATTTCTTGTTTGTGCAAGCGGCGCCGTAGGGGCACTTGTCGGTGAGATCGAGTGCGATACCAGGAGGTGCGGCGGGAGATTGGTGACCGAAGTGACATGAAGGGTTTGTGCAAGAGAGCTGGAAGCGGCAGGCGATGGTTGATGGTTCCTTTTGCTCAGAGTCGGCGTTCTCAGGAGCGTCCGTCTCCATGTCGTCTCCTCCTGCGTTAGGTCGCTGATTGTTCTTGAAGTTGCTGTTTTTCCTCGGCTTCTCAACACGCTCAAACAGTGATTTTCCTTGCTGGCCCTGTTGCTGTTGTTGCTGACCGTTGAAGAATGCAGGGTTGATCGCAGGGGCATTGGGAAATTGTTGTCCGGGACCGAGAATCTGAGCCATCATTCGTGACTGCTCTTCCAGCATCTTGAATAGTTGCATCTGTTGTTGCGGGTTGGCTCCCATGACAGCGTTCGGTGACATGGGCGAGTTCATCTGGCCCATGTTCTGCATACGGTTGCCCATGTTGCGAGGGCCCTTGGGAGGCTCACGGTTGTTGTGTGTGTTGATTCTTCCGACACCACCACCACCTCTTATCCTGTGTAGCGCAGCATCACCTGTTCGGTCCAGGGCTTTGTTCATCTGTCCGAGCATACGACCACCCCGTTGTTGCTTGCCAGCACCATTGCGCATCGACTTGGGTCCGGTAGGGCTAGCTCTGGTTAGTGAAATTGTCATACAAGCATGGCGTGTTGCGACATACATTGCGCCTTCAGGCAGCGAGTCGCCTCCATCGCCCATGGTCTGATCTTGACCAGCTTGGTCTCGGGGAGTAGTTGTGACATCGGCAGGTTGCGCCGAACCCATTTGCGCATCTTGACCTCCATTGAGTTGAGCGTTCAGAGTGTTGACCTGATCGAATAACCATGTCGCGAAATCGTTGGCGCTGGGATCTTCCGGTCCAAGACCGAGCAGGTCGTTTGATAGTTCAGAGGCAATTTGGTTTTGGGTCTTGCCGTTAACGAGCATGAGGATGATGTACTCGGCCAGCGCTGAGTCGTCGGCGGCACCGGTGCTCCATCCAACCTCGGCGAGCTTGGGTTGCACAGCGTTCTGGAGAGCTTCTGCCAATGGCGTTCCTGTCGCTACTTCGACCGACATGTTGACTGTCTCTGTCTCGTTCGAGCTGTTGACGATGATTCGCGTGGCAACCGAATGCAAATCTGTCGTGCGACGGCGCGGGTTTCTCGGCGATGTGTCTTGGGATTCGACAAAGAATCTTCTCAAGGCAAACAAGCAATCTCTTTCAAGTGAATGGTGTAACAATAATCGGTCTGGTACAGCTTGTGAAGTGCAAGAAAAGAAAGGGCAACTGATGGATTAAAGACGCAACCGGCGCCGACAGCCGACTCACTTGCCAAAGTCTTGGCATCTCTCGGGTTTAATCATCCTTTGTTCGGTCTCAATGAACATTCTATCGTTGTCTGGATCTGTTCACTCGCAACTTCGATTCACATCAAAACGAGACCACCTGAAACACCTTTACTTGGACAAATGAAACAGATTTCGAAGCCTGTGCGGCTGATATATCAAGTAAAATAGCTCAATCCAAGTCTTCTGGCCGCTTGACAGGGCTCGCTCTGTCTTTGTTGTTCTGTTCCAGTAACGGAGCAATGTTGAGACTTATACTGTTCCTGATCAGCCCTCCTGCTGTGCCTGCTTTTCTAGTATGTTCCTTGCTAGCCTTGCCGCTGCTCTCTTCGATCGAGTGTCTCGACTCTTCGGCTGCCATCTGCTCATGCGCCTCTCTCTTTGAGTCATCCCTCATCGTTCGCATTTTCATAACGTTGTAAGCTGCGATACTGGCAATAGTCACTACCAATCCAGAAATATTGATTGTCGTGAGCTTGTCGTGGAAGATCAAGCCAGCCGCTGATATTGTCAACACTTCTTTAAAGATGCCGCATACACTCAACGTCACTGCGCTGGTGCGCTTGAGAAGCGCAAACTCCGATGCTGTCATCAGGAAAGCGAGTACTCCGGGGAAAAGAATGATGCCGATAGATCCAGCGATGCCCCTGGACTCTGCCAATTCGCGCAGGCCTCCAACAAGCTCGATAGGTCCCTCGACTGGCAATGCTATTACGAGCAGTGCCACAAACATGACAGGTGCCAGAAAGAAGATTGACGAAAAAGGATTGCTGGTGGCCGGGCTGCGTAGAAGCAGAATCTGTGTCAAACTCCAGCGGAAACCCGAGAAGAATGCTGCACTCATAACCAGGACGAATCCCAGGACGCTAAAAGCTGTCTCTCCTGCAACCATCATGACCACTCCAGCCATCATGGTGAGGATGATAGCGCCGACCTTCAAGGATGGTTTCTCAAGGCGGAAGAGCAGGGCGAAGACAAGCACAAATCCCAGCACGGATGATTTGCACATGGTGTAGAAAGTCAGGGAAATGAACTTGAGAGACATGTTCCCGAGGCCAATGTCCAAGCCAGTAGCTGCGCCGCAAGGTCCAATGCGTGTAAGGTAGAACCAGCCAGTCATAAGCGGCTTTCGAGGCGCTTCTGTTGCATCGCCGTCTCCGGATTGTGAAATTGGCGCATAGTCGGCTGGTTTGTGTTTCGGCCGCAGGTTGGGGATAAAGTATAGGACAAGCGAGGAAAGGAAGAATTGTACGAGCATGTGTACGCAGGTGGTGAACAAGGGGAAATGGAAGTCGAGGTTCCCTTTTGAGAACATCCACTTGTTGTACTAGCGACAGGTAAGCACCGAATCAGGAGATTGGCAGTACGAGGAAACTTACGACGGAGATGGATATTGAGAAGGTGTACCACAGCCCTATCAATATCGCATTTATGATTGCACTGCGCATGAAGCTCGCAGAAGCTAGACGCTCCTCCTCTTTACTGATTTCGCCATCCGGAACGATCCTCTCATCAGCCAAAGTATTCCGTCTCTTTCGCTTGGTTCTCTTCTGGCGATCCTGAGCTGTTAAGCCCGTCTCTTCGTCATCTTCGAGACCTTCGTCTGATCGAATATCGTCCATCTCCCAATCTGAGCCGGATGAGACGGGGTTTGTGTCTTCGTCGTCGTACTTGGGTGGTGACTCGGCATGGACGGCTTCGGGAATGTCGGAAGGCATTCTTCTTGGGCTGGCCCTCCGGATGCCGATGCGTTCTTCGTTGATGATTTGTTGGACGAGCGATGAACCTCGTCGCCTCGTTGAGCCCGCCTGCGAGCTTTCTGAATCCATGGTCGGATGTGTGTGTGTGGGTGTGGGTGGAGGGGGTTTGTTTATATCGCCGCGTGACGGGAGTGAGTGAGCACGTGTGAAGGGCGAGCAAGCATAAGCGGGCGAGGGGGTTGCTTAGTTCAGGAGCTGCGTGAAAAGCTCCGAGTGACAATGTACAAGACGACTAGACCAGCATTGTCTGTTTATTGAAGGATTGACTGACAATGGCGACTAGGTGGGGATGACAAAGGATAAGAAAGTGCACGATGATGATGTATGAGGCCGACTTCTTGCTGTTGCTTTCTTTCCCCTGGGCCCTGGCTGATGCACTCTTCCCCGTACGTATCGATTAGGGGGTCCACTTTGGGCTGATCCGCAGTCCAGCCATTTTCCACAATATCAATCCCTGCTCTGATCTCTGCTTTGAGTAGAAAACAATCCTCGCCTCTTTCTTTCACCAGAACTTCTGTTTGCGACGAGTAGCCTACAAATCAACGCAGTGAATAGGGCATTTGATCGATTCCTGCTTCGAACAACACCTCGAAGCCACTCTCGATTGCGGCTCCCGACTCCACAGATGAGCCGTTGCATGCACTCTGGCTCGCAAGAGAAGAAGATCTTACTGAAACAGGCATTCTGATACGGCCTCGCGTTGCCCGTCTCGTTCACCTCACTCAAAGCACCCATGCAACTGATAGAATCGCCGACCAAGGCACACGAATGAGCTTCTCCATCTTCACATGTTCGAGTATGATGACACCCACCTGACCTATTTGGCGGTCAAACAGACTTTCGTGTGGAGAGAAACTCCATCACGACCTCGGTGCTTTCTCCGCACACTGTTTACTGAAAGTTCGTCACCTTCTCTCTTCTATCGCAACGTCAAATTGTGACATGTCCACGAAAATGCACAACGCTTCTCAAAAGGAGCACAATATCCATGGAGGAGGCTATTCGGTATGCCCTCTCTGGACACAGATCTTGTTGTGAATATCTTTTGCATTTCCACAGCTGTGCGAGTGACAAACTTTAGCGTATGAGAGCATGCAGGCCAAGAGCACTGCCTCCGACCGTATCAGATACGCTTCCAGCTTCGCATTCGACCACATCATACGATCTTTGTGTTTTACCAGGCAACAGCATCTCAAGACATGTCGAACGCTAGTACTTTCAAAGTCAGACATCTTGGGAGCGACGAGGTCTTCGAGAGGCATGACATCTTCATCAATTCTAACTCTTTGGATGCTCCTCCCACGGGAGCTTCAATAGACCCCGACCTTATCGCTTTCCACCAGGCCTTTCCAGAATCAAAGGCTACTCTTCTGATAGAGCTTCCACAAGTAGCCCAAGAACTGGGTATCGGCCATGTATACGTCAAAGATGAGAGCCTCAGATTTGGCTTGCCTTCATTCAAGATCTTAGGAGCTTCCTGGGGCGTCTTCAGAGCCGTATGTGAAAAGACGAGTCTTCCTTCATCTTCGTCTCTTGAAGAAGCCGGACATGCGGCTCAGAAGGCGGGCATCAGTCTCGTTACCTGTACAGATGGTAATTGGGGCAGAGCCATCGCACGCACGGCCAAATACTTGGGTATCAAAGCCACTATTCATGTGCCCAAGACTATGGATGAGGCAACTCGAGCGAAACTACGCGATGAGGGCGCTATCGTCAATGCGGTCAATGGAAGTTATGACGACAGTATCGCTGCTGCCATGAAAGAGTCAGAAAGCTCCAAGTCAATGCTTGTGATGGACACTTCTTGGGAGGGCTTCGAAAGGATGCCAAAGGTAGGCTTCTCCGCTGACGAGGGTCGGTTGTGTGTAGGCCATTGACGTGTAATAGTGGGTTGTAGAAGGTTATGCCACTATGCATGCTGAGGTTGATCGACAGCTTGAGGAGACCTGCGGTAAAAGACCAACCCTGTGTATCGCGTCTGTTGGTGTTGGGTCGTGGGCTCAGTCTGTCGTCAATCATTACACAGAGGATGGGTCAACAACCAAAATCGTCACTGTCGAGTCAGAAGCAGCACCCTGCTTGATGGAAAGTCTTCACAACAAGAAGATCGTCTCAGTCGAAACAGGGTCAACGATCATGGATGGTAAGGGCCTCGAAGTCATATACCAGTATGTCCGGACTGATGTTTTCAGGCATGAATTGCGGCACCGTCTCTACTAATACATGGCCAACTCTGAGCGCCGGCGTCTATGCCTCTGTGGTAGTCAATGATCTCGAGTCGCATCAAGACGTTCTCTATTTGGACAATCATGGTGTGAACGCAGGTCCTTGTGGAGCAGCTCCATTGGCAGCTTTGAGGAAGCTTCACAAGAGAGGCGTGTTACGACCAGATTCTGAAGCTGTGGTTGTCTTATTCAGCACCGAAGGATATAGAGACTACGTCGTACCTGCCTCGACCTAAATTGCGACACTTGTTGAAGGACTGATCTCAACGGACGGCCCCGCCGGTCTTGGAGACATTGTGCGTTTTGACGTACAAGCGGACGCGTCATGGGCAAATGCTTGTCAGAACGTGGTCGTCGAGAGTTGTGCTGCTGGTGACACCTTCAATGCGCTTTGTCGAGTTCAGTGTATATTTCTACCTTGATCATGCATCGCAAGTCTCAACACGACTTTGCACATTTGTTTGTGCCGCACGTCAAGTTCAATACTTCACCGAGTCTCTTTGATCCAGATACTTAAATTCTCCATGGCTTGAGAGTTCATTCGGCTTGTTGACGGGTGTATAATGGAAGCGTCAACACATACCAGGGTGTTACCCTAAACGAAGTCGCCTTTGGCAGGAAAGGCAAAACAATGCGGCTATTGACCTCGAGAAACATTTTGTCGATCCCATATAATATAGACATTTGACAGCACTATACGACACTAATGAAAGACTGCCCACCTATGCTTACTTTCCACCTCTGCCAGCCATACTCATATCCCACCCGTAACGTGGCTTGCGCAGTGGTTCGAGAAGAAGGACCTGCATAAGCCCGTTGCTATTGACGGAAGTTAGGCGGAAATGCCGACTGCCGCGCCAAAGTTCAACCATGATGCAGATGGAAGGAGGAGATACGGCTCGCCGGGCATACGGACTGAAGCCAAACTCCTGCCTCTCAACAAAGGCAAGACTGACAAGCATTGGCGCCGAACTATCAGATGTACCTTGCAGAGAGTCACCAGAGTCAGAAAATCACCCGGTTTCCACGGAGTCCATCTTGTCGTTGTCATCGTCAGGTACATATTTGAGAAGCCAAGTCCTTCTAGTCCGGAAATAGCTTCTAACAAACGGGAGGCTGCAGATCCGGGAGTGGGCGGGCTTGATAACGTTGAGAGTCAATCCGTTTTTGACTCTCCCACGCAGCCCAGATGCGCTCTAGCATGGGCTCGCCAACGCTCCTGGATAGCTGAAAGAGAAATATTGTCTGAGGTTTGGCGACCTTCCCTCCCCTCCTGCATCTCTCGTCCGTTCGCTCTTTTCCATATTTCAGACTCTCGATATATTTTCCGGAAGCCTGGTTCTATCGCTCAAACTTCCAACTTTTCTCGAGTCGTCCATTCATTCGCTCTAGTAAATCAAACCGCCTCTGACGCATTAATCGCCTTCGACCAAGTCGCTTGTAATATCCGGATCTTTTATACCCCTACGATACCCCCGGAATACTTATATTTATCGACTTTCTATCATACAACATATATCACCATGCGTTACATTACTCAGGCACTTATTTTGGCCGCCCCTCTCGTCGAGGCCGCTGCGTCCAGCAAGCGTGGACTCGTTTACGTTTCATCGAAGACACCACAGGACGACAGTATCTGGACCACCGACTCCGATTTGTAAGAGATGGTGCCACAAAGCGTATATTGTAGACACCGTACTAACTACACCAGGACATGGTACTACAACTATGGCTCTGTTCCCACATCGGACTTCAATGGCAAGCTTGAGTTCGTCCCCATGCTGTGGGGAGCACCTGAGGACCCAGAGAACGACATGTCTTTCTACAACACGGTCAAGAACTTGGTATCGGAGGGAAACAACATCAGCTACGTTCTCGGCTTCAACGAGCCCGATGGCTGCGACGGTAGCAGCGGTGGCTCTTGCGTCACCGCCGCAACCGCCGCTCAAGTCTGGAAGAAGCAGATGGAGCCTTTGAAGCGCGATTTCGGCATCAAGCTGGGTGCTCCTGCAGTCACCGGTGCCCCTAACGGATTCGTCTGGCTCCAGAACTTCTTCTCCGAGTGTGCCATTCTTGCCGCCAGCTCTGACAACAATGCCACCAACACTACATCCTGCGAGGTCGATTTCATCCCTGCCCATTGGTACGGCGACTTTGGTGGTCTGGCCAGTCACTTGGGTCAGGTCAACGGCACATATCAGAACATCAGTTCCATCTGGGTTACCGAATTCGCATGCGCAGGTTGCACTCTCGAGGCCAGCCAGAGCTTTGCCAACACTACTTTCGAATACCTTGACCGCATCAACTACATGGGCAGATACTCATACTTTGGTTCTTTCCGTTCATCCGTCTCTAACGTAAGTTGAGCCTTTTCAGCATCACTTGAAAATCGTCCACTAATATTTCTACACAGGTTGGACCAAATGCCGCTATGTTGACCGAGAAGGGCAAGCTCACCGATATTGGTGCTGTCTACCTCAACCAAGCCATGACTGGCAACATCCCCAAGGGCTCTGCCAGCAGCGTCGCCAAGTTCGCTGGCTGGAGTGGTATTGTCGCCGCCGCCGTCTTCTGGAGCATCTTGTAAACAAGATAACATGTTATTTTCTTCTTTGGGAGCGGGGAGTTATCTGCGTGGTAGGGTCAAGACCTCAATCTGCATAGAGGCTGGATATTTTTTCCGACAGAACTGATATAGAGATAATGAATATTTGCATTTACAGTATATCAATCTTACCTAAATTGAAAACCTGGAGTAACAATCGAGCAACGATCTCAGCCATTGTCATGGCGCAGAGCTATCCTCAATCACGGACGTAGCATGTCTTTAGTAAGGTCGTGTGCGCTGAGTAAAACTGAAAGAAAGCCCATCACACCGGCAAGTATGTGTATCGCTAAGCGTCTTAAGTAAAGTGGCAGCGTGGGGTATCGCTGCTGCTATGAATTCGTTGCTACTTGATGGCAACAAGCGTCTTACACTCGCAACCTGCGGCTCTGACAACATACTTCGCAAGTTGAGACAGATCAAAATATACAGAAAAGATGTTGTAGATGTGCAACGGAAGTATGATGATGTCTATATGTCTGGGCAATTCCAAGTCCATGAGAATTGTGAAGAAGGGTTCCACACATGCACCGGAAGGGTAGTGAGAAGAGAGGAGATTCCCTCGCTGTACGAAGCAAGTTGGATGAAGGATAAGGACTCGAGGATGTTTGACCTCTCATAATACCCCATAATGTTCGTCTCACATGACCGGAGCTCGACCATGTTCACAGTATTCGATCACCGACCACGTCTGGTTGAACGGCATACACTAACTAAGACAGATCAGCATACACTGAGCTAGATCAGCAAGTCTGGAATGCTCTTGGTGTGAGCCTGTGAGGCCGGTCGAATAGTTGATCCTGCAATCAAAACAATCGCTGATGAAATACTGTGCACGTATGATCGACCGCTTTCTTCTCTCCAGGATATCGGTAGTTCCAACAGGCCGTCAGATTATGTTGGACACGGCCGCAGTTTTGACAAGTAAATAAGCAATCCTCCCAAAGGAAAATAGAGATGCTTGCATGTGTCAATATTTAGAAACAGCTAATGATCAGCTAATCCCACACGGATAATGATTGCGTACCTGCCAAACAAGATTGGCATGTGTGAATACTTCTCGCCAAGGGCTGGTGAAGACAGGTTGGCTGTAACTAGGTGAATCCTAGACGAAAGGGTGACGAGTCTGACGGGGTGGTTGAGACCGAGGCAGCGAATGGGGACTCCATTCTATCTACGACAAGCCATTGATTGATCGGAAGCAGACGTCGCTCGTATCAAGGGCGCTTAGACCTTGCAATGTGGCAGTTTTGTGGCTTAAGGCGCAGCGTCGTTGTGCTGCAACAGGACCGTTTTCTGAAGTAAACATAGAGACTTTGTGAACTGGTGGCCACACGACAACCACGCCCAGCAACGAAAAGGTCGAGGAATGGAATCATGCGGCGATGCACGCAAGACGGTCAAGAGGAACAGTCGGGTCGATAGTCAGGCCTCGATGCCAGTGAGCAGTCTGTGCACACATGCAGAAGGTAGGTGCGACGCTAGCAAAGCACCCTGGACATGGCCACACGCTCTTCATCTCACCTCATTCGCTCGCTTTCTGCAGCTGCACACCTGCACTTTCCTATCGCTCGTTGATTTATTTTGTCCACTGCTCGAACATTCTGTTGCGTCGTTTTTTCTTTTGCATATTTTCCGCCTAACTTTTACCTTCCTTCTCGTGTCTTGTTCCAAAACACACACAACGTCTTTCTCCCGCGTTTAGCACGTTTCAACAGGCCGCAGCCCCTTATTACGCCGCCGACACACAACGCGAACGTCTTTGCTCGGCGACTGGCCCAAAACACTTCTTGATTATCCGTCGAAGTTGTCTCTAACTTCACTCACACTCGTTACACCTATCCATCGAATTCCTCACCGGACGCATCTATCTCGTCCAGCTTAATCGCGACTCATACCAGTCCTCGAACCCCTGAAACTTTAAAAGCCTGGAAATTTGATATCGCATATAGAGGCACCGCTTCTTCACACAACGACCATGTGGTCTTCGGGCATTTCATGGGGCTTGCCACTCGTGCTGCTCAGCGCTCTGCCGGCCAGAGTGTTGGGTGGTGACATCCTCTCTACTCAAGGATACAGTCTCTGTTCAAGCGACCCTACCATTCAGGTTCAAGCCTTGGACATCCAATACGACCGATCGACAAATCAGGTCGTCTTCAATGTAGCAGGAAGCAGTTCCATATCACAAAAGGTCAAGGCCAAGATTCTGGTTACTGCGTACGGAAGACAGGTCTATGAGAAATCCTTTAACCCTTGCGACTCGGATACCTATGTTGAACAACTTTGTCCTGGTATCTATTCCTCTCTCCAAGATATCTCTGTCAACCAAAGCTAAACTCCAATCTCCAGTTCCTGCCGGTAGCTTCGCCGCCCAAGGCAACCAATCCATTCCTGCCGAATACGCCAGTCAAATCCCCTCGATCGCTTTCAACGTACCAGACTTGGACGGCGTAGCCAAGCTCGAACTTTTTGCCGACGACGATGATACCAAAGATCTTGCTTGTGTTCAATCAACCGTTAGCAACGGAAAATCGATGAACGTGCAAGCAGTCACCTACGTCGCTGCTGGTATGGCTGGCGCCGCCCTGGGAATATCTGCTCTTGGTGCTGTCGTTGGTGGCTTCCACGTCGGTGGTGCTTCACCGAGTCCTACGTTTGGCGAAACCTTTGGCTGGTTCCAAGGCATCGCAACGAACGGCATGCTCAGTGTCACGTACCCTACTATCTACAGCAGTTTCGCGAAGAACTTCGGTTTCAGCACTGGTCTTATTCCCTGGGGCCGCATGCAACAAACAATCGACAGTTTCAGGTCTGTGACTGGTGGAGACTTGACAACCGACAGCTATGCTTTCTTGCAGAACTCTACTTTGGTTGATGCCAGCACCGGTAGCAATCTCACCAAGCGTGGCCTTGACACAATGTTCCTCTACGCTAGAGACTTCAGTGCTAGCGTCAACGGAACCACTGCCATCAGTCAGGGTTCATCCGACTCTGGCAACAGCACCACTACCGAAAGCAAGCCTATGCACTACGTTCACGGCATCCAGGCTTATGTGGAGAAGCTTTCCATTCCTCAAGGAAACACTTTCATGACCATCTTGCTCTTCTTCGCAATTGTCATTGCTGTCATCACCGTCGGTATCCTGCTCACCAAGGTCATTCTTGAAGCTTTGGCTCTTATGGGAAATCTTCCCAAATCCATGAACAGTTTCCGCAAGCGTTACTGGTGGCGTCTGGCAAAGACGATTACCAATTTGGTCATGCTCGCCTACGGTGTTTGGACTCTTTACTGTGTGTACCAATTCACTGACGGCGACTCTTGGGCAGCCAAGGTCCTCGCCGGTGTCACTTGGGCTATTTTCACCCTTATTCTCGGATTTTTTGCATTTACTATCTGGCATAAGGCTAAGAAGTATCAGAAGATGGATGGTGATGCTAGCATGCTTTACGAACACAAGGAAACTTGGGTCAGGTACGCCTTCCTTTATGAAAACTTCAAGAAGGGCTACTGGTGGTTGTTCATTCCCACCATTGTCTACGCCTTCGCCAAAAACGCCATGATTGCCGGAGCAAACGGTCACGGACTCATTCAGACCATTGGTCAAATCGCCATCGAGTGTCTCCTGCTCATCCTCCTCGTCTGGTCGAGACCATACACCCTGAAGAGCGGCAACGTCATCAACATCACTATCCAGGTCGTCCGCGTCATTTCGGTGATTTGCGTGCTCGTCTTCGTTGAAGAGCTGGGCATTAGTCAGACGACCAAGACTGTCACTGGTCTTGTTCTGATTGTTGTGCAATCTGTCCTCACTGGCGTGCTTGCGATTCTCATCGCTGTCAATGCCATCATCACCTGTGTCCGCGCCAACCCTCACCGCAAGAGAAGAAAGGAGGCTGGTAAGTTTGGAAATAATTGCTTCTGCGAGATCATGACTAACACGATATCAGAAAAACTCAAGAACCGCGACCTTGACGACCTCACTCCTCTGGACGCCCGCAACTCTCTTCTCATGGATCCCACGCAACTCACCGAATACAAGGGTGCAGGATCGCAAGTGTCCGAATACAAGAAGGCACCCCTCGTCTCACCTTCGCTCACCAGCACGACCACAAAATCCAAAATCGCCTACGACCCTCTATCAAAGAGATCGGAGAGTCCATACGGATACGGAGGAAGACCAGAACTCTCGCGGGACGAGAGTCAACAAAATCTTGTCTCTGGTGCGGCCAGCATGGGAGGCAGAGACCGAAGTAATAGCCCTGCACGACAGCCCAGGTTGCCGGATGTCGAGTTTGGACAGTTTGACTTCCGTCATCAACATTGAGCGAGATGAGAAGTGCACTCTGGACGATTGTTATTGAGCATATGCGTTTCATCTGTTCCCTTTTCCATTTCCTTTTGCAAGCGATTAGTTTATCTCTTTCCCTCTTTCTTTTCTTCTGTCTATACCTCTCAAGGATTGTATTTTGTTCATGTTCGTGCCCGTCTCTCGACGATGGCGTTTTCAGCGATCACGTAAATAAGATTTCGTGCAAATTCATACATTTTACTTGGTGTGCCTTGCACGCAGTCGCTTGTCAGCAAAGAAGACTCTCGAAAGCCAAACTCGGCATGCATGTAGCTGTCAGAAAGCGTATCATTCCGGATCCAAGTAAAGCCCAGTAAGAGCACGTTCAACGGGCACTTTCCAAGACCACTACTCGAGTATACGGAAGTCAAAGTGTTGTGCATGTTGATAAGCAATCTGCAAGAATCAGAAGTTGATAGAATTGGGGGCGTGATGACCATTGGCTGAGCGAAGGTTGGATATGGTGCAACAAGGTACGAGGACAAGCATTAAAAGCAGGCTCTGTGAAAGTCCATGTGTCTGAGCTAAAGAGATGACGATGGCACCTGCGGCAGTGGTCAAACGGGTGGGGGGCGGCCAGTCGGGGCAGTTCGTGAAGGAGAGAAGTCGAGTCTGAGCGGCTCCGTGAGTTCTTTCGCGAATGGCGGCTTGCGGGACGACTGGGACGCTGGCCTTCTCACACAGCCACCACCTCTAAGCCCCACGGCGCCCGCGCTAGTCAGAGCACCCTATACAACCACGACGGCCTGATGTACACTTTCCGAACCTCTCTGAACCAACATCATCTCTAGAATTACCTTTTTCACTTCTGTGATTCCAGAGTCGCTGCTTCCAGAAACCCTACACTGCGACAGACAAACGATCAGCATTCCAAAGGCGCATAATGGGGAAGTCGTGAGTAACAGCCCCTCCCTCGTTGTCTCGTGTTGTTTGCTTCACTCTCTGGTCATGGTTCGTTCTGCGTCGCCCCGATTCATGCCTTCTTCAATCCCTTCGATGCCTCCGCAAGCATCCGTCGTCTTCACTCGTCAACTATTAGCGCAATCAACCTGAACAACACAATGCACTCTATCGACGACCACGACGACAACAACAACAATGCCACCTCTCCGATAGACGACGTCGCAGGCCATCTCGCAACCGCCAACCACGCCAGACAAAGACCCAAGCACATTCCTCGCCATACATCCAACAGCTACATGGACTACGCACTGCATCGCACGACGGCGCTACGCACAGCCATCCACCATCTGGAGCAAGAGCTTGGAGCACACAACTCGATATCACACATGTCACTGGGAACAGACAAGCTGACGCTGCATCCGCATCCTAGTCAGAGTAAGCTGTCGCAACAGGAGCTTGGCGAACTCCAGAAGGCCACTCACTTCGACAAGAAGGAATTACAACAATGGTACAAGGGTGAGGCTGAGCTGGAATCTCAGACATGCAAGCCATGGCGCTGACGATGACGCAGGCTTCCTCAAGGATTGTCCCTCGGGCATGCTCACCAAGGAGGAGTTCCAGAAGATCTATAAGCAGTTCTTCCCGTTCGGAGACCCGTCATCCTTCGCCGACTACGTATTCAATGTGTTTGATGCAGACAAGTCGGGCTCAATCGACTTCAAAGAGTTCATCTGCGCCTTGAGCGTAACGAGCAGGGGCAAGATGGAGGACAAGCTGGATTGGGCATTCCAACTGTACGACATTGACGGAGACGGAAAGATCAGCTACGACGAAATGCTGGCCATTGTTGAAGCTATCTACAAGATGGTGAGAAGGATCGAGGTGGAAGAGTTATGGACAAGAGCTAATACTGTAATACAGGTCGGATCGATGGTCAAGCTGCCCGAAGACGAAGACACACCGGAGAAGAGAGTGCGCAAGATCTTCCGTATGATGGACAAGGATGAGAACGGCAGTCTGGATATGGCCGAGTTCAAGGAGGGCTCGAAGCGCGACGAGACGATCGTATCGGCCTTGTCTCTGTACGATGGGCTGGTCTAAGGGGATGGATTGACTTTGAAGTTCGGGCGTTTCTTCTTCCGTTTCCTTTAACTTTTCTTTGGGGCATTTCAGCAGTCACCTACGATTCCCCGCGCACCGCAGAAGAGGTTGGCAGCATTTTAGCAGCAGCATACACTTCTATCAAACGAGGACATGATTATCCAAACTTGTATAACTTATAGACGACCGCGCGTCATGGCGCTGGCCCAAGCTTACAGCTCTCCCCAGACCAAGGCCACGGCAGTCGTGTTCACTGTTCAGGAGATCATCTCCTTTGTCTCGTATTCAACTACTGTCCATTTGCCCTTGTCGCGTCTCCTAGGACTGACTGCATTATACAAACATCTCGCGACACATCAGTCCAAGCAGAGGACATATTCTGGTGACACCAAGACGAAAGCCCGAAGATCCGGCGCAAGTAGACCATCATCTTTCGAATAGCTGCCAGGATGCGTCTTTCCGAAATACCCTTGTCGCTATGTGCGCTGCTGCTGTTAGGACCATCCAGCGTGGCATCTTTCTACCTCCCAGGAGTCGCGCCAACGAATTACCAAACCGGAGACCGAGTACCGCTCACAGTCAACCGCCTAACGCCCTCCCAATCAGAACAAGACACCCAAGTCCGATCCGTCTTCGCCTTTGACTACTACCACCATGCCTTCCACCACTGCGAGCCCGAAGGCGGTCCCAAGCAAAAGAGCGAGAGTCTAGGAAGCATCCTGTTTGGAGACCGTATCCAGACTTCCCCGCTGGAACTATACATGGGCAAGAATGAGTCTTGCAAGGCTGTATGCGGAAAACAGACCTTCCAAGCTCGCGACAGCAAGTTTGTGAATCGTCGCATCTTGCAGAACTATAATGTCAATTGGAATATTGATGGCCTGCCGGCTGCGCAGAAGATGATTGATGCCAACAACGAGATCTTCTACAGCCCTGGCTTTGCCCTGGGTCAGGTACATGGTGTTGAGACACAGACTCCTGTCCTCAATACACACTACAACATATACGCAGAATTCCATGAGGCTGCACAAGGTCAATTCCGTGTTGTTGGTGTCTTGGTCGAGCCAGCATCATCATCGGAATCCAAGTTGCTGGATGATGGCAAGGTTCAATGCGGAGATATCGCCCACCCTCTCATTCTGTCCGAGAAGGATGCTACAGATGTTGTCTGGACATACAGCGTTTACTGGATACCCTCACCTACTTCATTTGCTACCCGTTGGGACAAATACCTGCACGTCTACGACTCACGCATCCACTGGGTTTCGCTGACCATCTCTGCCATGATCGTCGTCGCTCTTGTCGGCATGGTCTCTACCATCCTCCTCCGTACTCTGCGTAAAGATATCGCCCGCTACAACCGTCTCGATGATCTGGGCCTCGACGACTTTGGCGAGACCAACCTTGACGACACAGTGCAAGAAGACTCTGGTTGGAAGCTGGTACACGGCGATGTCTTCCGCCCACCAAAGCATCCCATGATCTTGTCGATCCTGGTCGGTAACGGCGCCCAGCTCTTCATGATGACCGGTTTCACCATCGCTTTTGCTCTGCTTGGTTTCTTGTCTCCCTCCAACCGTGGATCGCTGACTACGGTTATGGTCATGCTGTATACCTTCTTCGGCGCCGTTGGAGGGTATGTCTCCGCAAGAGTTTACAAGTTCTTCCACGGAGACGCTTGGAAGCAGAATATTGCTTACACACCACTGCTTGTCCCTGGCACTGTGTTTAGTGTGTTTTTCCTGCTCAATCTTTTCGTCTGGGCTCGTCAATCGTCTGGAGCTGTGCCTTTTACTACTATGCTTGCGCTTATCAGTATTTGGTTCTTGATCTCGGTGCCTCTATCTGTTGGTGGTTCGTGGCTGGGCTTCCGCGCTCCTGAGTCCACACCCCCTGTCCGCACCAACCAGATCCCCCGCCAGATCCCTCCATCCACCGGATATCTCCGCCCTCTGCCTTCCATGTTCCTCGTCGGCATTCTCCCCTTCGGCGCCATTTTCCTCGAGTTGTATTTCATCATCAGCAGCATCTGGTTCAGCAGAATCTACTACATGTTTGGATTCCTGTTCCTCTGCTACGGTCTCATGATTGTCACCTCCGCTGCTGTTACCATCTTGATGGTTTACTTTGCACTATGCGCGGAGAACTATCATTGGCAGTGGAGGGCTTTCTTCACTTCTGGCGCATCCGCCATTTATGTCTTCTTGTATGCCATGCTTTATTGGGTGAGGACTCTGAGTTTTACGAGTTGGACCAGTGGAGTGCTTTATTTGGGGTACAGTGCGTTGATCAGCGCCTTGTGGTTTGTGTTGACTGGTGAGTTTTTGCTTTCTATCTTTTTCTTTTTCTCTGGTTTACGGTTCGCTGACTTTTTGACTTGCAGGTACCATTGGATTTGTGGCTACGTGGGCTTTTGTGTATAGGATTTATGGGTCGCTCAAGATTGATTGAGGAGGGTCGATGTTTGCCCATGGATGCTTGTCGCTATCGTACCCTTTTCCTGCATCTACCTACAACTTTAGAATCAAAAACGAATAGAAGAAAAAGTTTGTCAATGTTAACGTTACGAGTTCAGGAAAGAGGTCTTGTCTATGGTTTGACGAGAACGCTCCAAAGGTTGACCTGTTATATGCTCGTGCCGTACTCGACTGTATATTTCTATCGCTGTCGTTCATTTTGTCCAGCCTCATAGTTAACGCCTGGACCCGTTCTCTAGTTGTACCCAGGTCCTCCATATCCATGCCCTATGCCCATGCTCATTCCCATACCCTTAATCCAGTCCTCCCATCCCATCCCCACTCAAAACACACACACACACATATCAAACATACACGACAACCAACTCCGCCGACTCACACCCCTCCACCACACACCCAGCCAATTTAATCGTCCCCTCCCCTTCACACCACACCACCTCATCAGTCGAGTCCGTCACACATTGCAACACCCCATCCTCATCAACACCACACCTGACCTTTTCCGCCCCCATCCCCACCCCCATCCCATCCTCCTCTTCATTAAAGAATAAATCCATCTCCCCCACCCCTGCATCAATATTCGCGATTAGCTTTTCGGGGGAAAAGGAAATAAAGCCTTGATGTGCTGATGCTGCAGAGGATTGGGTGGAAGGGAGAATGTATAAATAGCCAGAGGTTGAGAGGTGGAAGAGAGATGCGAGGGAGGGGGAGGGGGTGAATTGGAGGGTTGGGTTATCGTTGGTGGAGATGAGGGTTGCGTATAAGCCTGAGATTTGGAGGTTGGATGTGCAGGAGGATTGGAGGTGGAAGGGTTTATTGGCTAGAGCTGCGAGGTTGGAGATTGTGATGTTGGAAGTTGAGTTGGAGGAGGAGGGGGAGGAGGACAGATCGGATGGGTCTGAGATTGAGGGGGAGGAGGAGGAGGTTGAGGAGTTGGATGGGTTGTCGTTGGCAATTGAGGAGTCGGTGGCCGTGTCGTTTGTGGAGGTGTTGTCTTCGTCCGAGGTGAAGAATTGATTGACTTGTGGTGTAGAGGTTGAGCTGGAGGATAAAGAGGCAGATGTATATGTTGACATTGTGCTGTTGGACGGGAAGGTGAATCGAGGTGTCGAACTGCTCCGTGTTGAACTCGATATCGCTTTGCTCGATGTCAAGGAGAAGGCGGATAGTGATGTTGTTGCTTTGCTTGACGCGGAAAAGGACGACGATGATATTGCTCTGCTCGTGCTGAAAGTCCTCGAGGCAGATCTAGTGCTGGTCCTGCTGAAAGACATTGCCGTTCTTGAAGCGCATGCGTTCGTGTTTGGCGTGTACAGTGGTCCTTCTGGTGGATAGGCTCTTATGGAAGCTGTCTCAGAGGTCTTTTGGCTGGTGCTGGATGTTTTACTAGAAGTCTTGGTTGTAGAAGTGCTGCTGATCTTGCTAGAGCTGCTGGTTGTTGCCTTTGTCGATGATTTGCTTGTTGATGTGCTGGAAATCTTGCTAGACGATGTCGTTGCAGGAGCGCTGGAAGATCTGCTCGTTGATTTGCTTGACACAGTACTTGAGGACTTGCTTGTTGCAGCACTCGAGGACTTGCTTGTAACAATGTTCAACGACTGACTTGAAGCAACACTTGATGCCTTGCTGGACGTCCTGGATGTAGAGACAGCTGAAATCTCTTCGGAAGAGGTTTTAGCCAGCACATCTGACGACCGAACTTCTTCGACTGTCGAGGTAGGAAACTCGGAGGCAGTAGTGCTAGAGCTACTACTTGTGACTCGACTGCTGCCGGGGAAGCCGACGGGCTTGTCGCTAGATGTGCTGGTCGATAGGATTGTGCTGACAGGTTGCACGTTGGTGAGGAAACTGCTCGACGATCGAATTGTTGATGCTGAAGAAGTTGCTTGGCTGCTCGATGCCAGGTTTGACGATTTGCTGCTCGATACCGATCTTGTTGATTTACTGCTTGTTGTAGAACTTGTCGGCTTGCTACTGGGTACTCGGCTACTGGAGATTAAGCTGCTCAGAGATCGACTAGGTGACAGGCTGCTCGCCGAAAGACTTGAGGTCTTCGAGGATGACCTAGTCACACCATCATTCTGTACGGAGCTCACAGACGTGCTCTTAGACTTTGTTAAAGTCGACGTCTTCGCAGTCACTGTAACTATCGATGTCCTAGTGACTAGTCGAAGAGGCGTGACAATTGCCACTGCAGTAGCTTTAGATCTGATAGTTGTGGTACGCAGGGCAGTGGAGCTCGCGAGCTTAGTCGATACTCGAGTGATGCGTTGTACGTTCGTTTTGGTGACAGTAGTCTTGCGAGGTACTATTGACAAACAGCTGCAAGCACTCGAGATTGCAGCCTTCTTCATGCTCTTGACCACTGCCGGTGTAGCACATGTCGAGACTGTGGCCCTCTCTACCAGTTCCCTTGGATGATCGAAATGCTTCCGCCTATGGAGTGATCGGGCTAGGGGTGTCACCGTCACTGTCCTAGTCAAGGTAGTATATCCAGTTTTCGGGCTGGCAGTAACAGTTTGAGTTGTAACAGTTGATTTGATGTTATTAGTTGACACTCTGTCTGATGTTAGGGGAGTTCTCTTGTGAATGGCTCCAATACTGACTTGGTCGTAATCTGGTTGTGCGTAATAGTCGTTTGTATCGTAGATGTGCGGGTCGTAAATTTCGTGACAGTCGAGACTGGTATTTGGAGATATGAAGAACAATAGCAATTGGCGTTGCTAGATCTCAGAGCCCTGACTTGAGCATTATCACATGCCGAAGAGCTGACTGCACGCTCCTCCAACGGAGAGGCAACCAGCAGACTTGACCATGAAAGCCACCATATAAGATTTGTAACTTTCATGGTATATCCTGGATAATGGATGGATGGCCGATTGGCAGTCCCGTAGGACTCGAAGTTGAGAAATGCTGAACAAAGTCTGGATTGGGCATGGTTACGGTTTTCTCTTTTACTCTTCAAGGATGGCAACGAAACCGTTGTCTATCTCCAGTTGTTCAGCTCGTGTGTGTCTGGACGATTGTAACGGTTTCTCCTGGCTGGACGATTCGAAGTCTCAGTTCAACGGGCGGAGCAGAATGAGCCGCTCTTCAAGCAGCAACACATATCGTCAGGATACTTACCGACGCCACTAGATCAGCGAGTCAGTATTTAGATGTACCTATAGACCAGCTACAAGATACACATGACCGTGGTTTTGATATACAATGGTGGAAGGTCGAGCATTAAGCGACTGAACGTTGAGGCACATCGACTTTTGTTATTAGGCCAAGGACATGTCGGATATGGCCGAGACACCTACATTGGCATGTATAACTGCGAAGGGGAGAAAATGTGAAGTATGCACCTCCTGCCCAGGTATATGGCTCTGAACAGTGGAGATTAGGAGGGTGTGAAAGAAGGGGTAGGTGGTGTAGGATCCTTGAGCACACACCACGGCTTGGCGATGGGACCATTTGTCCTGCAAACAACCACGTCCATAGCTGATCTATTAACAACCACCACAAGCCAGCCTCCCTATGTGTTGGGCTCCGTGGCGCGTATAGCTTTAGGAACTCTCAATTCTTGCTACGTTGGGTAGTCAGAACACGTCATCAGCGCGTCTCTCTGGACGAGCGTACTGTTCTTAAAAACGTTGTGCATTTTCGCAGGAGACAAACGGAGTCTGAATAGGAAGGTTGATCGATAATTGAATTAAAGCTCTCTTGAACGACTGAGATGAACTATTCACATGAAATCATTACTATCTACTGCTATAACTGTCGCTTGGCTTCCTCCTTGAACAATCTTTCTTCGCTTGTGTGCTAATGTCGCTTGACCTTCTCCAAGCAGTCCCTGGGCAGACCAATTACCGATGCTTCCGCCACGGCCAGCATACATTGATGCAAGGTCGATCGATGGCGTGATCAATTTGTTCTTATTCAGCTTGTTCATAAGTACACCCAGATGTTGCTGAGCATAAGTGTTGAAATTCAAATACACATCAAACTTTCGGGCTTGAGCTAGCGACCTAAGACTTTGAAGCAGATGTAGCGGCTGCCCCACTGTCGGGCGTGAACACTCAGCTTTGGGCATAATGACCTTGCTTGACGCATCGTGGTCCAGATCGAACGAAATGTGCAAAAGACGAGCCGAGTCTGCGGAACATTTGTCGCTCGGGTATTCCAGCAACGAGTCAGGCACATTGTGTTTACAAAGTTCCCCAAACGTGGGCGTCGTAATCTCGAGGCGAAGCGACTCAGATGGTATTACGAAAAACATACGCCTAGGAGGCGTCTTTCGAGATGCGCGAAGTCGTATGTCGATAACCAGAACAGTGAGGAGTTGTTGGGTCTCTGTATCCTCACCCATCCACAGACGGAGATTGGAGTCTTCTCGATTGTGCGGCGTTCTGTTTCCTAGATGTCTCAAGGCAGAAGTGGAATCGCTCAACTTTTCGTCCCAAATTGCTATAACAGCATGATTTTTTATAGCCCATTCTAGTCTGCTGTTCTCCTCGAGTCCGGACAGGTCAACGCTATCGTCTGGTCCAGGAGCAATTTCCTGCATATCAGTGATGGTTAAAGAAAACACAAATATATCACCTTTGCCCTGTACGTATCACGTACAGAAACCCGCCCACCCGGGCTTTGGTGAGCATACGCTTCTGAGCAGCCCTGACTCGTGAATGAATAGACTACAGCCACGATGATCCCTACTGCCGCGCGCCAGCACACAGTCGGGCTGGTCCAGGCAAGAAGCTCGCTACACAACACACGATCAGGTTCAGCGCGAAGACGCGGCGAAGCCGACACGATGTTGATAGTTGCTTTTGCGCGAACCAGCACACAGTCGGGCTATAGCAGGGGTAGAGAACCTGTAGAAACTGCAGGGAAGTAGAGAGCTGTTAAGAGAAGTGTTGATGAAAAGATATTATGTTGGAGGTGGTAGATTATTGTAGAGTCACAGAAGAGAGAAGGTGCCATGGCGCAAAGTGGATGGCTTGTGGGGTCGCGTTCTCGATAATTGGTCTGTGCTTCCTCGAGTCTCAGACCACATTGGTTACGACATGTATAGAGCACACCAGTCTTTCTGTACTCTTGTTAGTACAGTTAGAACCTGGTGTCGGGACGTGAAAGCTATCAAGCAATGTTGAACAGGCGCAATGGGTTGAACAAAGTTGCACGAGTGGCCTCCCGTCGCTCAGTTGCTCCTTCCAGTCTCGCAGCAATAAGGTAAGCGCAAACGATTGCGACTATTTCGAGCATGAAAGCTCATTCTGTCATGTAGGTGTTATAGTTCGCAACCAGATCCGAATGATGTCGCAATTCTGGGTGGTGGCATCACTGGTCTTGCAACTGCACACTATCTCTCCCAATCGAACCCGAATCGCAAAGTCACCATCTACGAAAGCTCTCCACGACTAGGAGGTTGGTTGCACACGGAAAAGGTGGAAATAGACGATGGTCACATTCTCTTCGAAAAGGGGCCGCGGACACTTCGCCCGGCTGGCAATGGCTCTCTTACCGCTCGTCTGGTGAATCAACTTGGTCTTGAAGACGAGACCATCTTCACCATGAAGACGGCTCCTGCCGCCACCAATCGCTACCTTTACTATCCGGATCATCTCGTTCGAGTTCCGCAGCCAGACAAGAAGCTAGGTTTCATGGCGAATGCGACTGCGCTCGCAAACACCTTTACATACGAACCCGCCTTCCAAGGTATTCTTGGACGTCTTGCTCTCGAGCCCTTCCGTCCCGCCAGAGACTCCAGTGTCACAGATGAGTCCGTCGGTGACTTCTTCGCGAGACGTGTAGGCCGAAGGCTTGTCGATCAAGTCATGTCGGCAGTCGTTCATGGCATCTATGCTGGTGATATCTATCAACTCAGCATGAAGAGCTTGTTCCCTAGTCTATGGAGACTAGAAGAGGAATCTGGCAGTCTAGTCACTGGGCTACTGCAAAATATGGTCGAAGGAGCGAAGGTCCCTGCAAAAGAGTTGGAGTTCATGATGGCCATGAAGCAACAGTACCCCTTCGGCAAGGAATTCCGAAAGAACTTCCGGAGGTCTAACGTCTTCACGTTCCGTCATGGTATACAACAGCTGGTCGACACCCTGGAAGCATCCCTCAAAAAGTCGCCAAATGTCATCTTCCAGTTGAACCAGGAAGTCACCGACATCAAGAACACAGAGCAGAACGTGGAGCTCGAAGCCAAAAGCTCAACAGAGGGAAGCACCTCGAAACACAACCATACTCATGTGATTTCTACTCTTTCCCCGGACAAGACATCACAGGCCGCTTCTTCGATGAACCGCGGATTTTTGAAACTGCCTATATGTCCGACACCAACAGTAATGACAGTCAATCTATACTACCGCACACCCAACCTACACCCTTCTGGCTTCGGATACTTGATCCCACTTGGTATCCCTATCGATCAGAATCCGGAGCGCGCTCTTGGTGTTACATTCGATACTGCCTATGCTGCTGGAACACCGGGCGATGAAGACTTTGTTGGCCCTATGCAAGACACAGTGTCCAAACGAGGAACAAAGGTCACAGTCATGCTTGGTGGTCACTATTGGGATGGCTGGTCATCTCACCCTTCGAACGACGAGGGTCTACAAATGGCACAGTCCATCATGGAGAGACATCTCGGCGTCACTGAAAAGCCTGCCGCGCATTCGGTGAACCTCAACTATAACTGCATTCCCCAATATACTGTTGGATTTGAGGGCCGAGTGAGCAAGTTCCACGATGAACTCTCATTACGTTATTCTGGTCGCTTAAGAGTTGCTGGTAACTGGGTGAGAGGTGTCGGAGTCAACGACTGCATCAGAAGCGCTTGGGATGTTGCCAGAGACTTGGACACCAGCGGTCTGACTGGACTGGAGTATATTGTCAAACCAAAGCAGTGGCTCACAGTCAAGGTGAAAAAGAGTTGATAAAAAATATCAAATCCTGTACATTCAATGCTGGTTTCTTGGGTTGCACGTGTGTCTTTTCACAATCGCATCTACTGACACGCTGGGAAGTCTCCATCACGAGCAAAGTCTAGGCAATCATTTCTCGTAGCTCGGAAAGCCCACACATGTGGCAAGCCTCTAAGCTTTGCAAGGCAGTGACTCTCACGCTCCACCAACTTAGGCCGATCCTACCGATTGCTGAGGGCTTTTTGACCTATGTGAGCTGACAAGCAAGGGTCAAACGAAGCAGAAACCACGAATTGTTTGTTTACCAGAATTCTGAATGCCCTACGCGGCCTGGTTTGTGCAACCCGTCGGTTGCTTCTGCAAGTAGCCGATCCGTACCACAACAACACAACGACTGTATCTTTGCTGATTTCGCACACGCGTCTACCAGCACTTTTCAATTCAAGATCTTGTTTGGTAACTTACCTTCTCACTACATGGCTCCGCACCAAAACTTCGCCAAATTTCATCTCCAGCCACAGTGTTTCACGCATCGAGCAGGAAAGATTTAGCAAAGAAGCTGCCCGGTCTATTCGGTAAGGATGTCTTTGGCATTCGATCCGGTCAAGATCCTCCTGCCATAACTTCACGCAGACTGCCTCCCTTTGGCTTACCGTCATGAATCAAAGGCAAATGGAAAAATACGACCTAAATCCAGACAGCCCTTTGCGAAGGCTATCTATGGTGATGCATTCGTGCCAGTCAGACATAATGACATTTCACCCTTGATCGGCGTTTGCAGGGAAGTTTTGGCACGAACTGGATCTTCGTGGGCGGGCTACGCGGCTCAGGATCTCACACCATATCTCAGAAACAAACTTGATATGGTGTTTGAGTCTGAGAGGAAGAGGGCAGGTGGTAAGCTGAAAGCGTAGATTATGCAGCTTTCAAGTACCACGACGGTCTGTCAGACATTGCGAGACGCACGTGAGACTTCAGCGTACAAAAAGATTAGAAGGGTGGTTCTTTATAGATTCTTTCCTTTACCTGTTGACAGCATGTTTGGAAGGAAGGAGGCTTGAATTGCTATTCTTTTCTCAGAGAGAGACGAGAGGCCCTTTGATGAGGTCGCTTTTACAGGTTTGATACTTTGTTCTTGCTAGCATTACGATACCACTTCCTGCCCCTTTCTGCGGGAAACATGATACGTCTTTCCCGATGTCCTCATCTTGCTTCTTTGTCCTGCTTGTGGATTTCTCGTGCCCTCATGTTCTCATTGCTCGTCAAACTTCATGGTCCAAATAATGTCCGTCTCTGAATTTGTCGATTGCCGCGGGTGGGTACTTGGATATCCTGCTCGAGCCAAGGCATAAGGCATATACAAATAGGCATATCCAACCTGAACAGTTGACGGTGGTAGCATATTCATGCTGTTTTATGTCATGCTGTGTCTCCAAGTCTCCAAAGCCGAAATGCTTCCTCCTTAGTCTGGACGTTTCCGGTCTGATGACTTGCGACCCATCTTTTTGCTACACCAGCTCAGGCACCGTCATCTCTTAGGCATCGGTGCCCTTTCACTGGCTGGCATCTCTCTGCCACTTGTATCCTTGACAGAGACAAATCGTGGCGGAGGAGTCTGGTTCCTTGAAGAAATGCGCTGATTGCTAATCTTGTCGCGTGTCCTTCTCTTGTCGCGAGGCAGCATGGCAGCTCTCTCGTCGTCATCGTGATCCTCCTCTTCCTCTTCTAGCAACTCGCCATCTGCGGTCTCGTGATCAGGCGGTGAGATCCACTCTTTCGGCACCACGCACGGCAATGCAAGACCAACACTAGCAGCTCTGTTCAACCAAGCGGGGCCCGGTCGGCCCGTCAATCTCTCGCAGAGGTATGAAGAGAAGTGATTGCAGTTGTTGCTCAGAAGGTTGTATCGTGTGCCTTGGAATAGTCGTGAAGCGTCATTGATTATGGTTGTGATTTCTTCTTGGGAGAGGACGGTAAAGCCATGGAGAATCTCGCAGCGGAATGTGCCACCCGGAGGCTCGAGTTTCGGTCGTGTCCAGTAAACTCCACTGACACCTTTGCGATCGTGGCCACCGTAGGCATATTCTCGTTCGTTGATCACGACGCCGGAATGTAGTAGAGAGCCGCCGATTGTCCAGAGGATCGAGGAGAGACGACCAGGCTAGGTAACGTTAGTGATAGCAAAACAGAGCACATTAGAGACAGTCTGACTGGTAACAAATCATAGACATGGATCTTGACTTCGGTTTTTTGGGCGGCCAGAGATGCGCGATGCATTGATGACGATTGTCGCTTGTGCTTGCTCGAGGACGACGCCATGGTCAATTGGGAGAAGAATTGAATCGTTGTATTTCTGCGATTACAAAAAGCAGTAGACTGGGAACTACTGGCAATTGAAAAATTGATTGCGCGACTCGGTTTCTTCGTCAACCAGGGCGGTGAAATGATCAAATGAGCAGAGATGAGAGTGAGGCAGTCGCGACCCTTTCACATGTCATGCTGCTTCCCCGCGCTCCTTCCGATCAGCCACCAGAGGGCTGAACATCTTCCTGAAATGTTGTTGATGAGAACTATCTTCTGAAGACCATCACTTTCACAGTGAAGTGTGATCTCAAAAGACATCTCATGCAAACCATCACGTGTGTCTCAAGGGGGGCTCGAAAGTTTAGCCGCATGAGAGTGGACGCCCAATTGCGCGCACGGACAGACGGCTTTTCAGACAACAATAGGAAAACAAAGCTGTCTGACAATAGCAAATCCTCACCCAACCACACTCCGGCAGCCTTGTACGACTGTCGGCTCCTCGTTCGGCCCGAGTGAAAGTTGATGTCAATAGAGCTCGACAATAGGAATCTTGCTATTGGGGAAGGCTGACAATACGTAGCATAATATCATGCGGGCCTACCAAATCGCGTCATGCCTGCCTTATTGACGCACCAGAATGAATAGACTTGCGGTAAGTACAATATCTTGACAATTGTCTTGGGTTGGTATTATCCCTATTGTCTTCCACTACGCTTGTTGCTCTGAAGTATTGGTTCCATTATCTTCTTACGAACAAGACTTTCAGAAGTTCCTCCTACAACCTCCTTTCTATCACGGTCCATCTTCCTTCTACTACTCTCTTCCCGTCCAGAAGCTTCTTCTACCCTCCCTGGCAACACTGTGTCGCACCTTCTCAGCCTACCTCAAGACAGCATACCTCTTTCCTCCAGAAATCCTTCATTGGAACCTTCCACTCTCGCTCGCAAAAGTCGTCCTACACAACTACTACCATGGACTCCTTCATGCACTCCTGTCAAAAGATTCTGCTCGAGAGAGCCGCTGCAGCCAACGACCAGCAACATCCTCAAGACATCACCGATCTCCCACCAGCCTACACAGCCCAAGACACTCTCTCCGACTCTGAAGATGAAGACGATGATGATGAAGACCCATCTCCCATCACTCTGGTTCTCAACACCGACACCCAAGTCCAGGGAATTGGCAACATGATCGCAACACCACCACTTGCCGATGCAACTCGCCTATCCGCCCTCTTGCTCGCTGCAGTCCAAAGCCTCAACGCTGCGAAGACTGCTGCCACCAAGCCCGGTTCCCAGACTCCTGTCTTGCAGGTCAACTTTACCATCAACTGCGGGATCACTGTCACTGGCAACAACAACGTCGTCGGATACAAGACTCAAGGTGTGCTGCCAACCACTACTAAGAGAAAGAGTCTCGAAGAGGTTCGTTTTTGTTTACTAATATGCTTTTAAATCAATTGTTCTAACATACTGCTAGGTTACCGAACATGCCCCTGAGGCCAAGAGAGTCAAGAATGAGTGAGTGGGCTCGCTGTACGAACAACAATGCCACAAAGACGTCAATGTCTTCCTTTGATGGATGTTCTTTGAGTTACGACGAATGAATGAAATGCTTTTCTTTGTCCCTTGTTGTTGGTCCTTGATTTCTTTCATCTGCGTGCTGTTTGTAACGTCGTCGAGTCCGATCGACTAGTTGCTATAAATGCCACCTCTTCTCCAACCCTTCTCGTGTCGCCTTTCAGATCCACAAATAAGAACCAGCCGGTAAATAATCAACTACAAGAATGTATTGCCCATCTGCTCACACTTCTAAAGCAGCCTCGACTTCCGGTAAGTCCACTTCTACTCAACCCAAGCAGTCATGCACTCTTGGTGTAGAGTTGGAGTTTGTCGCTGTTGTTCCAGACCAGTCTGAATTCACAGCCCATGACACCGTTTGGGAAGTCCTCAGAAAGCCCATCTCGCTTCCCTGCCCCTACAATTGTCCACAAGGCCATCACGAACTTAGGATTCCCGTTGACAACCAGCCACCTTCCTACTGGCAACATCATGACGACGACAACGAGTACAACACCTGGGTCGTTGGCAGAGACTGCAGTGTCCGTCTTTCCGACGATGAAAAGCCCTTCTATCCAAACGAGTCTGTTTCCAGCGATGTCGAGCTCCAATGCCGTATTCTGGACTTCTTCAATCCTACCCCTTGCCCTCACAATCAAACCTGGCCCTGTAATGGTCAGCCTCTAGCCTGGAACTGGCGCGACGAAATCACCACTGTGATCAACGCTCTAAAGCAGGGTTTCAATAGACCTGGCTTCAGAGTCTTCGCCAACGGAACTTGTGGTCTTCATCTCCACGTCGGTCGCCACGATCTCGGATTCGACCTCGACACCACAAAGAATGTCGTGGGTATGTTCACAGCCCTCGAACGCTGCTTCGACGCCATCCTCCCCATCGATAGAATCGGTGCTTATGAAGACGACCGTTTTCCTCTACCCTCTCTGATCTCCGCTAACACTACTGTCGTACAGCCCTGGATACCCTCAAAAGGTTTCAACTACACCAGCCCCATGTCAGTCCGCCAATTCGAAAGCCTGGCCAATAGTGTCATGATCGCCTACGACAAGAGCGACGTCAGTGATTTCACCAATGCGGTTAGGTATGGTGCTTCTATACCCATGTGGATCCATCATATCTACTCTTGTCGTACGATGGCTGAACTTTGCGAATACAGTCATCCCCATCAATCAAGTGTGAATCTCCAACATTTGGCTCCCCAAAACGACTCTTCAGGCGGTTGGCCAGGATCGCTGCCAAAGAAGACGATCGAGTTTCGATTGCATACTGGCACGCTAGATGTGGTTGAGATTTGCGCTTGGATAGATCTGTTGTGTAGACTTACTGTTTACTGTGAGAATACCTCTACTACCAATTTGACAGCTTGGGTTGAAACTCAGTGGTATAATGCTGATGTCACTCTTGTTAACATTGCTAGATTGGTTGATGCTGCTGATTCGACTGTAAGACACTATACCTCCGTCCTGCTAACCCCTGATTATGCGACTAATTTCTTCAATACAGCTACCACCTCCCAAGCCCCGGACGTTCTTACCCCTCTAACCACACAGGTCGAAAGCACCCGTCTTTTCCAAACCTGCCGCTCTGGAATCTCTGCTCGTATAACACAAAAACTAATCTGTGGTAGATATGGCCAATTCCCCACCAGTTTCCTGAAAAAGGTTCTACCCGCTGAGCTGTTGGAAGGATACGATGGCAGATACTTGAGCAACGAGATGGAAGAGGAACAAATGGAAGCATGGGCCAGTGAGATTGAAGAAAGAGCCAGACTCGCAATAGACGAGAGACATAGGTGGGATAGCAGAAGAGGTGCTTCTACTTGTTTGAACAATTTGTTCGACTAGAAATAATGCTATACCGCTGGATGGTGTTAGCAAACATACTCTTCATTCTTGTAAGGTGATGGCCTCGATCGACTCTTGTTTCAAAAGAATTCAATATACTTTTTCTTTTCATTCTGACTTTTTTACACTTTTCCCCCCTGCGTGACCCCTTGGGCCTTGCCACGCGTGATGTCAATGTAGATGATGACTGTAAACTTCTTGCGCTAGAACTGATCTCGGTCGTCTTTGTAGACTTGCATCGTTCCTCGAAACGACTTCCAAGATTGAGAATCTTCCTGACAGACACAATGCCTTCTGAGAGTGATATTCCTGCACTACCCACCTCCTCTCTTGCTCTTCTCGGTCAACCACATGGACATCAAACCCGTCTTGCAATTCGATAGATATATTGTTGACCAGCCGCCGCCTTGGAGGTCAAGATGGAATCGGGTTCTAAGTGAGTCATTCTCCCCCATGTCACGGATGTGAGTGTACGGATTCGCGATGTTGTGATTTTTTTCCATTTTTTAGATCTTTATATCGTAGACTGAATATTGAATAAAGTCAATGTACAACCGCATTCGTCGTGTACGTTCCTCTGTTTTGTCCTGCCTGATATGTGTCCCGATGCGTGCAAGAGGGATGATTGGTCTCTCTTGAGATCGGTCGTGTTTCTTTCTCCCGTAAACCACCCCCTTCCAAGTTCCCTCGTTGATTAGTGACGCCTGCTAGAAACAACCCCAGCACGAAGCATCCATTTTTGTAATAACGCCAGCGTAAAAGAAAAAGCAAAAAAACCAGCAGAACTAGAGTTGGGGTATGCACAGGAGATTTTGTTGGTACAGCAAAGTGGACCGCAATGAAAGTAAAGAAAGGGCAAAGGACAAGGCCATTCGCCGTGTGGTATCAGGGGTATTCATGCGAATGTGAATGGGGGGAGCAGTGTGGTTGCTTGGATCATGAGCTTTTGACACCAACACCTAGCATCCCATTGTTGAAGGTCGACGAGCCTCCAGAAGCGTCGAAGTTTGTGGGAAATTCCTTCTCAGGAGAATCAGCAAAAGTCGGGAGGACTATTATTATGAGAGGCAGGTCATACTTTTCGGCGCTTCTTGGTTGCAGAGTTTCGCTTGTCATCCAAGCCACCAGTCGAGTAGCCATCGTCTTCTTGGTAACTCTCGTTATAACCAGTGTAGCTACTCTCGTCGTATCGGCGCTTCTTGTTTGAGCGATCTGGACGGATACCATTCGGGTTCGAAGCACGTGGCGAGGCGGGTGCGGATGCGCGCATGGAAGAGGCCTGAGCCTTGAGCATCTGAGAGTGAGCGGGGATCTTAGAGGCAGGCTGAGAAGGTGTCTTGTTGCCATCATCGAGGCCTAGGATGGATTTCCACTTGTTGTGTTCATCGGCAGGAAGTGTGCCAGGGTTCATAGTCAAGGCGCGGCCCAATGTAGCCATGAGAGGGGACGACTCGGCCTTGTCAAGTTCTCTGCCGTGAACGCGCTGATCATACCACGATTCGGGGTCCCATTGCAGAAGGCCTCTCAGCTCTTCGTTGAGGTCGGTGGGCTTGTTCTTTCCGGTGAGACCGAAATTCTTGACCTTACCCTCGTAAGACTTGCGCAGCTTGTTGATCTTCTCGCCCGTAATGGGGTCTGTTCGGCGGACCGAGTTGGCGATGCTTTGCAGCCCGTATAGATGGATGAGGTTTTCATTTGGGTGAGGCCGCGAGATAGGGTGAGCTATCCGGCAGACTTGTGTTAACCAAATAAAGCACATGAGAACAAACAACAAGGATCAAGCCTTACGGGATTGACAGAGCAGCGGCAGCGTTGGCCGCGCTTGCGGAGCCTCAGCATCGGGCATGTCTGTGTCCATGGAGTGTTGTGGGGTCGAGTTGTGAGTGTTCATGCCGGCGAACGAATGCGAGCTTGTCGGGACGTAGGACGACGGCGGCGTAGGGAAAGATTGGTCTTTGCCATTATGAGCCGACGAAGACATGCGCACCGACGCAGGCGAGGGCGGAGTGTGTGGTGCGACTGAGACAGGCGCTGCTTTGTGAATCACGGGCTGGTTCTGGTAGTAATAAGGCGGCGAGGCAGGCGACGTCGGCATACGGGCGACGGGCGAGTCGATGGGTGATGTCGCTGGGGGAAGACGATGGGATGGCGATGGTGATGATGCGACTATGGATGTGGATGTGGATGCAGGGCGGTGGTCAAAGGAGGGTGATTGCCGGCGTCTTTGTTTGCTCGTGGGGCGGTTCGTATGAGTGCTAGTGAAAGCCTGCTTTGTTTTACGCCCGACGTTTCATGCGCTGTACCGACCGGCGGATCCGTATATTCGAGCGTGTGGATGGCGTGGTGAGGGTGCGTCGTGGCTGTCGATGTGACGGACGATTTCACTCACAAGACTGCCGTGAGCGCCTTGGCCGAGGAGGAAACCGCGGCCGATGGGAATCCGCCAAGACTTCCGCGAGGGAAGGAACGACCGGTCGAGACGCAGCGTCATCATGCCGATCCATTAACATTCGCGTGTTCGTGCTTCTTCTACTGAGCTTCTAGTCTTGCTCCTGCTACATATATCTGCCCATTAGACATTCAACACACATCAACATGCCCGACGAGTACGGCGACGAGTCCGACTTGTTCGAGATCGCTGATCGTACAACTGCTCCCAATCCTCGCCCACCTCCACCTGCTCCCGACAACGCCCGCAAAGTAGTCCAGCCTACACCACAAGCTCTACCCGCTCGCAAATCAGCCTCATCCATTCTCGTCTCTCCACGTCAGAAAGGCAATCCTATTCTGAACAGTATCAAGTCTTTGCCATGGGAATATTCAGATATCCCTGCCGACTTTGTTCTTGGTCAGACAACATGCGCCTTGTTCCTGTCCCTCAAATACCATCGCCTACATCCTGAGTACATATATTCGCGAATTCGCCAACTCGGTCAAAAGTACCTTCTTCGAGTTGTTCTGGTCATGGTAGATATCGAGAATCACCAAGATCCTTTGAAAGAATTGTCCAAGACTTCACTCATCAACAATGTCACTCTGATCCTCACATGGAGTGCAAACGAGGCTGGCCGCTATTTGGAATTGTTCAAGTCATGCGAAAACGCTGCTCCGACTGGTATCAAGGCTCAGAAAGCTGCCACCTTCGCCGACAATCTTGTTGAGTTTATCACTGTTCCTCGCAGCATCAACAAGACGGACGCTGTTGGTCTTGTTTCCAACTTTGGCAGTGTGCGTACCTCAGTTAACGCTCGTCCGGAGGATCTATCTCATATCGCCGGTTGGGGTGACAAGAAGGTCAAGATGTGGTGCCAATCAGTCCGCGAGCCTTTCCGTGTGACCAAAGCCAAGCGTCGTGTTGGGCGAGAAGATTCGAGACCTGCGCAAAACAACAACATCGAACAAGACAGTCGTGTGGCTGCCCGACTTGGGCTTGGTGCTTCTCTTCCTTTTGTCGACAATCCCGCTGGGCCTAGCACTTCCGGTGGCGTTTCGGACGCAGACAGGAGACCAGATGTCAGGCTCGCCGATGATTATGAACCTGGCGCTGATGAAGAAGAGGCCATGGCAGAAGCTTTTGCGCCTCATTCACGAACATCTGCTGCGTCTAGACAAGCTCCTCCACCCGCCAACAAACCGCAGACCGAAGAGAACCTTAGTGAGGGAATGATGGCTGCGCTGGCTAGATTGAGACAGACATGAAGCATCGACCCTTCTCCCATCTCAATTTTGAGGGAACAGCAATTAATGCGCCTGTCTAGAGCTTGTGAGACTCTAGAACGACAACACATCATCGCTACTATTTGAATCCTCAACCATGAATCGATTCAATCGGCATTGGAATTGTTGCGAAAGAGGGCCGGACGATAACGAACTCATTATTCTCAACTGAAGTCGAAGAGGTCCACAAGCTTTTTCGCCTCTCTCGCCAACATCAGGCACATGGGGTTATTGTTGTGATCATGCATGTCATGTCTTCTTCGCTCTGGGTTTGGACAATCATCAGTTGGCTCCATCATATGCCAACGAGCTTGTCTCTCTTCCAGAGTCGCCAGGATTGACATGAAGCTAGCACGGCTTGGGTCAGAAGTTCCGTGAACTTCGGCATTTACTACTTTCTTAGCCAGTCTTTTCCATTCAGAAGGTGACAGCTCAAGTACTAGGGGCTCGCTCGACCCTGCCATGCTGCCAATGTGCTCGTGTCTAGGCTCAACCGTCCCAGTACTGCCAATCTGAAGCGTTTTGGTTTGGTGCACTCCTTCAGCCTCTATTGTGTCCGATTCTATGGTCTTGAGGATCCTGTTGTAGCGTTCGGACATGGAGAGCAGCAGAGTACCAAGCAGCTGTGCATTTTGCGTTGCGGTAAGGTACTGATTTGGGCAAACTCGACAATCGATACATAGTTCCGCCGTGCCTAGCGCATCCCGAAGGCAGTGTAGGCTGGCAGGGAAGCTGAAGTTCTTCATAGAACGGATGTTGTCCAGAGTCAAATACATCGAGGATAGACATGCGCATGACTGGTCCGAAGGGATATCTTGGATAGACGAGGTGAGAAGGTCAATCTCGTTGGCTGTATCTATATGTGACAAGTTAATGTCGGACGGATTCATCTGATCAGGAGCCATGTCTAATCTCTCGGTCACGCTGTCGAAGAGGTTGGGCTCGAGGGAAGATGTTTGTTCCCGCGTTCTCCTGATCGGATTACTAGTCGACTGATCTCTACTATGAAGGTTCCGTTTTCTTGGTCTTCCCATGACTTTCTGCATAGAGTATAAACAAGTGTTATTGTCGTCGATACATCGTGAGCACACAGGGCGTTCTCCAGGACATTTAAGTTTACGAGATCCTGGAGAGTTAGTACTTCGATCTTGCCAGGTTATGTATCAGATCATACTGCATTCATCACAGGCAACTCTTCTACGCTCCATGTCGCTCATCCTTGATGTTCATCGCATCGAGTCGAGGCAGAACAGCAGAGGTGGAGAGCGGAGGGACCAAGGGAGCTAGACAGTTTTGGGCTTAGTTGTAGATAAGATCAGATCAGATAAGCGTCTCCAGTGGAAAGGAACTTTTTCTCGAAAGTCCGGGCCGCAAAACACAAGTTTAGCACATTTTCTTGTCGCAAACAATCAACATGGTTCTTGCCACTCAGAACCGCAAACGCAAGGCTGCTTCGCGTGAGGAGCCTGCTCTCCCTCCGCGTGAAGAGCTTGCAAATGGCAATCTCGAAGGCATCTTGTCTGAAGGCGACGAGTCCGACGACAGTGAAGAGGTGGAATTTGACGGAGAAGATGAAGACGAAGAGGACGACGAGGATGAGGAGGAGGAGCTAGACAGCGATGAAATCCCTTCCGAGGACGATGAGCAGGACATTCGCGACCAACTACGCAATCTCAAAACCACCGACTCGAAACGATCAACGAATGCTGGCGCCGACGAAGACGACGAAGACCTCAAGCCCAACTACACCGTCACCACAGACGCAAACGGCAACGAGCGATACGTCTACCGCGAAATTGATCCCGTCTACGACTCGGACGATTCGGATGCTGGCGATGCCAAAAACACAATCGGAGACATTCCGCTTTCTTTCTACGACTCCTACCCTCACATTGGCTACGATATCAACGGAAAGAAGATTATGCGCCCTGCCAAGGGTGAGGCTTTGGACGCTCTGCTCGACAGCATTGAGCTTCCCGAGGGCTGGACTGGTCTGACCGACCCTCAGACCGGCAAGCCTCTGGAGCTTAGCAGAGACGAGCTGGAGGTTCTGAGAAAATTGACAAGGAACGAAGCGCCTGGCGAGGGCTACGACCCTTACCCCGACATGGTAGAATGGTTCTCTAGCAAGACCGAGATCATGCCCTTGAGTGCTGCTCCTGAGCCAAAGAGAAGATTCGTACCCAGTAAACACGAGGCCAAGCGCGTCATGAAGATCGTTAGAGCCATCAAAGAAGGCAGAATCAAGCCATGGAAGGAGCCCAGCGAGGAAGACCAACAGGACGATGATGTACAGAGATATGACGTCTGGGCCGACGAGACTCCCAGAGCCGACCACGCCATGAACATGCCCGCTCCCAAACTGCCGCCGCCAGGATACGCCGAGTCTTACCACCCTCCACCGGAGTACCTTCCCGACGCACTGGAGAGAAAGGCCTGGGAACAGGCTGATGAGGAAGACCGTGAAAGAGAATATCTGCCTACCGATCATTCCGCCCTCCGCAGAGTACCTGGTTACGAAAAGTTCATCAAGGAAAGATTTGAGCGCTGTCTGGACTTGTACCTTGCTCCTCGTGTTCGCAGAAGCAAGCTCAACATCGACCCCGAATCACTCTTGCCTAAGCTTCCTTCTCCAGATGATCTCAGACCCTTCCCAACTGTATGCGCTACTCTGTACAGAGGCCACCAAGGTCGTGTACGCTGCGTTTCGGTTAGTCCTACTGGTACATTTATTGCCAGTGGTGGTGACGATGGAACTGTCAGAGTCTGGGAATTGCTTTCTGGTCGTCAACTTTACAGCGTCAAGCTTTCCTCCGAGGAGGCTGTCAACGCCGTCAAGTGGAGACCCACCCGCGATACGCTCATCATTGCTGCAGCCGCTGGTGAGACTGTCTACTTCATTACTCCTTTGGCTCTTTGTTCGCCTGAGATTGAGCAAGCCAGCAAGGATGTTATTGATGCTGGATTCGGTTATGCCGCCAAACCTGCCACTACTAATGCTGGCGCCGAGAGAAAGATCCCCTCCTCGGTCTGGTCAAGACCAGAGTCACAGAAGCTGCAAGATCAGGGCGTTCTGCTCACTTGCACTATGCGTGCTACAATCAAGGTCATCAACTGGCACCGCCGTGGTGACTACCTCAGCACAGTTTCGCCTGCCGCTACTTCGACTGCTGTAGCCATCCACACCCTGACCAAGCACCTCACACAACACCCCTTCCGCCGCTTGAAGGGTATTGCTCAAACTTGTTCATTCCATCCTACCAAGCCTTTGTTCTTCGTTGCCACAAGACAGTCTATCCGTCTCTACGACCTACAACAGCAAAAGCTTGACAAGGAGCTGAAGCCTGGTGCTCGCTGGATCAGTTCCATTGATGTACACCCAGGTGGAGACAACTTGTTGGTCGGTTCTTACGACAGAAGACTGTTGTGGCACGATATGGATCTCGCTGCCACCCCTTACAAGACTCTCAGATACCACCAAAAGGCCATCAGAAGCGTGCGCTACCACCCCAACTCTGGCCAATACCCGCTGTTTGCAGACGCCAGTGACGATGGTAGCTTGCAGATCTTCCATGGAAAGGTTGTGGGCGACAGCTTAGAGAACGCGCTGATCGTGCCTCTGAAGGTGCTCAAGGGACACAAGGTTACCGGAGAGTTGGGTGTCTTGGATGTGGAGTGGCATCCTCGCGAGCCTTGGTTGGTCAGTGCAGGTGCTGATGGAACTATCAGGCTATGGTGTTAGGTGGAGCATTTACTCACGTGTATCATTTGGTCATTGGGAGGAGTTTGGCGTAGAAAATACTGCAGCTTGTATCAATCACTTCCCCAACAGTGTACTTCCTTGGAAATTAGCTGGAAAGTGAGCCGAAGCGTTCCAATGTTTCGACAATATAAATACACACGCTTCGATATTACTTTAAGACATGTTAGCTCGATGGGCGTCATGTAGCTAGTCGCGTAGCCATTGACAGGGTGTCTCCTTTGGTGAAGAGGTGAAAATGTGCACAGACCACAAATCACTCTTGCGATGATCTCCAAGAGCTTTCCAAACTGCCAGAAGAGCTAAACTATTACACCAAACAAATCACTACGCATCACACATTCGCTCGACCTTGGACTGCCGGATCCCTGTTCACGCTCTTACGTCTACGAGCCCCCACCTTCATCAATACGCGCATCGAACACGAAACAAACACATAGCCAGGCGCAAACGCGCTTCGGCCATCTGCCACCACCATGTCGCTCAATCAATACATGAACAGTGAGTTGGAAGATGATGCTTAGGTCATGGCAGCCAGCTGACTATCTTTGCAGAGAAAATTCTCATCATCACAGTCGATGGACGCACACTGATGGGCACGCTTGTGTCTTGCGATCAAGTCACCAACCTCGTTCTCAAAGACACCATTGAGCGCGTCATCCGGCCACAAGACGACCCGGAAGAGAGCTCAGAGACACCGCATGGACTGTACATGATTCGAGGCGACAACGTGGTGGTCTGCGGCTTGGTCGATGAGGCCATGGACTCCAGCATCGACTGGACAAAGGTCCGGGGAGAGGTTATTGGATCTACAAAGCACGTGTGAGAGAAGCCTCTGCCGGCAGGGCATGACGACGAAAAAGAAAATCAAGGCCACAAGGAGAGGTTGCTATGGCCAATACAAGATCGAATCAGACCATTGGGCATTCGGGACGGTACATCAAGGTCACGATCACGGCCACAGCGCAATCCGCGGCGGAACGAGGTCGACCGGCACCATGGGATGAAGAAGCGGCAGCAGATACCCAGGCAGCATTGCGTCCATTGCCGGTGCCGGATACATGACAAGCAGCCCGCTGTGTATGTATTTAATTCGTACCTTGCACGCAGACAGGCGCCTAACAAAGATTTCAAGCAAGCTTCAAAGCTCACTTCCACAGACCGGCCATATTACGTGGCAAGACGTATAGAATACCTATCAGAGGAAGAATCTTGAGAGCTCTCAGGTCGCATCCAAAAGAAGTGCCGTGAACGCGCCCAAAATAACAAAACATCGAGAGCATCTAGCCAGATTCAGCCATCGCAATCATGTCGGCGCCCAAAAGAATGGTGCCATGGTGTCATGTCGAACAAGCGGAGATGGACAGTAGTTAGGCCAAACGGGCAGCCTGATGCAGATGATGAGCATGAAGCGCACCAGCCACTGGCCTCATGTGCGGAGCGTACTCGAGAGGCTGTGATTGGATTTGAGAGCATCTCATCGTTGTATCAGGGATCATCAAAGCTTAAGCAGCATTTGTCTGAACGACATCAACGACGTTCCATTGCCAAGTGACCCAAAAGAGCTGCCCGAACTCGCCCGTTGGCCTACGCACACCTAAACCACGGATCGCATTCCGAATGCCCGTTTGCGGCGAGTCCACGAGTCATATAGATGAAAGGGAGTTGCCGGTCGTCTGTTTTGTTTAGCGCTGCTGCCGTCAAGAGCCGGCGGAGCAGCAGCCGTGCGTGAGACTTTTACGCAGGCACGGGGAAGAGGCATTATTAATCCATGCTACATCACAGAGCTTTTCGCCGTGTTGAGTGACAAGAGTCTGTCCGATCGACCAGTGCGGGCCTCAATCTGATCCTGCGCTCCTAAACTTACTTGACAGTGCGAGGGGAACCTGACTTCTTTAAGCTCAGTTGGATGCCGTGATATTACAGCCGTCGAATGGCGCACGGGGGATGTCACTTTGTTATCGCTAAGGCCTTCTGTCCTCAACATTAAGTACACTTGTATGCTCCGAGGGCCTGGTCTGCAGGAAAATAAATATATCTCTTTGCCGCAGAGAGTGCAGAGAGGGAAACCCCAACTTTTCTAGGAACATGGCGTCTCAATACGGAAACGACGGCGCCGAGGCGTCAAGGAATCGATCAACCGTCTCGAGGAGCAGCGAGACACCAACACAACAGGACGATGTGGAAATCAAAAAGGCCAGGAAGAGAGAACAAGACCGACTTTGCCAGCGACGGAAGAGAGAAAAGGACCGCGAAAACCTGCGACGACTCGAAGCTCGATTGAATGGATTGCAAAACCCGGACGAACCTAAAGTCGTCCTTGACTTGATTCTACGCCACGAACAAGACCAGGAGAGGTTGAATCGTCAAGCGGACCGCCTACGCCAGATCGAATCTCTCATCCGGACTTCTTTGACCGACATTGGAACCGAGGCATCATCATCAACCCCCAATGATAGCGTCGTGGATGCGAAGCCTGATGTCAAGGAGACCATCCAGCCCGTGGCAAGTGTCTCTTCGGCGGCTTCGAGCATGCCCATGTACACGACTGTGCAGAGCGCACCTGTGTCTACAGCTGCAGCAACGTCGATGATCATGCCCATGAACAATCCTGCCATGCTAGCATCTCAGTACCCCATGACGATTCCTGTCAGCATGCCTCAAACACAACCCATCATGCAAACTGACGCTGTGCCATCATCACCACCCAAAAATGACCGGATCAGCACAATCACAGACGCCATGTCCGCAGTACCAGGCACTGCAGCAGCTTACACTGATGAGTCCTTCGATCAGCACATCATCATCATGGTCTTGATTCATGGCTGGGATGCTGTTCAAGCATATATGCCGCTTGACCCTCTGTGGATGCTCTTACGCCAGATAGACGGATCTGCCTGTTCACAATGGAGGAAGGTAGATCGTATGGTTGGTATGCTATCCTTCCGCCGTATGATGAAGGGTATGGCTATGGGCCCTCAAGCCATGGCTACGATAGAGCCAAAGTTCATGCGACCGCGTCCGTCTCAGCTTCATGTTCCACACATCCCGAACGGCGATTATTTCCCTTGGTAAGACAGATTCACAGCACCATGTATTGTATTAGCTAACAGTGACTTGCTACCAGGCCTGGCGTACGTGAACGTTTCGTTTTCGAAGGTCCCAAGTACGACGATGATGCCTTCCTCGCTCTCTTCAACTCCAGTACCCGCTTCATGTGGAACTCCGACTTCTCTACTGCTTTCGTGCAGAACGACAAGCAGCTCTTTCAATTCTCAGATGAGCTGATCAAACGCTTCTACAACCTGAGTTGTTGGCGCATCGATGCTGCCTTCATTGCCGCATACCCAGAGTTCGCCGGCGACATACCCACCTACAACTCTGTGCCTAAGAAGATTGACGACAAGCCTTATGAGGGGGAATTCTACTTTGGCTCGGAGATTCAGGACGGAGATACACACAATGGGTCTGGCGCTGCTGGTGGAGGTCAGTGGATCTACGACAACGGACGATGGTACATTGCAGGAGCGGTGAGATGACCACATCCTTGCATCCCAGCTTCGACGACAAAGTCAATCACCCTCACACCTCAACCATCGACCAAGGATACAACATGTCTTGATTTCTTAGGTCAAACACACAGCGATACCCTCCGAAGAACAGTACCGGAGCTAACAACACATGGTGGATATCAGTGGCACAACAGTCCCAACCCACCTATCACACTCGCTTTAATCAATCAACCATCGCAGCAGCTGCCCGTCTGACAAGCACATCGCCCACGAACATCTCGGGACGATCAGGGCCAAATCGACACACAACCCTAAACACAGGCACGCTGACTGACGGATATCCCAGCGCTTTACAAGAGCGCTACACTCCACTCGCTATGTATTCGCATCACCAATTTTTAAGCTTTGACGATACGAGTTGGATTTTCGTTTTCTCCTCGAGCAGAGAAAGTTTACTGAGTCGTCTTCCTTGGACGCCGCAGGGCCGCCGGCCACATGGCTTGCCTATCAATGGTTACATTGGGACAACGGTATGCGGAAGGAGACGAAAGAGGAAGAGGAGAAAAAGCTAGGGTTGAAGGAAGAGGCGGAGGAGAGCGGATGAGGAAAGAAGAAGGATGATCGTTAGAATTTGCTTCATCGTTCTCATGTACATTTTGGGGTCACCCTGTCTATATTTACATCAAACAATTTACATATCTCACGACCCAAGTTTCCAAACACCAACGGCCTCCTCCTCATACTCATTCTGATCTCCAGTCCTCTGGTCGACACACACAACCATCTATCGCGAACCACCAAAAGAGCTCCTCCGACTCAAAAAACCGCAACTCCGCAACTCCTCACGACCGCATCCACCCCCCTTGCAAACCCTCATACAGTGGGCTACCAAAGAAAGAAACCAGATCTTCAATATCTTTTTCCTAACCAGTGAACCCATCAAGGGCAATCAATCAATCCAACTACAGGGTATTTTCACAGCCGTTGGATAGCGCGCACATCAATGCGTCTGCATATTCAAGGATTGCAGCGAATCGCCAGTGTTACCAAGCTCGAAATAAGCAGCATGCAAGCCTCACACTATCCGACGGCTGCATTCGCACCCTGTAAAATCATGCCTGCCTATCAATTACCCGGCCACGAGGGTACGTGTATTCCCGACAATCCCCACGAGTCAGCTTAGTACAAAAGTATGATAAAGTGCTGTTTGTTGCATTGGCATCTCCAAGAAAAAACTCAATCACTTTTCTTCCGTTGCTGCTTGCACCATTATTCGTGCTGCTGGTGGTTGGTTTCTTGTTTCATAGTGAGCTCACGGGGCGGGAACGGTCATCTTTGATGTGCGGTCGGTCCGAGGAGATGTGGGTTTTTGCCAAAGGGAAGTTGGAGGCTCAACGGATCAAAGGGGGGGTATATTTTTAGATGCGACAAAACACGTGCGTGCGGATGGATTTGGTGGTTAAAAGGTGATTGGTAAATATGGCCGGTTTGGTGGAACGATGATTATGGTTATCGTGCATTATAGACCAACACCAGAATCTTGTCGTTTCCTGGTGACGAGTTCTTCTCCTCTGATGACTTTGACGACGTCCTCTTCAGTCAAACTTCCGATCCTTTCTAGTATACTCCACATGTCCTTTCTGTTGTCCTCGACATCTGACCCGAGAGTTTCTGCTAGCCTGCATCTGCACTCTGCAATTAATGTTCTTTGAGCATCTTTCCCGTCTTCAGAAGGTAACTGTCTGGTCTCCATGTTTCTGACTTCTGTTTCGAGGAGAGAGATTGCGTGGGGACAGTGACAGAGGAGGGCATCTTGGTAGCTAGGACCGTGGTGGAGTATGAGTTCTTGGGTACAGAGTTCGACTTCGAAGCGTAGCATGCCATGAAGCAGGGGAGAGGTTGGTATGAGGATGCAAGGGCCGTCAGAGCGTAGTTGGTGGACGCAGAGGTGAAGAGTCAGGAGGAGGATTGCGAGGGAGGTTGGTGGTAGAGATCTGATGACTTGAGCTTTGTTCTCGTGGCTCTCTGATTGCGTTAGCATCGTGTCTGTGTAGGGATAGATAAAGGCTTACTAGAGTCATGGATACGGTATAGTAAGTGCATTCCTGCTTGTTGCAAGTTTACCCATTCGGGTCGCATCCAAGCTGCTTCTTTACCCTCTCGTCTTCGGATGTTGTGACAGTTCCTCTCTATCCGGAACAAGGTATTAAATCGCATGTATAGCTCATCTAGTGTTTTGAAACCAAGACTTGAGCCAGGAGTGTGAAGACCAGGATATTTGGCCAGAATGTTCAGTGGGAACTGTAGACGAATGATCTCGAATGATAGACTGTGCTCGTATTGCTGTAGGAGGTCGTTGAAATCACGGCATACGAGCCTGAGTTGATCGAGACGACCCGGTGTATAGTCTACCTGAGCGAGAGACTCGAGAATGAGCTCTGGAGGTAGAGACAGAAGTAATGATGGTTGCTGTGCAAGAGAAGTCATGATCGAGACAAGAGACTTAAACAAGAGTGATGAAGACGTGAAAGACATGTACTCAAGAAGACATGCTAAGGTTATAAGGCCATCACATTCTTCAACGAAAATGGGTTGATTTCACAATACCTTGATGGAATGATTGGTGGGGAGGAACGCCAATGCTTTGTTGTTTCAATACCTTGATGGTCAGATGGTGCAATCGGAAAGTGCAGCTCACGTGCCTGCTTGTTCTCATTCCCACATCGTAAGCATGCAAAATGTTTGATAATTGACAGGACCTCCCATTGGAAACAGCTGCTTGACAAGCTCTCACTTGCACACGATGCTATCTTGAGAGAAACCATGCTGTCTTACGGCTCACAATCCAAGCACGGTGTTCGAAATAGAATCAAATAGACTAGTCTTAGCATCAGAGCATCTCAAGGATAGTGCGGTGTTCATTGACCAGACTCCGAGAATGAGAAGAACCACTGTCTCAATCAGAACGGTCGAGGCGAACCGGCTTAATAAAGCTTGGCTAGAAGAGTCGTCCGAAGTCCTAAGTGCTCGAAGATTGTTGTGCGATTGCTAGAGTTATCGCCTGCGAACAAGCCTTTGCAATGTGATTCTGGTGCTAATATGAATGTTCTCCAGAATGTCCAAAGATGACGGTCCAGCGGCAAGATCATCGCGTAGGTGTATCGAGTCGACCGCGTGACCACACGAGGAAAATCACGATGGAGACAGATAATTGAGAGACTTGTCAGGCCTGAACAGTCATCCTTCCAGGTCACTCGTATGGGTGCATACCAATGCGATGCGACACAGAAGATGAGAGCTCGATGCACGCAAGATCTGAGATCGAAGCTAATCAATGATGAACTTCCTGATTGGTCAATATCTCGGCTAAGTGCTTGCGGCTCTGCGGCTTGAGGCTCCGTGACATCACAACTACCTAATGCGATCTTCGTACCGAACCATCGGATTTTTGGTGTCTCCAATGCTCGCTGTATGATGATGGTTGTAAGTGTTGATGTGAGGAGCATCTTCGGCCGGTGAGCCTTTCCTTTCGGTTAAGTTTGTCGTGCTTCCCTTGTCCGAGGAGAGAAACTAACATCTATGACGCTGCATACTATCAACCTTCTTGGCTGATGAAGTAACTTTCTAAACACACCGGTAATCCTTATATTCGTGAGGGCTGTCTTCTCTGGCACTAGAATACCAAGAAGCGCCATATTGCTTGGTTTCTTGAGCGGGCCCTGGAACTATTCAACACCAAAACGATGTCGGATTTATTTCGAGATGCCCCAGTCGGGCAGATGATTCGCTGGATGACCAAGAACAAGTACCTGCAGTATCCCGAGGAAAAGGATCCATCAATGTATGAGAAGTTCATCAATCGTGAGAAGTCTAGAAACATGGCAAGATATGGTCAACCAAATCCACCGGAAGACGAGGAGAAGGAAGAGAAGCAGGATGACAACCAGGACCGTTCACGACACAACTCTGAATCCTCTGACCCAACATTACGAGGAGAGGACACAACAATGAACTCAGCCAGCGGGAAAGCTGTAGACCCAGAGAAGGGCAAAGACGTCAACTTGGTCGACTGGTGGGGACCTAACGACCCGGAATGTCCAACGAATTGGAGTCAAGGGAAGAAGTTCTTTGTGACATTCCTCATTTGTCTATTGACGACCAGTATCTACATTGGTTCTTCCATCTATTCGGCTGGCGAGCAGCAGATCACAATGGTGTTTGGTGTATCAACAGTTGTTGCGACCATTGGTCTGACACTCTTTGTTGCTGGGTAAGCTTAATCCAGAACACACCGAGACGTCCTGTGGGTTTTGGACGGGGCCTGTGAACCACCTACATTTGTCGATGGCATGCTAATAGGCTTATAGATATGGTCTGGGACCAATGATCTGGTCACCAATGTCTGAGATTCCACAAATTGGCAGGAATCCAATTTACATGAGTACACTCTTTGCATTCGTGTTCTTAAACTTCGGCGTAATTTGTGAGTCTCTTCAGGATACGACACCACAGATCAAAGGTTGCTGGATGGTGTATCAATGTCTTCACACTGACCGTAATTCGTAGATGCTGTCAACATTGGCATGTTATTTGCTTTCCGTTTTCTAACAGGCTTTTTCGGAAGTCCAGTTTTAGCCACAGGTGGTGCCTCACTTGCGGACATGTACGTGCCGAGGAAGAGAGCATACGCTATTGCAATCTGGTCAGTTGTTGACGAGTATTTCACTGAACATCAGGACTAATACGACAATAGGGGTATATCGGCAATCTGTGGACCTGTTCTTGGACCACTCGTTGGTGGATTCGCTGCCCAGCATGAAGACTGGACATGGCCGATCTGGGAGCTCGTCTGGCTCAGTGGATTCTGCTGGGTCGTCCTTATGTTTTGTCTGCCTGAGACCAGCGGAAACAACTTGCTGGTCCGTCGTACTAAGAGACTGAGGAAGCTCACCGGTAACCAGAATCTGCGATGTGAGGCGGAGCTCATGGGAGAGGGCATGTCCACCAAGGATATTGCTGTCATGTCTCTTGTCAGACCGTTCACCCTAAACTTCACAGAAGGTAAGTTGATAGTCGCTCTCTGTCTGTTGCTTGCGTACTGACCATCCCAAAACTAGGGATCGTGTTCGCTCTCAATCTTTATATCGCCTTGATCTACGGTCTGCTTTATGTCTGGTTCGAGTCGTTCGTCATCGTCTTCATCGACATCTATGGGTTCAACCTTGGAGAGGAGGGCCTGGCATACTTGGGTATTCTGATTGGTGCATTCGCTATTCTTCCGCCCTTCTTCTTGTATCTCTACAAGATCCTCGAGCCTCAATTCGACGACAAGGGAGATTTAAAGCCAGAGAAGCGTCTGCCTCCAGCATGTGTCGGCGCCTTCATGATTCCCATTTGTCTCTTCTGGGTATGTTCAAACACCCTTCTCGACCGAAGGATGGTGACATCAGTTGCTGACTTCTGCTATAGTTTGGGTGGAGTGCGAGAGCCGACATTCATTGGATCATGCCTATCATTGGCTCGGCCTTCTTCTCGATGGGATCAGTTTTGCTGTTCAACTCGGTTCTCAACTACTTGCCCGATGCTTATCCGGAGTACGCTGCGTCGGTACTTGCGGGCAATGACTTCATGAGATCCGCCTTCGGAGCTGGGTTCCCTCTTTTTGCCCGAGCGATGTATAACGATTTGGGTGTTAATTGGGCGTCCTCAACTCTTGGATTCCTGGCTATCGCATTTATTCCTATTCCGTTTGCACTTTACTTCGTAAGTCTGATCATGTCTTGCTCGTATTAACCTTGCTGACAACTCCGCAGTACGGCGAGACTCTCCGTAAGAAGTACAGTAAGCACGCCAGAAAGGACATCTAGATTGATGACGATGTGACCTGGATGTAGCTGCAAAAAAACTGCACCAGAACCGAAGGCCACCCCCCTTGCACGTCTTCTGAAAGGCTATCAGATTGCAAGATGACCTTGACGATTGGTTTCATCGTCCAATGAGGGCACCTAGAAGTACTCGCTCTCGGTGGACCTTTACCCGATCATCAAAATTATGTTGCCTTTTGATGGCTAGTTCGATGTCCAGTCTCGGCGTACGGCTGGTTGCAGTGCGGGTTTCTTCCACAATATCCACGTTACTCTCTCATTGTTAGCCTTTACATAAAGATTTGCTTTCGCTCTTATCCTGTATGAATAGATGAATCTGCAGCGTGGCGTTGACAAGGTTGAGATGTTCGGTTCCGAAAAGACATATTTACGATTAGACCAGAGAGCTTTTGTCAAAGAAGCGAAGCTAGACTGAAAGACAGGTCGAGAAGGATAGATGTGTGAGTGTCACACCACACAACAAGTGAGCATTCTTCTTCATTGAACAACGTCTCCCTGGTGAGTAACATCATCGCTTTGTACTTTAACGATAGAGACGTTCTTCGAGATTAGCTGGTTTGCGTACCTTCTCATGAGATCCTCAATTCACAGATTACTAGAATCCCGCAAACTAGATCTGCCTCCGTGTGTTTGATACGCCCTTGGACCCAAAAGAGTGCTCGGCGGAACCCTCGGAAATCATTTGCAGTTCGTAATACAGTGGAACCAGATGTAGAGACCACATCGGACTGTCGTACAAGAGTACCATTCTACATCTCATTAGAAGCTCGAACAAATACCTCTCCTCTGTGCTGGTCGACATGGCTAGCGTCCCTCTTAAACCTGCTACTTGAACAGTGTGACCTTCCAAAACTGCGCAAGTCTTTCTCAAATAATATGATGGGCGGATACTGCGGATAGGGTGGCCCGGGTCTACCGAGACAGTTGCCGTGCTTGTGGAGGAGTCGGCTGTGCAGACGCATCATCTTCGTAAGTGAAACCAGTTCACATGCTCCCGAATTCCGAGAAAGACTCGCGAGAGATGCCCGACTCGGTATAGATCGGAACGGCGCTCGAGTCCTCCACAGTCGTACTCGCTCGCGCCCGTTTGTAATCTAGAATGCCCCAGACGGGGTGGCCGCAAGTGGTAAGCCAGCGGGTTCTTCCCCTCGACGGCTTGATAAGATTTGTGATCCTTCAGTTCATGCGGGATGCATGCCGTGGGGTTCTCTGAATCTTCGACAGCATGGCGATCTTGTGATTGCTGCCGTGACCTCGTGGAGTTCAGAACATGATGTACTCTACCGTAGAGCCGCTGGACCGACGATCGGTAGAGAATGACACATTGGCGAATCAGCAGGACAACCTAACGAGTGTAAGTTCGCGCCATCCCTGAATGGCTATTGGCGCGAGGGAAACGGGACAGGCGCGGAGTTCTGCTTGGCAAACTTGATGCGTGGCTTTGGTCAACCGTGCAGAGGTTCGTCGTGGAGTAAACTGCGGGCTCAGTGCGGAGCGAGCGAGGGATTTCTCCTTGGAAGCAAAAGAGTGTGGGGCGGTGGAGAATGGGGAAGAAGTTAGAAGGGCTGATTAACCAGAAATGCATTGGTGGCCGCTGCGTAGATTAAATACAAAGGTCAGCACCTCCCCCGCGACCTCTCGCGCGAGCGCTTTCCCATATCTCGACCAACCCCATCATGTCGGACTCATCTGTCAATGGAGACTTCCTTGCTCCTGCCAGGCAATCCAGCTCTCCCAATTCGAAGAGGAAAGCCAGCGACGCCGGCCTGCCGGCTACCGGCACCAGGATCCACAAAAGTGTCAAGAGACGTGCGTCAAAAGCCTGCCAGTCTTGCAGAGCTCGCAAAGTACGCTGCAATGTCGTCGAGCAGAGTCCCTGTACCAACTGCAGACTCGACGAGGTCGAGTGCATAGTCTCGGAAAGCAAGCGCAAGAAGTCAGTGCCAGTATCAATTGTGAAATCAAGATATTCTATACTAATGATTCGAAGGAAATGGACCAAGGCCGATGAAGAGGGACACGCGGCAGGAGGCTGCTCTCCTTCCCTTTCTACCTCGATACAGCAGCCCAGTCTCAGTTTCCATGACTCACCAGGGCACCTGCCTCATTCGTTGTGTTCGTTCCTTCCAATATGAAGCCTCACCACAATTAACTGATTCCCGCGTCCAGATCAAGATTTAGATCCTCAGTCCTTCGATCCTGCTCGCCGTCAAAGTCTGGCGAGATCGATTTCTATCCCACACGACCCCTCAGATAGCATCTCGCTCTCAGGAGTTGACCCGAACTCTCTGTTCGGACTACAAACGCATACTCCTCCACCCCACCAGGCACTTCCTGCGTTTATTAGGACTTTCCCTTCAACTTTTGGTCCAGAAGACCTGTCATACTTGGCTAAGAAGGGTGCTCTCACAATACCTCCACCCGGCTTACGAGCTGCATTATTAAGATGCTTTGTGGAAAACATCCACCCATATATGCCTCTGTTGGACATCCACGAGCTCATCAATACTGTGGACAACAACGATGCCAACTCTGCCATCAGTCTCTTGTTGTTCCAGGCAATCATGTTTGCAGGTGTAGCTTCCGTGGATATGGCATATCTACACACCGCCGGATACACAAACAGAAGGGCTGCAAGACGCGATTTCTTCCAGAAGACTAGAGTGAGATGCGACTTTCGATTGCGTATAGTCTCAATGCTAACATCGATATAGCTTCTTTACGATTTCGACTACGAAGCGGACCGAATATCCTTGATCCAATCTTTGCTTCTCATGACCTTCTGGTACGAAACACCGGACGACCAAAAGGATAGCCATCACTGGATGGGTATTGCTGTTTCTCTTTCCCATACTATCGGACTTCATCGCAATCCCGAGCGCTCCAGCATGAACCCCAAACAGCGACGTCTATGGAAGCGCATTTGGTGGGCAACATACATGCGCGATCGTCTTATTGCTCTAGGAATGCGCCGCCCAACAAGGATAAAGAACGAGGATTTTGACGTGCCTATGCTGACGATAGACGACTTCGAATTTGCCAGCCTGTCGAGTCAATCGTCCTGCATTCCGCCAAGCTGCAAAATCATGCAGGACACATCTATGCAAAGAGATTTGGCCATTATGTGTATCGAAAAGGCCAAATTGTGCATTTGCATCAGCCATGTCTTGTCAACCCAATACTCGGTACTCCACAACAACCATGGTGTACAAAGCCACGAAGGGACTACGCGCACCACTATGATGCTCGTAGCACGCAAAGACGATCCTGAAAAGTGCTCCGTAAAAGCTTGCGACGAAGAGCTTAAGCAGTGGAAAGCGTCAATTGCACCTGAAGCAAAGTACAAGCCTTCTTCATTATTTGATCTTACAGCCGGCAAAGGAACTGTTGCACTTCATCGCTCGCTACTGCACATGATTTATTTGGCTACACTTTCAGCTTTGCACAGGCCGCAAGTTCTCCCATCGACCGCTGCACCGTCTCGGAAGATGGCTTCCGAGGTCTTGGATACCTCTCGCAGAACTGTTCGTTTTGCAGCCAACAGGCTTACTGCCGTTGCTCAAAATCTGAACGAGCTTGATTTAATTCGCTGCTTGCCCACCTCAGGTATCACCGTCCTTTTGCCGGCCATCATTATCCATTTGCTCGACATCAAGGCACCTGATGAGACAACTCGCCGCGCCAGCTTGCAAGGTTTCTGCCAATGCATGCAAATCCTCAATAAGCTGCGTGATATCTACGCAGCAGCAGACTACTCGACTGCATTCCTGGAAGCAGCGATCCGCAAAGCAGAAATCACACTTCCTCCTCCCAAGATGGGCCCGCCGCCTCGTCCTACGCATGTGGCCAACATGTCCAATATGATGAAGGCAGCAAGGTCAAGTATCGGAAATGTCAGCCGCTTGACGCCGCCGCCAGAACTTGCTGCAAGTGTGAACAACGAGCAGCAGACACAACCTCGCCAACAAGTCGATCGAGGAGAACCACAAGTCTCAGAGAACGACTTGGCCCAGCACCTCAACAACTTCCTCGCGTCGACACCACCAGGCTCCGAGCATACGACCGACAGCCAGATCGATGATACAACAGCGGCCGCTTTCAACATCCCTGCTCTGGACACTGATTTCGACACTTTGATCAACCTGGACGCAGCGGGTGAATCGTTCACTTTTGACGACGGCACTTTCCCCACCATGCCAGCTTTCGACTCGACTGACGGCGGCTTTATGGACATGGACTGGATGAGGCACATGAACACTAATGATGACATTTCTTTCGGCGTTTAAGCGGCATGGGGATAATTCTAGACGGCATACAGTACGCACTTCTTGTTAATATAGGTCGGTTTGATTTTGAAGAGATTGCGCGGCATCTTTTCTGCATATCTTTGTCCATTTTGATACCTTAGACTGTGTACTTAGAAAAAGTTTCGACAATTGATTTATTGACAGTTCCTTCTTTTGTCATGGCTAGCTGTTTCTTTGTCGCACTCGAGATTGCTCATGATTATTCGATGTCTTAAAATCCCTCATCAGTCAGGTGCTGTTCTCAGCTGCATTCCAACACCTATTTTACGATGACTCTGTACCATTTCTAGCACTTCCTCGTTGCTCATCAACATGATCATTCCAATCACTGTAGTCTCCTAATAAGTGATATATTGCCAGCTTCTGTCTCCAGACCTTTGCTTGTCCTTTCACCAGAACACAAACGGCTGTCATCAGGGCCACCCTGTCAGCAGAACATGTTGTATCTTAGAACTGCCAAACTGTATCGATTGGTATTATCGTATGGACACTTCAGATACCTTTGACCGACCCCATATCAGATAAGAAATTCAACCATGAAGCTATCGCTCTTCGGGGGCACGTTCTTGAGTAGAAAACTTCGTGCCTTGTGACAGTCACGAAATGGCCTCGACTTCCAATCGAACATCGGCATTGCGCACATTGCGAAAACTTGTGTTCAGTACGTTTTCCCTCTGTCAACCATAAATTGAACAACATAATGTAAGATTTGAGAACATGAAACAATTTGGCAGGAGAGCTCAAAAGTAGAAAATGAAATGCTTTTTATGCCTGGTTACTTGAAGACCTTGTCACGTTCTGTACACCGCTTATCATCAATTTCATTACCATGATCATCCTTCCCTCATGCAGCTCAACTACTCAAAAGATCTTGCACGCTCATACCCCGACCAGATCGATCTTTATAGGCTCTTCTGTCCGTGTTCAACATCAACAAAGCAGCCATAGCCTCGTGATCCAATTCCTTCTCTCTGCGCTCACGGAGTCGTGCGTCCTCATTTACGACACCAGGTCTATGCATTGATGAGTCTTGAGCTCGCAGTGCAGGACTCGTGAGGGCGAAAGGAGCGGGTTCGTGTTGCCCTGCGGTGGGGGCGAAGAAGGGTGATGCTTGTTGTGAGTGGATGTAAGGAGAGAATGAAGGAGCAGAGGTGGATGAGATGCTGTAGTGTCGTGATGAAGAAGCCTCGGAAGGTGCAATGGCAGGTGACATATTTGTGAAATGAGACATTGAGGGCAGAGAGGCTAGAGAAGGAATAGACTCTCGGGATTGTGTATGTGCAAGAAGCGGTCCGTTGGGCGTTGAGGCGCCAGTAGAATGGTGCGTGTCCGACATCTCTTGATCGTCGTCATCTTCCTCGGGCTCCATGGGCTCGTCGACGGCAGCAGCAGGCTGTGGTGCAGGCACAACAGGCGCGGAAGGCTGTGATGTCGAATTCTGTCTCACTGCAGTGTTGTCGGCCTTGAGGTCGGTAATGCAACGCTCGAGGTAGCGAAGGTAATCGATGCTTGCCTTGATGAGTGTCAGTATTCGTATCGATTCACGCTTGGTGCAGAGTAACCAACCTGTAGGATCGCTAATTTGTGCATTTCCTGGCCATGACAGGCAGGTATCATATCCTTCAGCACACCAAACTCTTCGTTCATCTTTGAACGTCTTCGCCTTTCGATCAAGCTGTGTGCTGTCTTACGAGCTACCTTGCGACTAGCAGCTGTACTGCTCGTATTGGCACCCTTCTTCCTGCCTCCAGCACCCTTGGCTGATGCTGCCTCGACTTCCTCCTCCTTTTGTTTCTCGCTAGCTGCAGTCTTTGGCTTCATCTGGATAATTTTGCGGTTGCGTGTAGGCGGTGGTGGGAGAGCGAATGTATCGTCTGCTTTTGAAGAGCTCGATTGGGCAGCAGTAGACTTGCGTCTCCCATTGTTCAATGATACGGGCGAGTGAGGGTGGTACGACGAGTCCGAGCCATGGCTCGACAGAGGAGATGAGGTAGCTCTATCACTGCCGTCTGCGTATGCTGACGGAGGGAGGGTAAATGCTGAGGCAAGAGGCACGAGCTTCTCCTTTCCCCGGATGTCGGTCGAGGAGGCCGGGGTTGGTGGAAGATGTGAAGAAGCCATTTGTGTGGTAAAGAGCTATGACAGAAGTGGCACCCCGATGGTGTTACAGCACGAAAGGCTTCAAGTCAAGGCAAGGGAATGGACAGGAAAAGGAATCGGAGACAAGGAAACGACGACATATTTGTCGCAGGCGTGAATACTTGCAGAATGGCACTTTTCCCTATCAACCAGTGCACGAGGGGCACGACTTGCTGTGTCGTGTGCCCAAGAAGACGTCGACCTGCCCTCGTGCGCTCTCTCCGCGTCTTTTATTGGCTACACCTCAACTTCCTCAACGCGCCTATGGCTGTCAAGCCCGCCATCTCCCTTTGAGAGGCCTCGAGTTGAGCACGTGCTCGTTCCAGTGAGAGTTTGACTTTGCTGAGCGATTATCTCCATTTTCTTTCTTTAGGTGGTTCCGTTCTTGCGACGGTTGACCGACTTGCAGAAGGTGCGCACGAAAGCCTCGGTTTCACGGAGAATGGAAGCAAAGAAATTTTACCAACTTACTTACATACCTATGTCTTCGAATGTGCAGACCAGTGAGTCAGGACGTCAAGAATACGAAATTTAAGTTGTGTTTTGAAGATGAAGTGCAGATGCGAGAAGTTGGACAGTCTCACAATTCTGAGAGGAGAGATTTCGAGCTTTCCAAAGCGACCCACAACAACCCACTCTGAGTGCCTTCAGACAAGTGGAACAAAAGCAATTCAGACTTGCTCTCTTTGTACAGACAGAAAGGAACAAGTTAGCAAAAGCCCATCTGCCTAGGGCTCGAACAAAAGCAATGCCGCTTCTGTGGATCGAACACAGTGCCTCCAGAAATACTACACATCGTGCAATGACTCAAGTTGAACTTCAGTCTGGCGCTCTCCCAGATGAGCTAAAGCGGCTATTGGTTGAAGTCGGAGATAATCCCTTATAGAGCGCTGTGCAAAAAAGCGATCGACGTCGCCGATCACAAAATGGTGATTCTCACATGTGAAGACCTGGCAAGAACAGGCCGTCACTTATCTGGAAGAGCGCCAGACTGAAGTTCGACTCGAGTCATTGCTTCGATTTGCAGTATTTCTGAAGGCACTGTCTGAGTTTCGCACAGTAAAACGTGCGAAACCTGCTGCCTGACCGGTTCCGGCGATGCGTGTCTTGTTCGTGAAAGCTTGGGGTCTGTCTCAGTCGAGCTCTCCAAGTATTTACCACTCTCCAACTCCATAAAGTCGTCATCGCTCTTTCACAATTCACCAGAGCAACTTACACTTCTCCTGTCCATCACTCTCCACCTCAAATCAGGACAACATTTACATTATTCAGTAAAGTCGCCGACATGGATTACATACAAGGCAAGGCACACGATCACATGTGAATCCGTTCCACCACGACTGACAAGAAATCAACACAGACTGGGCAGGCTACCTCTTTCGCAATGGCTATCTCACCCCCGGCCTCTTCGGTCCCGTATCCACTCTGAACAACATCTACCACAAATATCTCCTCCCCACCTTCCAGTCGCTGCTCGAAAAGCCCGACCTCACCAAGATCGCCCTGATGCTGCTCATCCTCTACATCTCGCTCAAACTCGTCAACATGCTGGTTCAAAGCGTGCTCTTCTGGGCGCGACTCGCTTTCCGCATCACTTTCTGGGGCGGTCTCGTTGTTCTGGCCTTCTGGCTTTCGCAAAGAGGTGTAGACGGCGCGGCAGAAGATGTGGGCTATTGGATCAGATTGTGGAAGGGCGAGCTGGAACACTACAAGAGCCAGGCCGAACAGATTGCACAACAACACAGCCATGGTTATGGTGGCAAAAGTGGATACGGCGGTGGATACAAACCCGCTGCTCCGAAGAAACAGTGGCCTTTCTGAAGGAGTGGATGCGACAAAATACATCACAGCACATTGCAGGAGTTTTACGGCCGGACAAGACTGGGTTCATGAAACTTCTAGGCTAGCGCCATGGAGTTATAGGAAGATTGCAAGAGCAGATTGCCAGCATTATTTTTGACACCTCTTCATAAACAAGATATCAACACTTTCGTCCTTCCCTCGCGATCGTGTGCAGAGATATTTGAACTAAGCAGATGCACAAGCAATCGAAGTAACTACTAATGTCTGGTGAGATACAGCTAGTTGATGTGCTCTCGTTGGGCACGACCTCTGAATACTGAGTCCGCCTCTCATGTCGATTTCCGTATTTCTGAGGAGCGAGTATTCCTCAGTATTGATACACAAGTAGCTCAAGCCCCCAACAGGCAATCAGAGACAAGAGTATAGTAGTAACGAGGAACAACATCGAAGCTACTGTAAGCACAGGTGAATCACTCCTCTGATTTGACAATATATTTCGTCGGGTGGGCCAAGTAGCTCGTTTTGACCGTGAATAGATAGTGCCTCTGACTCTGCCAACATTTTAAATCTGTCAGGTTGCAGGAAGACAGTCAGTTTAAGTGTCGTTCATAGAGGTTCCACTCTTAGATTCGTTCATTCCTGCCCAATTCTGTATAGAGTAGATTCGTCCATACAGCATTGTGAGGGCTGTGCTATTGTTAAGTTGAAGAATGGAAGAAGTGTACATCTAGAGACACACTCTAAAGATGATGCCCGAGGAGCGAATGGCTTTCTATATGGAATGATACATTCTCACCCTATCTCCTCCGTGAAGCATGTTGGTCCGAGGACACCTCAGAGCAGACCTTACCTGCTCGATTCGGCAGAAAGAAAGTTGACTGGAGTGAACATCCTTTCTTGTAGTGGTCTTCTATATGAGGTCCAATATGAGCAAGCTCCGGGTTTAATGCCATGCCGTCGGATATCTTCTCGGCTTCGGAGCAAAAAGCTTCCGTTCATGTCACAACAGCGATGTGAGTCGTTGAGTTCGACGAAAGAATGCCGACAAGAACTCTGCCCTTCGCCTTTGTTGTTTGGCTAGGGTAAGAAGCGAATTGTATCCAATCATGAATATTCGATAAAGGATGCTTACAGGGTACCGAAGCATTTTGCGGGGCCGGGTGGCTGATGGAGGCTCATGTGGAAACTTACCAGATAATGCAAGGAGAAGATCAGATATTAGTGACCATCAGCTCTCGGTTAAGCTGATGGCTTGAAGACATGAGTAAGGTATCCATCGACACCAGTACACCATTCACGTACGTGTAAGGCACAGTTGTTGCCAACCAGGTTTCTGCTCTGAACAAAGTTTCTTTTTGACCGAGGAAGTTGCAACGATTGATTTTGGTTTTCCGTGCCTCGAAAAGTCGGCCGAGAACAAGATGTTGAACTGGCAGCTCGCTCACCAGAAAACGTGAGTCGGCGCAGGACACAGCAGTACGCGTCATGCACGCGATCTTCGCGCGTTAGGTGCAGAAATTTGGGGTTCATGACCAGCACGGAGCTCAGGTGCATGGCTGCATGAGCGTTGGCCAAGCCTGATTTGGCAATATCAGGCTTGGTCAGCTAATCTTGGTCTGATGGATGAATCGAAATGCAACATGGAGACTTGAACAAATCGATGTCCAGACCTGAGGACGGCCATAAGTAGATGGCCTATGGAAGCAGGTAAGGTTTACGAAAACTGCTGGTACCCTCGTGAAGACAGTGGAGGAACACATGGCACTGCGCAACCTGGCGTGTGTCGAGCCACGCAGAGAGCGCAGCGGATACGTGCAGCAGATCCTTGTGAAGGCGTCTGACACTTGTTGAATGGGAATGAAGAGGAAAAGAATATCGAAGAGCATTGAGAACGGAGACTTGAACGGGCAATGCTAATAGAGTGCGGAAGATCTTGAGCTGATGGAAAAACGCGACGGACATTGAGGAGATTCCAAGTTGCGACTAGGGCCATTGAAGGATCGGAATTGGCAATGTGAAAAGACCTACGAGGCTGGTGCATACGCGCCATTGACGGCGTTTCTCTTTAGACCATACGACGACTTGCGAGGACAGAAGGCATGTCAAAGACGGAGAGGATTCCGGAGGAGATGGATGATGGAGATAGTGTTTAAATGTCATCAATAGTGCGCGTGACGGAAAGAAGAACTCGACAGCAATTGCAGCATCGAAACCGCGGACCGCTTTCTCGGGAAGAATGAATCGCTTGGGTGTGCTCTGGCTGAAAGTTCGTGCAGACAGACAAGGAGCACATGACGTGTGGCAAGCGCGGCGGCGAGGTTTGGTTGGCTCGGGCATGGCCGCAGGCTGCGAGATCGACATTAGACACGGTTTTGTCGCTTCATGACGGGCGCATCTGGTTCTTAAGACTCTGATTGATCTCTTTTCAGTCACTCTGAGAGGTTGCTTCCTGGTCGAGTTTCTGTGCTACCCGTGTCCGCGTCGGTCGCAGTGTTTCGCCCGACCATCTGTTGCTGTATCTGTCGCTTCTAAGTTAAGCTCGCTTACCCAAATACGCTGCCTCGGTCGCCATCCCTTGCTTGACGTCTCGACTCTCGAGCTGACATACATTCCAAGGCGATTCGGAAAAAGTGAGTTTAACGCTGTTTCATTGGTTGGAGTCGCGAGTGGCGACAGTTGGGCGTGCTGTTTATTGCGTTTCTGTTTCGCGTTGCTTCCTGTGCTTTGCACGTCCAAGTCTTTGCGCTCTTTGCTTGGTGCTGACTCTTGCAGCCGACAAAGCTCGAGCCAGAATCTTCAGTCGCATGCCCATTTGACTCCTCGACCTGGCCCTCATCGCATCACCCTCGTCCGCTAGCACCCGCCAGCGACGCAGACACAAAGACGCGCTGCCTCCTTGCATTGCGCCCATCCAACCATCGTCAGATCTTGGTCCGCTTCCCGACACGCAGGATCCGACAAGCAAGCTTATCTGGAATCCCTGGGTTCAAGCGACTCCGCCGACCTGTTTCGCGCGCGCAATGAGTCTGTGACTCTGCACGAAAAAGTAACACGGGCTTGTTTGCATTCACCGCTCCCTGCGCCAGGCCGCAATCACTTCCACCACCTAGACCCTCAAGGGGTTATGCTACCGTACCATGGACGGCCATGGCACAATCAACCCTGCTGCGCTCAACTCAAGTACGTCGCCGCGTCCGCTCGTGCCCACCGAGACACTCCCACTGACCACGTCGCCTAGCCCTCGACAACTCGGCATATAACAATCGAGGCGTGAAGCGCAGCCGCTCCCCGGCCGAACCCGTCGACACCGGTACGTCGGCGTCCAACGTTCACACCCACTTTGCGCGTCCAAATGCTGACGTGTTAGACGACTTTAAACCACGAAAGCGCGGTCGCCCTCCCAAGCAGAAGACTGCCGACAGCCCCCAAATGGCATCTCACCCAGTCCACCTGTCGTCGCCGCTTGCTGTACAGACTCCCCAAATCAAGCAAGGTGGAAACCAGTCCTCACCATCGCAGGCTTCACCCCAACGACAGACACCAGCGTCCGGCCAAAAGACGACCGTTGTCAAGGCCTTGCCCACTGTCAGAGACCATACCACAGACCAACTCGGCGCCGAAGGTGATGAATACATCCCACGCGAAATCGACGAAGCCGGCGAGAAGAAGGTATCAGGCAATGGCTACCCGCTCGAAGGTCGCGAGTACCGCATCAGGACATTCACCGTGCCCAACAGAGGCGAAAAACTATTCATGCTGGCCACAGAATGCGCGCGCGCATTGGGCTACCGTGATTCATATCTGCTTTTCAACAAGAATCGATCACTCTTCAAGATCATCGCAAACCAACCGGAAAAGGACAACCTCATTCACCAGGAGATCCTTCCTTACTCATACCGTTCCAGACAAATAGCAATTGTCACGGCGCGATCCATGTTCCGTCAGTTCGGCAGTCGCGTCATCAACAATGGAAGACGAGTTCGCGATGATTACTGGGAATCAAAGGCAAGAAGCCAAGGCTTCACCGAAGAAGATGCAGCTGGAGAGAAGCGTCCTGGTGCCGCCAAGCAGAGGGAAGCCGCAGCCGCTGAAGCCAGCACCAACACGACTGCCCTTACTGCCATGCCCCATACCGATATCATTTATACGAACGGACCTGGACTCGAAGGCCATCCACAAGTCCCACCGGGCATCCATCCCGTTACGCTGGCTCCTCTCAGCATGATTAACATGCCATCTGATGACCCCAGAGTTGCCGATTTCCGTGGCATCGCTCGTCCGAGACAAGAACTTACAGGACCTGCTTATCAAGACCGGACTCAGCCCAGCAACCCCCAAGAAGTCTTCAACCAAGCAAACCAGGCCGCCGAGTTCAACAAGGCTTTGACCCAACAGCGCGTCGTGCGTAGTCAATACTACGAGGACTACTGGAAGCGTCCCCATGAACTTCCGACCCCTCCGCCGCAGCCTCATATGCCTGATGCCTCAGACCTCGGCACCGTCGCCCCTCACAACCTGCAGTCACCTCAGAGTCGTCTGCCTTCTATCTCGCAGCCTTCCATGATGGGTCACCAGCAAGCTGCCGCTCACATGATGCCTGCTCAGTTCCATCAGCCCAACCAACAAAATCCTATGCAGTCACCCGTCAGATCCATGCACCAGCAGCTTCCCTCATCGCAGATGCACCAGACTTCCCCGGCCATGGCTATGGCTTCTATGCGCCAGCAGACGCCCTCGTACGGTTACCAGCAGGGTCAAATGTGGCCGCCCTCGCAGCCCCAGCCCTCTTCTCTGTCTCAGGCCCACAGTATGGCTCAATTCCAGCAACCTCCGCAACAGTCACCCATGCATCCTCCATCTCAGATGGCCGCTATGGGTGGATACCCTTCCATGAACCACCCAATGGGTGCCGCCGGAGCCTTTGCCAGTATGAACCGTAACATGTATCAAGCCAGCCCAAGCCCTCAGCACTTTGCCATGCAGCAACAACAACAACAGCAACAACAACAGCAGCAGCAGGCGACTCCTGTGCCTCAGCAGCAGAACATGCATGGTTGGGCACCTCCATCCACCGGCTCGGCCACCGGCATGACACCTCAGGACTGGCAACGCTACCAGTAGAACTTGGAATGCGACTGAAACAAACGACATTGAAGCTGTATGACAGCTTCCTCACGAAGGATTTGGCTCCAGCATACATCTGGCAAGGACGAATGTCCTCGAAGAGCCAAGCTACTCCAGCGACGGATCACAACCCCCGAAACGATAGAGGATCAGCATATCAATCATCGCTCATGGACGGACACTGTCGGCGCTTGTTTCGGTGGACTTGATATGTTTGCTCTCTCATATCTTTGTCTTTTTTCATTTTCTTTTGCTGTTTATCTCATTGCTCGTGGATTCCCCCTCAATGCATCACTGCATTTGCCCTGCACCTATTACCCAACCCCATTGTTTGCTCACTCACCTCACGATATTCTCCATAACCCTAAACAACCCCCTTTGCCCCAGGCGTTCTTCTCGGATTTGTTGTTTTTCCTGCACTCCGCTTTATACCTTTCTATTCCTGCTTTTTTATTTCCTTTCCTGTCCTCTCATGATATGGGTCCCCATTATACCAAGACACCTCACCACGAAGAAGAAGAAGAATGCGTTTGGTTAAAACTGGCTGCTGGTTGCTTTGTCTGGATGTTAGTCGGTGGAGAACATTGGGTCTGACTGCTACTACTACTGGCGGCTTTTGATGAAACCTGGAACAATACCCCCTTTTTGTTTGATTCTTTTTTATTTCAACTACTTCTGTACTGTTGCGTACTTCTTTTCACACTTTTTGACCTTCTCTGTTCTACTTTTTAACTACCTAAATTGCTCGTAACACTTTTTTCTTTCCAAAACACAACGCTTTGCAGCTTTACATCATGTGATGGATGAGCTACAGGGACCATGCTTGCAGCAGTGATTAACTCGTTGTCTTCTGACGGCGTTCTCAGACGAGGCAGACAGGTAAACACTCAAGCCGTAGCGAACCAAGTGTACCAGGAACGGAAACAACACACCTTGAACTACAGCAAGAAGGGGCCGTCTAGAGGAAAGCAACAACCTAACCAAAAAGCCCACAAACGGCGAAAAGCAAGCGATTGAACACAAATAGAAAAGACAGGGACGCTGCGAGCAGAAAACGGCAATTGCAACTCTTTGCCGAACCCTTGACCCAATAGAGTGGGAATGAGGCATGACCAAGTAATCGGGAGAATGATGATCAAAACGTCAAATCGACAAACCCGGTTTCAAGGGACAGGAAGTGTAGTGACCGAGGGAAGGTACCAATGGGAGGTGGTAGTCAGATGCAGGCATGAGTTCGGTACCTGGGTTTCGTGGGGGAGCAAGGAGGGATGGCTCAGGCAATGGTTGGTAGAATGACGCACACTCTTCACCGCTATCATGGCGCGGACGACTGCGGTCGAGTGTAGGAAACATGAAACGCAAGATACCAGATATCGCGGTAAGAGATACAAGAGAAGTAGATGCATAAAGCGGAGACAAGGTATACCACCGCTCCACTGCTAGATCTAATACATAAAAGCACCACTCATTCACTCAAACAGTCCACACTAAATCTACACCTACAATCCAAGATCCGCACCCAAACCCTTTTAAACCCCACATCCCTTGAATATGCAAAAAATGCAAAAAAATGCCGTTTCAAGTTTTTTCCATGCATGCATGTAGCTCGATGCAGAGAAGAAAACAATGTTCAAGCAGTGACGGCGGTGATGCCGCATTTTTTCAACGTCTCCCTTGCTGTGGTGACTTTGAGACCGACCCTGTGTGGTGAGAAAGATAGATTAGCATATGATCGACCGAAAGCTTTTCTTGGAGAATGGTGGGTTAGGGATGGGAGCGGAAAAGACCGAAACCAGGTTCTTGGGAAAGGCCGTTTCGAAACACTCAAGTGCAAGGGAGAGGGTGTGTAGTGAATCCAAGGATTAGGTAAGGGTAGAAGGGGAAGGAGAAAAGGAGTGGAGGGGGGTCACAAACTCACCTGGCATCCAAATCATAGGCCTCCCATTTCGCAGCCTTTTCCACCCATCTCGAGCAGATTTCCAATTGCTGTTTATTACCTCTCTCACCGCCAGCGTCTATCCATTCAATAACAGACATTTCGTAATGCGCCACTGGTAGCGACCAATTGTCTTTGTTTCCGCCTTTGAACTCACTCCATTCGTGGTTTAATACCTGTGTTTCCAGGATTTGTCGAGCGGTTGCGGTGTCCCCGAGCCATCTGGTGACTGTAGCGCGAAGAAGCGATAACGTAGCCAGCTCATCAACAGCATTATCATGACAGCCGTTTTGCTCGCTCCAAGCCAAGCGCTCGAGACTGTGCACGAGATGTTCCTTTCTCATCCTCTTGAACCCAGCCCAGAAGTAGATAATCTCCTCTACTGGCGCGACACCCACGGCGTCCACGAAAGCAATACCACGCGTCTTTGAGCGTTCTTCCCACTTGTTGATTTTGCGGGTTACAAAGGCGTCAAAGGGGAGTTGGCGGGCCATGAAGCGTTTCTTGCCTGCGTGGACGGGGACTTTGCGTAGGAGTTCTGTGGCGCGATCGGCGTAGCGTTTTGCTCTGCCTGCATCGACGGATTTGGCTTCGCGGTAGAGTTCGACGTAGCATGCGCCGGCAATGTAGTAGTATAGGCCATGGGACCAGTTGTTGAGTTCCACGCACTGGTTCATATGTCAGCTGGTCACCGTTGGTCGTGTTCTGGTAGAAAACTTACTGTCAAGAAGGAAGTAGCACATTCTTCGTATCTGTGCAGATACATGCAGTTCAGACTCTTCTCGAACCATTGTAGAGCTTCGACTTGTTTGAGTGGAGACTTTTCGTCAGTACCGCACATCTTGACAGCATCTTCTAGCTGCTTGTCGGCAGCCATCATTCTCGCTTCTTCGAGCCTCCATAGACGGGACACGGGATAGCGCTTGCGCATCTGGAACAGCAAGGTGGTCAAACGCTCCTTGGGATAAGCATCGGAAGTAGTGATGTCGCAGAAGCCAACAGTGACGTTGTAGTATCCGAGTGCAATCAGACCTGCCATGGCTCCATTGATGTTGGAATACTGTGTTGCTCGCCACAGCATCTGGATACCGAGCTCGCGGTCACCCTTGAAACCGATGATATATAATAGCTTCGAAAAGGCTGGTGGGATCAAGGATAGCATCAATTGTAAAAGGCCAAAGCAGAGGTTGGAACCAGAATGAATGAAGAGGTCGACAGGGTGGTTGCTGAATTCGCTAAAGTCGTCCTCTTCTATGACTGGTGCTGCAGGAACCTGGGTGGATGACGATGCAGGTCTAATCGATAGGTTTCCCAGCTTTGACTCTAGTTCCTTCGACTCCAGGTGGCCTTGATATGTTGTCGGGGTGGCAGCAGCGGCAATGCTCTCATCGGCATCCACGAAATCGTCATCATCATCTTCGTCCTGAGCGACAAGGGTTTGACCTGACACTGAGGTTGCGTTTGATGTAGAGGCAATGGATGGAGCCGAGTTGACTGTAGACTTTGTACTCGTGCTACCCACAGAAGTCGAGCTTCTTCCCTTCAAATATCTCTTTTCAGCATCCGCAATCTCTTGCAGAGCGACGTAGGCTTTCCTTAGCTTGTAGAAGCCTTTGATACTCTCGGAAAGACTTTCGTTCAAAACGGCGACGACGGCGCTCATGAGTTGAGACTCGGCAAGACAGAGGGCGTATTCACTTCCAGGAGGGTAGATCTTGGAGTGATAGGCATCCTTATCGGCACGGCGTTGGTGGTCGTAGGCGGCAGATTCGGCTTGTCCTAAGCGTTCAGAAGCCTCTCGCATTATGTCCTGTTCGAAGCCGAGAGTTGCTCGCAAGAAGGCTACGACACCTTGGCCCAACTACTTCAGGCATGCAGTAAGTCGTCTGCCCGACTGAGCTATGATGCGATGAATAGACACACCTTGTGAAAAGGCGAGTTGCCCTTACTCAACTCCGCTTCCGCCGTCTCGACATCTAAACATGGATAAGCTTATGTTCAGGTTCAAGATATCGTGGTACAGTACCGTCGTTGAGTATATGTGACACTGCAGCCATGGCATTTTCGACTGGCCATATTGATCAGCACACGTGCCATGGTATATGCAGCCAAAGTTTACATACGTGCCTGAGGCTCTTCAAGAGCACTCAGCGAATGCGTCGAGCTCGTCGCACTGTGCTTTGCAGCTCCAAGCCATTTCTTCATCTTACCGTATATCTAGTCGTGGGTATATCTGAGAGGAAAATATCAAGATATATCAGAACATCTGCAGAGAAGCAAGAGGGAGAGTTTTTCTAATCAATCGACTGCTCATCAAGGCCGCCTGTTACATGTGGAGCATTACGGACATGCACTGCCATGGCGCACAACAGTGAGATCATCGTTTCGTATATAGCTCGTATGGCTTCCTTTTTGCGGAGGACCGACGGGAGCTCGGTGGTTGGCTGCACCGCTGTTTGCTCGGTTTGCTTCAATGATGGCAACAGTCCGACTGGAAGCAATGAGCTGCACCCGAAGCAGCAACCATCGACCATCACACATCGCCGCTTGTCAACATCAACCTCAACTCCAAATTTCGATCGCATACATATCACCTCCAATCCCTCATAAACCTCAACACACACACAAACACCGCAATCATGTCCGGCGCAGTACAAGGAGACGCCAACACCACAAAGGCCGTAGTTTCAGACCGCAAGGACGACTCGCAACCACTGGCTCCCCAGAAGCAGGCCGCTCAGCTCGAAGAGGATGACGAGTTTGAAGACTTCCCCGTAGAAGGTGCGTCTTCTCAGCACACTCGCGCTGTTGAACCAACGAGGACATGGGACTAATCGTTTCTTGAACAGACTGGCCCGCAGAGGAGGAGCTCGGCTCTTCTGGCGCCGGCGCAGGCACTACACATCTCTGGGAGGAGAGCTGGGATGACGATGACACAAGCGACGAGTTCTCGGTTCAGCTTCAGTATGTGAACGCCCGAAATCACGCCCAATCTCAACCACTGTTCTAACCACATGACCAGGAACGAGCTCAAGAAGATGGAGAAGCGCGGTTGAGCCCATCTCTCTTTACACCATCAAAGCAATTAGCCCACGTTTCGCCCACGCCACAAAAGACAGTGGCTCGAATCGAAGGCTCGACGCGGAAACGGCATGGCACGGCGTCTCGGAGTACTGAATACACCATCATCAAGAAAGGAAGGAGGAAGCAGGAAGCGTATACAAGCAATGGAATCATGCCCATTTTCCTAAACAGCCCGTCACGAATATGGAGCGAACATGGGTATTCTGAAACGTAACATTATGCATTTCGGACATTTCTCAAAGACTCGCTCTGTTTGCCTTGCCCGTGGTATAAATCAGATCCCGGATATCTCCCATTTGCGACTTGAAAACAAAGATTCGTCATTTGACTTTTACTTACTCGAGAGAGCAGTAACACCGGGGAGCTCCTTACCCTCGAGGAGCTCCAGCGAAGCACCACCACCGGTCGAGACGTGGCTGAGCTTGTCCTCAACACCGTACTTGGCGGCAACGGTGGCAGTGTCACCACCGCCGATGATGACGACCTTGCCGTTCTGAGCAGCGGCAACGGCGTTGTCAAGGGTGGCCTTGGTGCCGTGGGCGAACTTCTCGAACTCGAAGACACCGGCGGGGCCGTTCCACAGAATGGTCTTGGCCTCGTCAATGGCCTCCTTGAAGAGCTTGATCGACTCCTCACCACAGTCGAGACCCTGCCAGCCGTCGGGGATACCCTCCTTGTCGGTGGCCTTGCCAGTGTTGGCGTCCTTGTCGAACTTGTCGGCGGTGATGAAGTCAACGGGGAGGACAATCTTGACGTCGTTCTTCTTGGCCTTCTCGACAAGGTCCTTGACGGTCTTGCTGCCAGCCTCGTCGAAGAGCGAGTTACCGATCTTCATGTTCTCAAGAGTCTTCTTGAAGGTGAAGGCCATACCACCGCAAACGATGAGGCTGTCAACCTTGCCGAGGAGGTTGTCAATGAGCTGAATCTTGTCCGAGACCTTGGCACCACCGAGGATGGCAAGGAAGGGGCGCTGGGGCTTCTCAAGAGCCTGAGCGAAGTAGTCGAGCTCCTTCTTGACGAGGAAACCGGAAGCCTTCTGGGGGAGGTCGACACCGACCATGGAGCTGTGGGCGCGGTGGGCGGTACCGAAGGCGTCGTCTGGGAGTGTTTGTTAGCATACAGGACGCACGTAATAGTTGTATTGATTGGTTCCGACTCACTGATGTAGACATCACCAAGAGCGGTGAGGCCCTTGCGGAACTCCTCAACCTTGGCCTTGTCAGCCTTGACCTTCTTGCCCTCGGCATCCTTGCTGCTGCCCTCCTCCTCGGCGTGGAAACGCAGGTTCTCGAGGAGAATGATGCCACCGTCGGAGGTGCCGTTGACGGTCTTCTCGACCTCGGGGCCGACACAGTCGTTGGTGAAGGTGACCTTCTTGCCGACGAGCTTCTCGAGCTCAGCGACAACGGGCTTCAGGGAGTACTTGGCGTTGACCTTGCCGTCGGGACGGCCCAAGTGGGACATGAGGATAACAGCCTTGGCGCCATTGTCGACGGCGTACTTGATGGTGGGAATGGCACCGGCAATGCGCTGGTTGTTGGTGATGTTCTTGTCGGCGTCGAGAGGGACGTTGAAGTCAACCTGGGCTATGTTAGAATCCGACTGGAATTGAAGCTTCATGCCCAAGAGAAACATACGCGGATCAAGACACGCTTGCCCTTGAGGTCGACATCGGAGATGGAAAGCTTGTTGGAGAGCGACATTGTGACTGAAAGAGATTTGTTAGAGAATTGAATCTAACAAGTGGCAGTAAGAGGATCGTACAGAGTTATATACAACAGTGGAGGATGGAGTGTTGTGGTGTGAGGGGCTTGAATCTTTCCCCAACAGCTTTCGGCCGTCCGACGAGGGGCAGCTTCTCAAAACTCTGCGTCATGCCCGATGTGCTTCCGAAAAGCCCTGGCGTGTTCCGCCATCTTTCCACCATACAACCAACTTGATACAACTCATGATAGGTCCGTTAGATATTCAGGCACTGGATAAATCACCTGCTGCACTTCATGTGGCATGATACCCTCTCGTTTCCTTCTCGCATGTCTTCTCAATTGCTGTGTCATTCAAAACGCCTTGCACTGATCGACTACTATCAGATCGGCCCGTAAAGTTGCCAGAACGCCAAATCCATCCCGTTTATCAATGCTTGTAGATAATCAACACATTCTTCCAGCCCGTTGCTCATGTATGGCTTTCTAAGCCTCCTCTGCGGAGTTGGTCAAGGAAAGGTACGCGGTCCATGCAATACCAATAGTAGAGACAAATGGCTGCGTGTTCATTAGCTATCACTCTGTCGTTCGATTTTGGTTGCACTTACAATCTGGAACTGACGAGGCATCAGTCTGAAGTTGATCAACTGGACAGCAGGCCAGACCAAGTAGTTGGCCTTCAACGAGGGAATGTAGATGTCCTGGAACTTCTTCTGGATCTGCTTGCGACCACCTCCTTCGGCCACTGTCATGAAAGTGAAGAAGGCTCCGAGACCGACGGGTGCGAAGATCAATTGATCAAACGCAGTTCTCTTAGCTGCTGCTACGGTGCCAGAAGTCTTGGTGAGAGGGAAAATGCGGCTGAGGAAGCCGAACCACTTGTGCTGAATGGGGGCCATGATAAAACCGTATGCCATGAATCTTGTCAATCTGTCGAGCTTGTCAACACTCGCGAACTATTGTATCTGCTCTTGGTTCTTTGTACCTCTCAAAGTCAAATGGTGGGGGCAACACCTTGGAGTCTGGGATGAGCTCCTCCTCGGGCCAGTGGATTCTGCGATCGACCTCGTGGATCTCAATAGCGATTTGATCGGAGTTGGGGTCGGGACCGCCGGGTTTGCGAACAGCGCGTTCTCTGACTGCTGTGAGAGACTGAGCGACAGTGTCGGCTACACCACCAAGAATCTTAATGACACGTTAGAGGGTATACGTGGTTGTGGTCTTCAATGGGCTTACGGCGTTGGTGACCATGGTCGTGAGCACTGGCATTGAGGTTAGCGTGCAGTCGCCTGCTAAGGAAATGGGTCAATCATACCTGGTCTCGCAGCATAGTAGCTGTTAAACTTGGATACCAGGAAAGAAACCATGATTAACTCGGTGATGAATACTAAGGTGTGTAGGAGAGGCTGTCGCGCGAGCAAACGGGTCAGCTACTAGGTCATCTAGGAGTGTGGTGAAGGGTAAGCGAAACTCACATAGCGCCCGTAAATATATCTCGAGTTCAAATTCCACAGGACCTGCCTGCGAATACTTTTGAAGGAAGGCATAACTTATTCGTCCAAAGGAAAAAGTAGAATGACGCCCGCACTCTCCCTGAGACCCAGTGAAAGTGACGTCGATTGGAAGCCCTCGATCGGGATCAAGGTCAGCTGCAGTGGGGCACACGCGACTGGGCTCTTCTTATCGTCGCCGCCGAAGACGTTCAGTGTGAGATATCGAGCAATTCCACAGACAAAGCTCTTTGGGATGATAGAAAGCAGGAAGATGTTGTATATAGCCAACGACTGGGTGTGTTGAAGGAGGGGTCTAGGTCTTCCGGCTATCGTCAGTCACCATCGATCAGCGCGTTGCATCCCGCGCCTCTTGGGTCGCCGGCCGTGGCATCCGAGAGGATGGATTGCCGCGAAACTTCATGCCATCCACTCCATCCTTGAGCTGATATCGTTGCATAGTCGCCTCGTCTCGAAGTGTTTTAGGAGTATTTCGGACAGCATCTATCAGTGACACACACGCGCGCTTAGCGAGACTCATCAATCTCTTCGTTATTGTAATATGTTTTGGAGCTAGAGTAGTAATCATATAGCATCTGATTCTCAGAACTCCGTGTGGCACGCTTTGAGCGAGCGATAATGCACAAGAAAGGCAATAGCGATTGTAGCAACATAACGCCTGCTGGCCGACCCATGCTGAGATTTTGTCCCTTCGACCCATTGTCGAATTGTAACGCCTGTCGCAAAAAGAACAGTTTCAATAATCCAATGCTCCACCGTGGACACTCACAGTATCCCTCAATGCACAAATGTGTCGTGATCTCGAAATCATGCTTCTTGACTTTTCTTCATCCACAGAATTCGTTTCATCCTTTTGATCTTCGTAGTCACGTACGTTGATCGATCGTAGCTTGAGACCAGGCACAACTCTTAAGTGGGCTTGGCCGAGGCTGCGATCTTCTCGTACAGCGTTCGCAGCTTCTGGCCTGACGTGCGTTTGTCTTTGTTCTTAGCCTGCGGCCACCACGTCTCGGCAAGGTAATCCCTGTCAGTTGTTAGTGACGGTCGTCGATACAACCAGTGGATCAGAACTTACCATAGTTTATCCTCAACCGACTTTCCCTTCTCAGCTGCCTTTTGCTTGAAAAATTTGCCAGCTGTCTGCAGTGATTCCTTCAAGCTATTTGCACGTTCCTTATCATCAGGAATGTGGCTCTTGGTAGCCTTTCTGATGCGTCCCAAACAATCACGAATAGGTTCGACAATTCGTCTCATGTGATCTTCTCCTGCGGGTCGGTCGCCGTTGGGAGCAGCGAGAGGAGAGCCAGCGTGACGCGGCAGCTTTCGTGGTTCCGAATCACGGTGGTGTCTGTTTCTATCAACACGCTCAGCTCCACCAGGTGATGCTCTGTGTCCAACGTTGTTAGATGATTGGCGACGATCAGAGGAGCCACGGTGGTCGTTGTGAAGACGCGAGCGGTAAGAGTCCTCGCGGTTCATCTTACGAGCCGCACCAGGAGCTGGGCTTGCGGATACACTGGTAGGGCGACGACCGCTTGAACCGAGAGCCTTCTTGTTGTTACGGTGGTGGTTTTCGAGTGCTCTCTTGGCCGCGAGGTTGGTGCCATTGCTTGTCTTGTCCTTCAAGACACTGAGAAGGTAATTTGCGCGTCTCACTAGATGAACAGCACCAGGAGATTTGGCGTTCTTTTCGTCGGCTTTGGTTCGCTCTTCCTTGATACCCACACGGTGTTCCTCAAGGTAGAACTTGTCGGTCATACCAAGGTCGGGGTCGTCACGAATGGCTACCCAGGCGCCGTATCCATGTTTTGCGATGCCAATGCACAGCATACCATCTTCACGAGCTCCCCAAGGGCACGTGTAGTGAGCAGGCTTGGAAGCCTCAGGAATGCGGAAAGTACGCCAGTTGTCTCCAAGTGACTTTTCGACATCCCGAAGCATGCGCATTTCGAGAGGACGCTCGGTCAAAGTCTCGGCGTTCAGGCGCTTGACACCCTTGTAATCGAACAGTACGGCCTTCTTGTCTTTCTTGGTGATGGGCTTGTTAGTCTCGCGCTCAAGAGCCAAGACGCGGTCCTGCTCGTCCTGGAGAAGCTTCTTGCTGATGCCTACAACGTCGTCAAGAGTAGCCTTGAGAAGGTCGATGTTACGACCAACGAGTCTGGCTTCTTTGACGACCTCGTTCTGACGCTCATCGATTGAACCATACTTCTCGTATGCGCGAATCAAGTTGCGAATATCCTTCTCACTCATGGGCCGCTGGGGATCGGCGCCAACGTTGGATTCGTTGTCAGACTCGATATCGGCAGCTGCTTGGGCAGCCAAGTCTCGAGCTCTCTTCTTAGCGGCACGCTGTTCTCGGTCGTTTTCATCCTTGGACTTGCGCTTCGCGCCTCTCGGTTGATTCTCTTCAATGACAGACTCGAGATATTGTGCTTCGTCCTTGGCTTTCTCTTCGGCCTTGATGGCCTCGAGGTGCTCCTTTGGGATGATTTCGTCCCATTCGAGATCAAGCTTGACATCGGTGTACTCGAAACTCTTCAAGAAGTCTGCGCCTCCACTTGCTGTGATGCCAGCACCTGCCTGTTCAGTCTGATGGATCTCGGCATTTTCGAGAACAGCATCAATATCGAGTTCTTCAAGCTTCCTCTGGTTACCAGATTGCTCGAACATCTTCTGTCCGCGGCGCTTGAGGATACGAGAAAGGTCGTCGTGTGCGACTGGTTCGGCAGTAGAAACGCCAGCAGAATCAAGCTTGCTTCTGAGTGCCTTGGCCTCCTTCTCTGTCATGGCTTGGTGAATGGTGATGTGCTCTAGGATGAGCTTGTTACGAGCACGTTCCAAGACCTCTTCTTCGACTGTGTCTTTTGACACGAAGCGGTAGATTGTGACAGGGTTCTTCTGACCGATGCGGTGAGCACGCGCCATGGCCTGAAGATCTGCTTGAGGGTTCCAATCAGAATCGAAGAGGATGACAGTGTCTGCAGTCATGAGGTTGATTCCGAGACCGCCTGCACGGGTGGAAAGAATAAAACAGAAGTCCTTGCTGTCAGGCGCGTTGAAATGATCAATGGCCTGACGTCTGGGACCAGCTGCAATTGTACCATCGAGACGCTGATACTGGTGCCCACGAAGGTGCAGGTAATCGCCTACGATGTCAAGCATCTTGACCATTTGACTGAAGATGAGGACGCGATGACCATCGGCCTTGAGTCTGGTCAATAGACGATCAAGAAGCATCATCTTTCCACTGCTCGTTACAAGAGCCTTAAGTTGGTCTTCTCTGCCGGTCTTGCCCTCCAAGATGCGATCCTCTGCATTGGGGAACATGAAGGGATGGTTACTGGCTTTCTTGAGTTCCATCATGATGTTTAGCAATGACTGCTTTTGACCCTTGGTGCCAGAGTTCAAAGCTGCATAGTTGCGGGTGAGAATGTTCTTGTAGTACTCCAATTGAACGTCTGACAGCTCGACTCGGATGATCTTCTCGGTCTTGCCTGGTAGATCACTCGTGACATTCTCTTTGACACGTCGAATCATGTACGGTGAGATCGCCTTCATTAGTTCGTCGAGGGCTTGTCTGGTAGCTTCAGAGTCGTCGATCGGAATGTCATCGTTAATGTTGATCAGGCCTGGCATGAGGAAGTCCATGAGGGCAGATAGCTCTTTCAGCTCGTTTTGCAGAGGTGTACCCGTGATCAGTAGTCGACTGGGTGCGCCAAAGTCCATCAGCTTGACGTAGAGTTGTGAATCTCGGTTCTTCAGCCGATGTGCCTCATCAACAGCCATAAATTGCCACTTCATTTGGGAAAGGAAGGCCGAGTCGAGGAGAATGTATTCGTAAGTCGTGAGCATGACATTGAACTTCGTCTTCTTCGGGTTACCGTCCACAAGAAGTTCGTGTTCGCGAAGGATCTTGCGTGAAGCCTCATTACCGTTGTAAACAATGTAGTTGATGTCCGGCGTCCAGTTGTTAAAAGTGTCGGCCCAAGCAGGCATGGTTGATAGCGGTACGACAACCAAGAAAGGTCCTTCTTGACGACGATCGTGAATCAGCCAACTCATGAACGACACGGACTGGACGGTCTTTCCCAGGCCCATCTCGTCTGCAAGGATGACATTGTTTCCCTTGCACCAGTTGTGGGCGAGGAAGTTAATACCTGCCAACTGGAAATCTCTCAGCTGACCAAACTTGACGTAGTCGGGTTGTGTGCGGAAAGGCTTGTATGGCGAGCGAGTAGACAAGTTTGACTCGCGCTTGTCGGAGGTGGGCAGTCGAGACGAGCGGTCGAGGTAGCGATCGATCTCGTTTTGTGCTAGCTCGCTAACAAGAGACTCTGGTTCCCATGTGCAGAAATCGTATGCAAGCGACTTCCATTTCACGTAGTATTCCCGGCCATCGTTGCCAATTTGTTCTCCAATGACTCTTTCGACCTTCATGTAGTCGTCCAGCGCATCGAGGTATGTTTCGCGATCGAGCGTGTACTTCTCGCGTTCTTCAGGGGCAACATCAGGGTCTTGGGCCAAAAATTGCTCGGCCTCGACGGTCTTGCGATAGTAGTTCTCTAGACGGCGGAATCCGCGAACAGAAGTAAGCTCGGTCCAGGGCTCCCATGTAGCATGGTAGTGTGCTTTGCCTTGCCATTTGATCTGGAGTGGTGTTAGTATGAGTACGTGCCAATCAACGTAAGATACTAACAAAGAATTCGTAGTCGGTCTTCTCTGGGTATTCGGTGTCTGTAGATGAGCATCGTCAGCACAAACTTGAGAAAGATAGTATACAGCAGGCCTCACCTTTGCCGTCGGCAATTCTGTGGTTGAGAACCACGTCGATACCAGGAGAGTCATCTTCCGCGGCGGCCCAGTAGTTGGGTGTCAGATTCTCGGTGTCCGACTCGCTGAAGTCGTCGCCATCTTCCTCGTTGTAAGTTGTGACTTTGCCAGCTTGTCGGGTAGAGAAGCGAAGGTCTCCTGCAAGCCCTGACGCGGAACGGGATGAGGCTCCTTGCAGCCTGCGGCGGTGCCTTTTCGCGAACTCACGACCACGTGCGCCACCATAAGTGTCGCTGTCTGTCCCAGATTCCGAATCGGTCTGACGAGCGGAGACTAGAAGAACGTGTATGTCAGTGACCACGAAAAAACGAGAGGTCGGAGCTGTGATACCATTGCGAGAGGTGGCCGGCCGTAAACGCTTACGGGCCCGGCCGGGGTTGACGTCTGAACCAGAGTCGTTGTCGTCTTGCTCTTCGTCGCTGCTTTCGATCTACAGTTGCAAGTTAGTATAATCCGCGCTATCACAACGCATAGTGAGACACACGATTCGGCGAGTAGGACGGGCGCGACCCTGGTGACAGTCAGCGGAAGCAAGATGAATAGGACGAGAAGTCGACTCACGCTTCGGCGAAGACCATACAGCTCTGGGTTCTCTTGCATGTATTGTTCGTCATCTACATCTGGCTCGGCCTTGCGCTTGCGGGGCAGCGACGAGGCTTCTGAGGATACGCTACTATGGCGGGAGTCGACGCTGGCTCTTGAGGGAGGGGATGGCGCGTCGTAATCGGCATCATCAGAACCATCGGCGTCCTCGTCTTCATCTGACCTCGGACTTGCGGCATCTTGCATGACATGGTCGATGGACTCGGGGACAGTCTGGTCGGGAATATCATTGACATCTGAAAGTTCGCTCTCGCTGTGGGAAGGTTTGGTGTCCAGAGTCGCGTAAGTCGGCTCATCAGTGGGCGACAGGTGGCCGTTCTCAAAAGACATGGTGGAAGGAGGTAGATGGGTAGGTAGCAGAGATGTCTGGCCGGCTGTAAGGGTGAGCAGTCAGCAAGATTGCTCAAGACACAGTAGTCGGGCGAACGCGTGGATTTGAGAAGATGAGCGCCTTGGTTAGGCGACCGGTTTCCCCCCAAAGACGGAGCGGTAGGTCTCGTAGAAGTCGTAGAAAGTGGATCGAGATGGAATATGGATGAAATAGATCGAGGGCAGACGCGAGTGTCGAATGGTCGGTTGACGCGATGTGGCTCTGACGGAGGGCAGAAGAGGAGTTGGAGACGTGCAACGGCAGCTGGAGAAGGTGGGAAAGGTACTCCGAAGGCGATTTGAGCGATACAGGCGACGACGGAGGTCGATATAGACTGGTATAGGCGATCGGATCCAGAGATGAAGGAAATGCCAAGACCAACGTGGCCGAGGCAGAGTGCAGAGGAAAGGACGGAAACGAGAGAGCGAGCTTACCGGCCATGTGAGACCATGTCCAGACGAGTGGGAGTGGTGCTCGGTCGGTTGGGGGTGCTGGGTGGAGGATGGGATTGCGACTTCTTGCTTGAGATTGAACGACGCTCTGACAGACGGACAAGAGAGAGCGCGAGTAGCGACTGCCCGCAGCCCGCTATTTCGTGCCAAGACTCCGCACCAATCAGGCGCGTGGTAATAAGCCACACCATTGTTCTTCGCTTTCCACCAGAGCGCCGCTGTCTTTGTGCCCAACTCTCCGTTTGACCCTCTCGTTTGGCTCTCCAAAGTCCTGCAAGCCGCTGTCAGCTCTTGCGACACTACACAATAGCCCATCATGTCGGACAAGTTGACTCGGTATGTCGCTGCCACCGCCGCGCGCGCGAGCGAGAAAATTCTGGCCTTTTCATTTCTAACTTGACCTATGCAGTATTGCTATTGTCAACAGCGACAAGGTACGTTTGCTGCTTTTACTGCGAAGAAATCAACATACTGACAAGCATTACAGTGCAAGCCCAAGGTAAATCCGATCCATCCTACGCAACCTGGTAGAAAAACACAATCTGACTAGCTCCGAAGAAATGTCGCCAGGAGTGCAAGAAGTCCTGTCCCGTCGTCCGTACCGGCAAGCTCTGTATTGAAGTCACCAACGAGTCCAAAATCGCCTTCATCTCAGAACGTCTCTGTATCGGTTGCGGTATCTGCCCTAAGAAATGCCCCTTCGATGCCATCAACATTATCAACTTGCCCACCAACCTCGAGTCGCAAGTTACTCACCGCTACTCGGCCAACAGCTTCAAGCTCCACAGACTTCCCATGCCCAGACCCGGTCAGGTCCTCGGTCTTGTTGGTGGTAACGGTACCGGAAAGAGTACTGCCCTGAAGATTCTGAGCGGAAAGCTGAAGCCTAACCTCGGCCGCTACGACAACCCTCCTGATTGGGAGGAGATTCTCAAGTACTTCCGTGGTTCTGAGCTGCAAAACTACTTCACAAAGGTCCTCGAGGACAACCTCAAGGCTGTCGTCAAGCCTCAATACGTCGACCAGATCCCCAGAGCCGTCAAGGGCGAGAACAGAACCGTTGGCTTCCTCGTCAAGCAACGCGCCGAGGTTGACGAAGCAAGAGTCGAGGAGATCATCAAGACGCTCGAGCTTGACGCCATTCTCGACCGTGACATTGATCTCCTTTCCGGTGGTGAGCTGCAACGTTTCGCCATTGCCATCGTCTGTGTGCAAAAGGCCGACGTCTACATGTTCGACGAGCCTTCATCCTTCTTGGATGTCAAGCAGCGTCTGGCCGCCGGTCGTCTGATCCGCAGTCTGCTCGGCCCTACCTCGTACGTCATTGTCGTCGAGCACGATTTGTCCATTCTCGACTACCTGTCCGACTTCATCTGTTTGCTTTACGGTAAGCCTGCCGTCTACGGTGTCGTCACCCTGCCTTCCTCGGTCCGTGAGGGTATCAACATTTTCCTCGACGGTCACATTCCCAGCGAGAACTTGCGTTTCAGAGAGGAATCTTTGCAGTTCCGTATCGGTGAAGCTGGAGAGGAGTTCCTCGTCGACCAGTCTCGCCAATATGGCTACCCTGCCATGAACAAGACACAACCCGCCTCCGGTTTCAAGCTGAAGATTGAGCCCGGTGAGTTCACCGACTCCGAGATCCTCGTCATGATGGGAGAGAACGGTACCGGAAAGACCACTTTCTGTAGAATGCTCGCTGGTGCCGAGAAGCCTGACGGCACTAAGAGTGTTCCTCCCATGAACATCAGTATGAAGCCTCAGAAGATCACTCCCAAATTCAAGGGTACCGTCCGTCAGCTCTTCTTCAAGAAGATCAAGGCCGCCTTCTTGAACCCTCAGTTCCAGACCGATGTCTACAAACCTCTGAAGATGGACGACTTCATCGACCAGGAAGTCCAGAACTTGTCTGGTGGTGAATTGCAGCGTGTCGCTATCGTCTTGGCTCTTGGTATCCCTGCCGACATCTACCTCATCGATGAGCCTAGTGCCTACCTCGATTCCGAGCAACGTGTCATTGCTGCCCGTGTCATCAAGCGTTTCATCATGCACTCGAAGAAGACCGCCTTCATCGTCGAGCACGATTTCATCATGGCCACCTACCTTGCCGACCGTGTCATTGTCTTCGATGGTATTCCGTCCGTTGACGCTCGTGCCAACAAGCCCGAGTCTCTTCTGACCGGTTGCAACAAGTTCTTGAAGAACTTGGACGTTACCTTCAGACGTGATCCCAACTCATACCGTCCTCGTATCAACAAGCTGGACTCCCAGCTCGACCAGGAACAGAAGAATGGAGGAAACTACGTAAGTGACTCGACGTATAACTCTGAAAATTACACATATGCTGACAATCGACACAGTTCTTCATGGAAGAAGAGTCTTGAAGGGAGTTTTTCTGAACTCACGATATTGGGCCCCTTGGCGCCCGGCGAAAGGTTCCTCACGCGCCGCTCTGCTCCGACGCAACCGCTCCTATCGCCGCCGCAAGCAATGCTCGCGATCCGGTGCGGATGAGAAGATAGAACACACAGGAGTGGGTGATCAGATCGAGGACGAGGACTGCCTGTTGAGCAAGTGATTGGCAATCTGGTTTGATCACACACTTTGGTCGGAGCTGAACAACATCTTGGGACAAGCGTCTCCAAAGCTGCAATGTAACTGTAGCTCGGACAAAACAAGGTGCGGCACAAAGGGAACCATGGAGCGCCATTGCATGAACATTTTTATGAACCAAGCTACGGTACAAAGAGGAGTAGAGAGTATACAAGGAATCACAAAAGTTTGATAATTTTCACTTTGAATTTTTGTTTCAATTGCTTTTATTCTTGGTACATGAAAGAACTATTGTTAGGACAGAAGTTGTGTTGCACAAAACGCACCTGTGGCATGGCGGTAGATGTAGAGAAGGTAGGTAACAAGTTGGGCCCGTGGAATCTGCCTTGAAAACTAGTAGGTCATCCTTTGAGAAAGAAGAACGTACCGCATGCAATGCCTTGATTTCCAATTTGCGCTCGTCCTGGATCGGTTCGATCGTCTAGACTTCTTCAATCTCGCCCTCTTCACTGCCAGACTGCAGCGCAGGCTCGTCGTTTTCTGCAGTCGAGGGAGCGGGAGTAACATTGCGGGAGGAGGTATGCTCACCGACACGAGGGCGCTTGGCCTGCCTCTTTGCATCGCTGTCCCCATTTCCAGCTGCAGATCTCTTGTTGCTGTTGTTGCCACCAGAGGTGCTCTCAGGCTTGGGGCTGTCTCCCCCATCACCGTAGTCAAGTTCGCTGGCCTTGGTGCGCGGGTCGGCACGACTAATGTACGATCTCTCACGTTCGGCCTCGCGTTCTCTTCTCTCGCGGTCGTAGATGGACAGACTGACTTGTCTTTCTCTTCTTGGGTCGCCCACATCTCTTTCGTAACGGTCGTCGCGGACTCTCGGACGCTCACGGGGTGGTGGCGAAAGCCCGCTAATGCTCGAGTGGCGGTACTGGCGCTCACGTTCGGAGGCAGCGCGGCGGCGGTCAGCTTCGTATGCGTCAACCTCACGGGAAGGTGGTGAACGGCTACGGCGGCGGTCTCGGTCTCGGCGTCTATCACGGTCTCTTTCGCGTTCTCTGTCATGGCGGCGCAGGCGTTCCCGTTCCGCAGCATCTTCCTTGAGCCTGTTCATGAATTTGTCATAGGCGAGTTGGCGGTCCTCATCGCTTGTCACGGCCTTGTACTCTTCGCTGCGCTCAACACGCGGACGCACCTGCTCCCATGTATCGCCAATGAGTACTGGTGGTTCCAGATGCTTGATTCGAGAACGCAAAGCATCAACAGCCTTACGCTGCTGGCGTTTGGCGTCACGTTCAATATCCTCCTCCCTGTCGAGTGCGTTTCTGTGCAGTCTCTTGTATACCTCTTCCAGAAGGTGCGGGTTCATGGATGAAATGCGGCGGTCGTGTCTGATGGCGTGTAAGAATTCTTCGAGGGTGGTCGAGGGGACGAAACGGAAGTGCTCTTCCTTGAGGGTGGCTTCGACTGCAGGGCGGATGTCGTGGACTTCCTTGTCAAAGTCGTCCAGGAAGTCGAAGAAGATGTCCTGAGGAGTGGAACCGTCAGTGATACGGTCTTTGTGACCTAGATTGTCCATCAACTTGATGTAGCGCGGCTCGTTCTCGATCAAAGGGTAGACCTCTTTCCACATGGTGCCGGGCTTGATGGTTTCGGCTTCTCTTAGCTCGGCGAGGAGAGCAGCAAAGCCTTCTCTGGCCTTTCTCTGTTCGCGAGCCTTGAGCTGAGCGGTGCGTTGCTTCTCGTTGTGGGCATCGTTCCAAAGTCTGCGCATGTAGCGATCGAAGATCTGCAAAGGCTCGGAGGGTGACAGGATCTTGTACTTGGGGTCTTCCTGAAAGTCGGGGTGGGAGTGGAGGCGTTCGCGGGTTTCCATCCATTGCGATTTGGCATTGAGATCAAGGACTTGCAAGAGGTCAGCGACGCCTGTCATAGCAGCATCGTAGTCGCGCTGGCGCTTATCCTCAGCAGCCTTTCTGAGACCAATAAGATAATCGTCAAATAGGCGGCGCTTCTCGTCTTCGTTGTCAGTAGCACGGAAGATGGCTTCATTCTCAAGCATAGGGCGGGCAGTCTTCCAGCGTGTGTAATGCTTGATCTCAGGGTGTGTCTGCAGCATTGAGCGGAAGTCGGAACGGAGCTTCTTGATGCGTTCCTTCTCGCGCTCCTGGTCTTCGCGCACGACATCGTCGAGGTATTTTTCGAAGGCAGCTTTTCTCTCGCTAGGTTCCTTGATGGCACGGTATTGAGGATCCTGAATAGTGGCACGCATTGCGCGCTCCCAGGACCAACCTGGTTGAACGCCAGATTTTCTCAGCAGCTTGGTAAAGGCTGCCTCGGCCTCTTCACGGGAAGCATATTCGGGACCAGTGGCGGCGACGGCGATGGGTCCTCTGTAATTGCTCTCCTCGCGACGGTCGTGGAAGGGTCTGCTCTCTCGAGGGCCTCTCTGTTCGCGTGCAGGAGGGTGGGCCTGGAAGCTAGATGACACGAATTGCGGAGCTTCCTGAACAGGAGCGGCAGCAGGGGTTTCCCAGCCCGGGGGTGGTGTCCATGATGTCTTTGTCTTGTCGTCCTTGCGGAAAAAGTAGATTCTACCTCCATCAGCCGTGGTCTGAGCCCATCCGGTAGCTTTCTGTGAAAAAGACAGTCAGTTTCTGGTGTATTTGGAACCAAGAGCAAATCTACTCACTTGCGCCGGTGTCAAAAGATCATCGGGCACGGTATATGTGTTGATGTTGGCGGATCGATTGTAGTAATATGGCTTGTTTGTCTTCTTGTCGAGCAGGATCTGCCATGCTGGATGGCTTTGGAGGGCGCTCATTGTGCCCGCTAACAATTGGATGGAGCGAGTTGTCTTTGTTCTTTCTTTCTCTCAGAGCGCGCGACTGGAAACCTCCAAGCTCGGCACTTGCCGCTTTCGGCCTCCGACTCCTATTGCTTTGCATGTGATGGTCAAGGCCAACAGTGACATCTACTTTTGTTGATCTGTTCAATTCTTGTCAAACCCTCACTTCACGAGTCACTTCAGGATTGCCGAGAAACTCTCAATATCTACATGGAGAGTGTTCAATGACAACTTCCACCGACGCTGCATCACAGCCATCGCTGTTCTTCCCCGATGCTTCCACTCTTGATCTTCTAGTTCCAGACTCATCCGACTTTGATGTCGAAGCATATTTGAAGAGCGATTCACAACTTGTATCTAGAGATAATCTGCTTTTCGGTATGCAATTCTGTGCCTCCTTGAAGATTCAAACTTTTTGTTAACATCTGTTAGAGGAACTGCTACCTGTATATGTCATTCTTCGCAGCTCACTAGCCTCCTTCCAACAAGTGCTACGCGATGTTGAAATATACATAACTGCACATGCAACTCAGCCCTCGCCACCTCCGCGCCTACAGTCAAATGGTGCTCCAGCTCCTCCACAACAACCCGTGAAACTAACCTTGGACTCGGTCACAGTCTCACCTGAGAACAAGCCGATTTTGATTCATCTTCCCGATAATGACAACAGATTATGTGCTGTTTGGAAGACTACTCTCTACCTTCGATATCCACCTCAGAAGCTTCACCGGCCATCTATTCATCTGACCGCATCAGCAGTCTCGAGGGCTGTCGAAGCACCAGTCATATCCAAGAACACATCTCAAGATGAATATATGACTAGCGCATTACCAACTTCCGAGAACCTGCTTCAGTCTCTACAGCACAGCTCACAGACAACTTCGGACCAACCTTGTATTCCGACTTCTCGCATTCACAAAGTAGCCCCTCGAGCATCCCCTGCCACTCAGGATGCTCGACCTTTAAGGACGTCTTCGAGACTCTTCCCTGTTTTCTCAGCACTAGCGGTAAAGGTTCATATCACCCCCGAGCAGGTCTCGGACATGTTGCTATGCCTGGATCTGGAATCTGCACGCCATACCGGACACGGTGGAGTACAGGTAATTGAGATCAAGGCCGAGGGGAACAATCTCAACGTGCAACCATTCTCTTCGGAGCTGGCTGCTCTCGGTCTTCCCACAACGCTACAGACTAGAGACAGAAGTACTTTCCTGTACAAACTGGCTCGCGAGAAGGATGCGACTGGAGCTTTATCACACCATCCCTCAAAGCCGAGTAATGTCACCTTCCAAATTCGGGCTGTCGCACAGATCAGTGAGACCTGTCGCGCGCAGATACAGGCCCGCTGGCATGGGAACGTGAACTTCCCTTCCTCGCAGCCAACCAAAAGGATGTCGTTACGACCACAAAGTGTGGCTTCGACTCTAGCGCCCCAAGATCTTGCTTCATCACGACCACTGAGCAAACGGATGAGCTCGACCATAACTCGACCTCTCAGTGGCACAACCCAAATCGAGTCTGCCGGTGTGAATTTCGCATTCACTGCACCGGAAAGGGTCAACGAGGGCGAAACTTTCCATCTGGATGTGTTCGTCGTGAATCGCAGCCCAAGGAGGAAGAGGCTTGCGATTGTGGCTATCCCAAAGTCTGCTAAAGCGATTACGGCGCATCATACCTTGCGATTTCCCAACATTGCTCGCCAGAATAGTCATCACACTGCCGAGGCAGTTCTGGATGATCGTACGATATACAACATGCAGGATCAGCGTGAGGCGCGGATGGCAGAGGTCGTGTGTTTGAATGCCGATGTGCGAGTCGGGTAAGTCTGAACATGCATGCTCTTGAAATTCTATCAACTAACGTTTTAGTCCTCTACCCCCGGGAGCTTGTCATAATGTACAGTTGGAGTTCTTGACATTGTCAACCGGCTTGGTAGGCCTTGCTGCGGTTCATGTGGTGGATCTAGACACGAGGGAGACCACCCAGATCACCGAGTTGCCTAATATCATGGTCGCGAAGAAGTAGAGTGTCTAGTTGTACAGCTAAGGTGTAACCAAATGTACGTTATCTGGTCAAAGAGTAGTCAAGCTCCTAGATTGAACACAATGTCAAGACAAAATGCGTTTTTGACTCCGCATGGTCTGAAATCGAGTCTCCCAATGCTTCGAAACGATCAAGCTCCAAATCAGCGAGAGCGGTGTGCTTCTAGGGCAAACACATCAACAGGAGAGGCATTAAGCACCACTCAAGATCGTACAAAAGGTCGATGCAACCGTAGTGACTGCACAATGACAAGATCGAGTATCGAGATGCTTGTCAGGGGTATGACCCTGTCAGGCTTTGACATCAACGATACAATTTTCCAAGCAGCTGACGTTAAGCACGCGAGGTCTATGTACAATACATGGCAACTGTAACTCTTAGGACCATTATGCGCAGTCATTAGAATGTACGATCCTACTGGCAACCCAATGACGGTCCACTGAGGACCCCACTTTCTCTCGATCTCTCATTGTCCCTCTTCGGTTTCTCAAGAATTCAGTCTGGTTTGATGGTTGAGCTCGCATGAAATCTAGCATTTGGAGTGGCTAGCATAAAGTCTTGCTGCAGTGTGCGAAAGTCTCTTGCACTAATCATTCGGTATTCTACTCCTCTCTCCATCTGATAGACCAGTCTCCTTTGGCGTAAGATGGCTCCACAACAGCACCATGCATGACCGCCTCACACATCCTTCTGCCTTGCTGCTTGGCCTCTCCATCATCATCATCCTTTCCTTTCTTTCCCTTCTTGCCCTCTCCAGTAAGCACCTTACTGCTCTCCAGACCAAACACCACAGCCCTTCTGGCAGCGCACTTGACCATTTCCTTCTCTTCGGCTCTTCTTTGTCCATCTCTTCGCTTTTGCAGCATCTCGGGTGTCTCGTTGATACGCTCGGCCCATCCCTTCTCTCCGCCTATTGAGCCATTGACGTCGGATTCTGACTGTGGAGGTCTCACCCTTCCCTTGAGCTTAACCACATCTGCATCTGCGTCTGCATCGTCCTCGAGGGCCTCGGCAAGAGGCACACCCCTGTTGTCCATGACCTTTGTGCTGCCATGCTCAATGTTGTCTTCGTCTGCAGAAGCAGTTTCCGCAGTTCCAGTGTCGGTGTCGGAATCTACCATGTCGATACTCTTCCACACTTCGTCATCGGCCACACCTCTTCTAGCTCTGTTCTTCTTGCGCCCAAAGGTCTTTTCTGGATCTTCGCGAGTGCCATAGATCAGAGTCTCTACTTCGCTGCAAGAAACCAAGATACGAGGGTCGCCTTTGACTTTTTGTTGCTTCTTCTTGCTGTTGCTTTTGCTGTAGTCGTATTTATCGTGTGGTTTCTCGGCTTGAATTGAAAGATTAGAAGTGGTTTTGGTGATTTCATCTCCGGGCGCAGAATCTCCTTGTACAGCTGCGAATTGGGATGCATCCTGGCCGTCGAGAAGAGCAGCAAATGCGGCTTCGATGCGTTTGTCTGCTGGTCGGAGCTTGTGCCGTTTGCATCTGTCTGAGCAGAACTTTACTTCTGTGGCTGCTGTTTTGGCAGAGTTTGATTTCCTGGAGCCTTGAGCATTTCGTCAGCGTAGAAACTTGCGATTCAAGCACGCAGACGAGGATATAGTGCTGCAAACTAGATGTCCCAGCGGAGCCCGTGCCGCATACTTCAGCCAGCTTTTTCAATGAGCAGGTTTTTCAGAATCCAGAATTTTGGTAAGTAAGATTCGTCTGGTCAAACCTGAAAGACACACTGCTCTGACTTCATGATCATCGTGTTGGGGGCAATGAAAGTCCTCCGCTGTCCATCTACTTTGCAGCGCATATTGCATACACTTAAGTGATACTCCAAAACGAGAAACTTACCGATGACTCTGCCACAAGTATGGCAATACCGCACTTGATCCGATGTCAAGTAAAGAGGCGGAGGTGTAGCGGCATTCTTCTTTGGCCGTGACCCTGGACAAGTATCGTTAGTATGGGTAAATAGCAGCTACCTATAGTACGGAAGACGAACATGAGTCCATCCAAGACATGATGAGTGAATGCTGAGCGTGCGTTCTCTTTGAGAAATTGCTGATGAGGTGTCGAGGTTCAAGAGATGATCGTTTGGAAAGTGGTCGTAGAATTGGCATGTCATCACGTCACCGACGCTTGCTCGCTCATTCTGCTGAAAGAAGCAACACCAGCCGAGCACGGATGCCACAGTCTGAGATCACGACTGTCTTCCAGAAAGCGTCACAAGGAACAGACTCAAATTGAACAAGAAACAAAATTGTATGAGAGGAAAACGTATATCTACAAATCGAAAGAATTTACGCTTTTTTTTCAATGTTGATGCAACATGACATGACTTCTTTACTCATCCTTGAAAGCACCGCTCTCAACGTCAACCTTTCCAACACTCCAGACCTCCTTCATATCCTCTTGCTCGTCGCTTGACAAGCCCAAACCACCTTGGCCACCCTCGGCTTCTCTGCGCTCTCTGGCTTGCGCGCCCAATCTTGTAGCAATACGCTTGAAGTAGTCTTGGATACTTCTCTTGGGGCCAGGAGCGAGTTCGGCGCCAGGTCCAGCCATATACTTAGCGAAGATAGCGTCTTCTTCCTCGACGACGCTGAACATTGCCAGGAAGGCAGCTTCGGCAGCAAGCTTGACGGGAATGACCATGTCACGAACGCTACCAAAGACAGCGGGTGTGAGCAAAGCAAGGTGAGGACGGATGAGGTCGTTCTGTTCGCGTGAAACAGTGCGCAGCACGACCAATGCTAGACGACGGGTGTCGACGGGCTTGCCGGGTGCGACAGCGGCGGCGAGAGCCTCCATGATCTGCTTGACAGGCTCGAAGGACGTGTCGGATGTGGGTGTGAGCAAGTACTTTCCGCTTGCAAGAACACAATTGTCTGCAATCGCTGGTTGGCTGCTACTAATGCCTTGACAGATGGTGGAAGGCAGAACGTCAGCGAAGGGCCCGGTCAGTGACTCAGGGGCCTCAGCCAAGATCGAGTTGAGGGCAAGAACTGAAGAGTAGGTGTGGTCGGGAGTGAGCACACGTGCCTTGACGAGTCCGCCAGCGACGTCTTCAGGAAGGACCTTGATCAAGGCACCCAACAGACGTGCGTTGGCAATGGCAGATGCCTCATCAGAATCACCAGTGTCAGAGTCAATCAGACTCAGGATACCAGTTCGTGAAGCCTCGTTCATGCTAGAGCCGCATTTGACAACAACGTCGTACAAGGCCTTCAACATAGCGTTCCTCACGCCAGCGTCGGCAGTCTTCGAACCAGTGATTAGCTCGGCGATAAGGGGATCGATACGAGGAGTGAGGGTAATAAGTGTACCAAGAGCCTTTGCGGCTCTGATACGAAGAATCTCGCTAGAGGTATCGGCAAGTGACTTCGCAAAGGTACGCTGCAGCTGAGGCAAGAAGGGCTTCAAGAAAGCAGGAATCTTCTCGAGCAGGTTGTTGAGAGTGAACAAGATAGCAGCCTTGACTTCGACTGAACGCTCAGACACAACACGAATCAGAGGACCAGTGATCTGGGTGACGAAAGGCTTGAGAGCATCGGCACTGGTACGGTCGATGATGTCGGAAATTGCCAAAGCTGCTGCTGTACGTTGCTCGGCAGACCCGTTCATCAAACCTTGCAGGAAGATAGGCAGGATAGCATTGATACCCTTGGGCAATGAGAAACCAGGTAGACTATGGCCTGCAACACCAACTTGGTTGAGCGTTTGTCTGGTAGAGAAGACCAACGACTCCATCTCTTCCTTGCGCAGGCGTCCAGTCAGTGCAGAAAGAGCAGTCCATGCAGCCTTAACAACCTCAGCGTCGCTGTCATCGAAGCTGATGAGTAGTGTGCGGATGAGGTCAGGGTAGTAGCGTGAGATGTCAAGGTCGGTTGTCTTGAAGAATTTGGCGAGATGCATGTCCGCACGTGCTCTTCTGTGGTGATCCTCATGCTTGGTCAGGGCGAGCATGGCGCTCATGGCAGTGTTAAGACCATCGAATTCGTCGATAGACAAAAGCACTGCGTCGAAAGAGTTCTCGAGATCGGCGCGGAGCTCTTCGTCCTTGGTGCCGAGAACACTGTCCATGAGTGCGTTGAGGATATTCGGCAGTCTTCTTGTCATGGCAGAGCTTGCAACCTGGGCAAGAGAAGCCAGAGCCTTGGCGTTGAATGCAGTGATGGGAGGAGTGAGAAGGGTAGGCAAGAGGTTTGGCAGGATAACGTTCGATCTTGTCTGCTCGGTGAGCAAGGTGAGCAGAGCGGAAAGAGCATTGTCTGCATCCTCGTCGGATCTGAGCAGGTTGAGAAGGTAAGGAAGGACCTGGTCGATAGCACGTTTGCCAAGGACCTTTTGCAAAGAGTCGAACGCCTCCGCAGCTGCCTCTCTGACGTCCTCGTCACCATCGACCAACGCAATGCGGACGACAGAGACGAGAGTCTTCTCGTGATCCTCGAGAGAGTCGGGAGAAGCAGACGCGATCAACTCGCGCAAAGCGATACAGATACCCTGCTTGGCATCCACATCGGTTGTCTGCAAACCTTGCTCGAGAGTAGGCAGCAGAGTCGAGAGGACACCCTCTCCAGCCTTTCTGATAAGCTCGCCCAAAGCGTTGCCAGCAATCTCCTTCTGTTCCATGTTGGAGCTTGCAAGACGGTGAATGAGGAGTTGAGTGAGGGTAGGGATGAGCTCGCGAAGGGTGCGCGGAGAAGCGACCAATGCCTTCCAGACGTTGATAGATGCAGTGCGAACAAGTCCAGAGGTATCGCAGCGACAGATGTACAAGGCAGAGAGAACCTTGTTGCGCTTCTCCTCTCCAAGTACCTCGAGAAGCGATTGACCTGCTTCGTTGGCACCTTCCTCGGCCTCTTCTTGCTCTGCGGTTCCACTAATACCGGAGAGGTTGAAGAGCAGGTCACCAACCAGCTCAACGGAACTGAGACGGATGCGGTAACTGTCATCAGCCAAACCACGTTCGAGCTCGGGAAGCAGGAGATCAATTGCACGTGTGGCGAAGTTCTTGACCAACAATCTACCAGCACGCAGAGCAGTCTCGCGAATAGTATCAATGTCGTCAGCGAGACCAGACAAGATTGGGGGGATGATCTTAGACAAGTAGTTCGAGAAACTGTTACCGAAACAAGCAGGCAGATAGATGAACAATGACATGAAGCCCTCGCGGACTGCAGGCTTGGAACTCGAGATGTTTTGCAGGATGGTGGGTAGCGTCTCTTCGAGACGACTGGTACCGAGACCAGCAAGAACTTCACTAAGAGCTTGTGCGGAACCAAGTCTGTCACCAGCACCAGTGTCTGACTTGAGAGTAGCCATGAGACTGGGGATGAGGTCTGGCATAGCATCCTCGCCAAGCTTCTCAATCGTTGAACCAAGAGCCTTGGAAGCGGTAGCACGAGTAGTGGGGACAGGGTCGACGATGGCAACTCTGAGACCAGCAACCAAGATGGGAAGATGGGTGATAAGATCCTTACGTTCAGTAAGATGTGCCAAGCTACCAATAATCTGAGAAGCCTTTTTCTTTGTTGCTGAACGGTCACCCAGACCACGTTCCAAGACACGAACTACCAGCGCCAATGACGGAGCGTCGAGGTAATGAATGAAGTTGACCTTGATCAAAGCATCCAGGGCGTCGTCAGTGTACTTGGTGGGGTCACTCAAAGCCTTTAGGATGATGTCGACTTGACTCTTGATCTCAGGGTTGCTGATAACATCACCGAAGCGTTGCAAACTGCGATTGGCAGATGCTCTGACCTCCTTGTGACTGTCGTTCAAGACATCTGTCAATGGCGGGATGATCTCGGGCAAGCTGACGGCCAGCTGCTCAGGGTCCAAGTATGCCATAGCACCAAGGGAGTCACAAGCACCCTTCTTACTTCTCCATTGCTGTTCGTCGAGACCCTCGAGTAAAGTGGGAAGGACTTGTTTAACACCATACGAGCTCAGACTGGCGAAGCAGGTCTTTGCGGCATCGAGACAGGCCTCGCGAACATCGACAATAGCATCACCAAAGCCTGACAATAGCTGCGGCACGACTTGAATGACATAGGGCTCGAAAACGCGGCCCAGGATGAGAGACATGAGCTCGTATGCGAGGAATGCACCCTGGCGTTTGTACGGATCCTTCTTGTCCTCGATGGCGCTGACCAAGTTTGACATGATACGGAACTCACGAAGAGCGGAAACACCTCTTCCCTTGACAATACCAGCCAGACCGTACGCGGCACCTCTTTTGGCGGCGTACTTCTTGGCAGTAAGCACTGTGTCCATCATCTGCTGCACGTATTGCCCAGCTTCCTTGTTGGAAGCCTGAACCAACGGGGGCAAGCATTGAGCCACAGCATACTGAACGGATTCCGAAGGGGTATTGAGGGTTGTGAGAAGACGTTGTACAACCTTGGGTACTCTGCTGTCGCCAGCCTTCAAGTGACGAGCAAGAGCACCATACAGGATAACGACGGCTTCGTTGACCGCGTCTTGAGTTTGCGATCCAGAGCCTCCCTCGAGTGTACTTTCGAAAAGCTTCATGAGAGTCTCTACTTGCAGATTACCCTTAGCGGCGATGATAGCAGTTGTAGCGTCAAGCATAGAGTCGCGAACAGACGCGCTCTTGTCTCCCAAAGGACCTTCTGCAACCATGAACTGCATAAGGGGTACGAGTTGTTCGCTGCCATAAGTGGGGGTGAGTTGGTTGAAGGCCAGGGCGATACCCTGTCTGGATTGCCAAGGGTCGGACAAGTCCATCTTAATAGGCATGCCGTACTTGTCGCGTTGAGGAGCTCTGGGCTTTGCGTCCTCCTTGTATGTATCCTGCAGGTTAGAGATAACAGTCTCTGAGATGCTCGAGTGCTCTTGGACAAGTGCTGCCAATGATCTTGCCGCGGCACGGCGGAGCTGGATGTCGTGCGAAGCCAGGTACTTCAGAATAGAGGTTGCAGATTCCGGCGAGGTCTTGAGTTCGTTCTCGACCCAAATTTCGTGTGCGAGTTCGACGTTCTCCTGAACATCGTCATGTGTGGCGAGGAAAATCTCATCATAGAAGTCTTTTCCAGAGAGCTCGAACTCGGCACTGATAGCCTGAAGAGCCACTTCTCGTACAGAAGATTCAGGCACGATAGTGGCTTTGACGACCACATCGGTCTCTGCTTCGGTAGCGTTGGGCGCAACGCTTCTGCAGACATCAGTAAAGCAATCCTTGAAGAGACGGAAATGTTGCTGGTAAGCCTGTAGCGATGAGACCAAGACGGAGAGAACCTCCTTTCTGGCCAAGCGAGGCTCACTGCAGGTGTCGGCGTGGAAGCTGAGGAACTCAGCGGCAAGAATGATCTGCTCCTGAGCCTCTTCCTCTTCGGATTTGCCAACACCTCCTTGTTCTAAGACCAAGAAAGCAAGAGGAAGACAGTAACTCAGTGTGACGGCGTCAAGAGGTCTTTGTTCGCCCAAGAAGCGAAGACGGTAGAGTACGCGGGTGATCAAGTCACCAAGAGGTTCCTCTTGCATAGACTCGGGCAGAGTGGTCAATCCAGCAGCCCTCAGTGCTGCGACACCAACGAACGAGCGCATGGCGCCCAGGCGGGAAGACGTCTTTTGTGCACACTCGAGGTAGGCAAGAACAGCAGCATCGCCTAAGACGAGGCCTGCTCCGGCATTGATCACCTCGAACAAGCGTGCTGTGGTGACAGTGAACCAGTTAGCTGCCTCAGTTGGTGGTCCAGTAACAAGACCTGTGACCATGCCGATACCTCTTCTCAGCTTTGCTACTACAGACGTCACGTGGCTACGAATCTCGGCTTCCTTCGCAAGTTGAGCGTTCACCTTGGATTGCTCGTCAGCAGTGAGCTTCTTCGTAGTGCCCTTCTTTTGGGCGAGTGAATCTCTGAGCTCTTGCTCCCACTTGTAAGTGTCGTAGTCTTTGCTGTTCTTGCTAGGAGCTTGTGCTTGAGTTTGCTTCGCAAGGACATCAATGAAAGCGGTGCCTTCCGGTGTACGGAAGATTGCGGCCTCAGTAGGGCCAACGTCCTGAAGAAGCTTGGGGTCCAGATCGCTACAAATCTGGTCCAAGATAACAGATGTCAGGTCTTCCGGTGCCACGAAGGCCAAGTCCGCGGTTGCTTGGAAAGCAGCAAGCTGGAATGCAGGGATAGTGGCAAGTAGCTTGTCTTCGGAAACACGAATGATCTGGTCCATACATCTTGAAGTGTTTCTCTTAACGAGCTCACCGGGATCAGTACCAGTCTTCAGACAAGTTTCGATCCAAGAAGATCTGGGAGTCAATTCGGGTCGGCATAGTATCAGCAAGTTGACCAATTGGTGGTCCAGAACATCCTGTTCGATAGTGGCTTGACCGGCCGCAACTTCTTCCTTGGTAAGGCATATGCAACGCACAACTTTGTAAAGCTCTTGACGGCCAGTCTTAGCAAGCACAGCAGCGCTCTCCTTGGTTTCAAGCTCGACATCGGCGGCCCAGTGGGACAAAGCATCGGTGATGGTCTTTCCTACTGTCTCGGGCTGGGCGAGGTAAGCTGTGCGCAGCGAAGCAATGGTCTCGGAGCGAGCCGTGGCTGGCAAACCGGAAGCCACGATGAGATAAATGAACGTCTGTGCCCAGGCATCTTGGACTTCTGGTTGAGAAGAAGCAATGCCCGAGCTTGTTGCAGCGAGCGCTCTTGTCAGCCACACAAGATCCTCATGAGAGGTAAGTTTAGTGTAGACACGTGTGTTGAGAAGGAATGAAGGCTTGGGCTCGAGAGCAATCGCACGATCCAGTATAGAAGCTTTCTTCAACACAGATGCATTCTCCAGCTCTGCAAGTTGGGGAACCTTTGCTAATGACAAAGCAGTGACAGCACATGCTATTGTGACTTGGCCATTCTGAGTAGCAACAACAGGGTTAGACACGACCTCGTTGAAAGAGTCGATCATCTTGCCGACAACTGCATCAACAAGGCCTGCGACTTCGGGCTGTTTCAAAACCTCTCCTTCGAGCGACCAAACAATCTCGGCAATGCTCAGAGTCCACAACTTGCGGAAAGGGAGTCGTTTTTCGGCAACTCCCTTGACGTAAGCATCGGTGACTGCGGCGTTTACAGCAACGCCCTTTTCGAGACCAAACTTCAAGTGTTTCGAAAGTGCTGCGATTTCTGCGCTTGCAGCTGCTTCATTTGGCTCTTTTGCTGCGACCGGGGCAAGACCTTGAGGTATCGAGGCAGCCAAGGCTTCTGAGCTGTTCAGTGCGGCGAGCATCTGTGCAAAAATGATTTTCTGATCGGCTGAAGGGACCTTTCCAGTCTTCAAAGGGGTCAGAATCTCGCCCAGGACCTTCTCGATAAGCTTGTCATCGTGCGATCGGCTGGCGGTTGCAGAGAAGGTTCGTAGGGCACCTGCGCGGATGGTAGCATTGCTTGATTTTGCGCTTGAGACGAGAGGCTTCAAAAGGTTGTTGGCAAGAATATCTGAGAGATCCAAGTCCTTAGGCAATGCATTGATCATGGGAGTGACAAGGTCGTTCAAGACAATTTCAGGGGATCTCAGCAGGGCCTTCTCGATGGCGGGTATCATGTCCTTCTTCAGATCCTCCAGGGTCACAAACGAGTTGAAGTAGTCGACCAAGGCGTTCGCAATGAATTGGGGAAGAACGGTACGTGATCCGATAAATTCGCGAAGGAAGAAAGCATTGTAGTCAGATTTCTTGGTCTCAAAGGTGGTGGCACGCTTGGGTAGACGAGCGCTAACTCCAGCAATTATACCAAGGACCAGGGCATTCTGAGGAGTGGGAGCAGCAGCCTTTACGGTGAGAGCGGAAACAGATTGGTTCAAGGCTTCATCGCCAAAGTCTGAGCTGAACAGCTTTCTGAAAGCACGGCGAGTAACACGCAAGACAGTCTGATGGGTACTGTGACGAGGGTTGGAGCTCTCAAAGGTGTATGTGGCGCGCACCAAAGCATGGATGATCTTGAGGCCCCACGTATCCCAGAGGGGTCTTTGGAGGGCGAATTGTTGGAGGAAGAGGGCGCACCAGCGGATCAAGACAAAGGCGTTTGCAGGAGCAAGGCTGCCCTTCTTTGTTTCTGTTTCGACGGCGGAGATGAAGGTAGACACATGGGATTCGGTGTCGGCGGTAGAGAAGATGGCGACAAGGCACTGTTCAGCAGCCTGTCGTGATTGGGTGTCGACGTAGAGAGGGTATGTGTCGAAGAGGACATTGAGAGCATTGGGTATTTGATCAATAGGATATTCTACATGGCTGTGTCAGAGAGCTGGAGCAAAAGAGGAAAGAGCAGTTGTTGGGCACACCTTTGCTCACAATCTTGTCGTGCAGAGAGAGCAGCTCGGTGGAGCGCTTCTTGGTCGAGCTGGAGAGGGCAACCTGGCGCAGGCGGCCTGCGTCCAGAGTCTGCTCTCCATTGACTTCTCCTTCTGCCATGATATGCGATGCGCTATTCAAAACGCCGCAGACTCATATGCTTCTGGTATAAATCGAAGACGGGCAGTTTTTCGCGACTCCAACACCGGAGCGCTGCACTGCGACACCGACTGAGACGCGCCTTGGCATCGTCACTGCAACGCGGGTGGAACACCGCATGATTTTGTGCCGACTGCTCTTTCCAAAAACATCTCAACACCTTCACTCTTTCACTATTTCTTTTCCAGTGCGCGACCATGGTGGCTAAGAAGGGCAAGAAGAAGGTCGCATCTAACCCTGCTCGTGGCTTTGCGACCACTTCCATCGCCAGTAAACCCAAGCCTGAAAGGAAGGACCCCGACACAAGCAATGAAGCTTCTGAGAAGCCCTCTACCGTTTATACACCTGCCGCCGCTGAGAAGTCACCACGATCCGGTCAACCGGTACAGGAACAAGAGCAGCAATCATCACACAACAAGGCTTCGGCAGACAGAGAACTTCATGAACTGAGCCCGGAAGAGCTCGAAGCTCGGCTGGAATTGTCTGAACTGCAGTCCTTCGTTGAACAGCAGGGCCCCAAAGTGCGCAAGGAATCAGCGCGTCAGGTCACTCGCTTGAGGACGGATCGACGCGTCTTGCGTGGCCAGGCCGACCTGCTCAGCATCCGTGAATGGTTGCCAGAGGAGTTGATGCAACAGATCATTGAGCTTGCTTTAGATGACTCTTTGTCTACTTCTGCGCCGTCGTTTACTCCTGCGAACAAGCGTCTTTCCCAAGATGAACTGCTCTCTAAAGTGTGGCAACTTAGTATTACTCTTGCTGATCTAGACATCGATGAGGATCAAGTGCGTAAAGTGCTCGAGTATATCCTTGTCAGTCCTCCATCTGAAGATAACGGTGGTTTGATCTGGGGCCTGTCTGAAGCCTTGGACTGGCTTGCCTTAAATAGTGCGCCTGGTCAATTGCTTGATTATGATGCCGTTAAGCCTAAACCTCAACTACCTAATACTCAACTCGACCAAGGTAAGCGTCTGTCACTTTCTTTATTATCCTGCACAACTCTGGGCCGTTTTCTGATCAACCCAGACAATGATTTGTCAGGGCCCCCTACTCCCTCGAAACGCTCCGAAGCAGACGCAACGAAGGGAGCTACTCCTACACCCTCCAAACCTATTCAACAAACCACCACTACTCCCGCACCCGTCGACGACGTACAAGTCAGCGATGTCGAGAGCGACCTCGACCCCGATGAGATGCTCTCAACCTACCTCCGTACGAAACTACGACTTTACGAACGCAACCCCTCGCTCGTCAATGAATCCAGCTCTTCGAGCAAAAAATCAAAGAGTCAGCGCGGAAAGCCAGCACCGTCACCGCACAAAGCTACGCCAGGCGAATCTAAGCTGCAACAGAGACTGAGATCCATCGAGTCAGATGTCTTATTCGATAAAGGTCTCGCCGACATGAAATGGGCCGAGGAAAGAGTTCAGCTGCTCCAAAACCAGACCGAAAGAAAAAGGTTCAACCTGCCCGAGGAAAGGAAAGAGTCAGACGGATCCCCGGACAGCACACCGAGAGGGACTGCTACCGACGACGTTATGGCTGAGGCTGAAGCCGCTGCTCAGCAGCTCCTGGAAGAGATGGGAGACGAGGACGGACTGCTTGGAGGCATGTTTGGTGAGGCTACCGAAGGCGCCTCGGACAATGCTGCCTCGGGACAATCTGACAATGCCGACCCCAACTTGATGGTTCGCAACTTTGGCAAAATCACCGGCATCAGCCCTCGCCGAACCTTTGAGGACGCATGTCGATCGAGAGACTCTGGAGCCAAAGTCTCCTACAAGATGGTCTCTGCCACAACATACAACAGCCGCCATTCGGTAACCGTCCATTGGTCGAAAGACCAGGACATCATAGATGGCTCCTTCACGCCTAACGTCAACGTCGTGTCAACTGATCGAAGGACCATCGTAACAATGGCCATGATAGCGTGCCCGGAAACACTACAAAGCGAAGGATTTGTGTCCACAGTAGCCCTATTCCTGCTCTTCTCGAACTCGCCCAAGGAAGAGAAGTCTGCATTGCGCCTCCCTCCTACTTTCAGAGATCTATGGCAGGAGCTCGTCGATGCTCGCCAAGAAAAGCGGGATGCTACGGACCGTGAGACCGTCAAATCGCTGAGAGAGATGGTCAAGGGGCAGACTGAAGAAGAAGCAGACGAGGATGTTATCCTCACTGCTGGCTTCAGGAACCGTAACAAGGCGATGAGCGGCGTCTCCACTCCTGTTGGAGAGAAGATTGAGAAGAACACAAAGAACGAAGAGTCGCAAGCCCTTAGAGATCTATGGGCTCGCAAGACCTCTACACCTGCATACCAAGAGATGCTGATGGCTCGATCGAATCTTCCCATGTTCCAGTTTCGGGACATCGCCCTTGACGCCGTGGAGAAGAACCAGGTCGTTATTCTTTGTGGTGAGACAGGATGTGGCAAGAGTACACAGATGCCTGCATTCATCCTCGAGCACGAGCTGTCGCTCGGCCGACCCTGCAAAATCTATTGTACAGAGCCTCGACGTATCTCTGCCATCTCGTTGGCTCAGCGCGTCAGCGAGGAGATGGGTGAAGATAAGAAAGCAGTTGGTACCTCCCGTTCGCTTGTTGGTTATGCCATCCGCTTGGAGTCAATGACTACAGCACAAACACGTCTTGTATACGCCACTGTTGGTATTGTTCTTCGCATGCTGGAGTCCACCAAAGGCTTCGATGAAGTCACTCACTTGGTCATCGACGAGATTCATGAGCGCAGTATCGATACTGACTTCTTATTGATTGTGTTGAGAGCTCTCATGATTCGCCGACCAGACTTGAAGGTCGTCTTAATGAGTGCTACCGTCGATGCTCAGAGATTCTCGAGCTATCTTGACAACGCACCTATCGTAACTGTACCGGGTCGTACTTTCCCAGTCGCGGCCAAGTATCTTGAAGATGCGATCGAACTGACTGGGCACACTATTGAAGATGGCTCTCCGAGAAACGCTGACGCTGATGAGGATGACCTCGAAGCTGGTTCTTCAGAGGCAACGATCGCAGCGGCTAAGCAGCTGACTGGATACAGCCCGAAGACTGTCAGAACACTTGCTGGATACGACGAATATGCAATTGATTACACATTAATCGTGAAGCTTTTGGAAAAGATCGCTTACGACCCATCATACACACAATTCAGTCAGGCTGTCTTGGTCTTCCTTCCAGGTCTTGCTGAGATCAGGGCGCTGAACGACTTCCTCGGTGGACATCCGTCATTCTCCAGAGGCTGGTTGGTCTACCCTCTACACTCAACGTTCTCCAGTGAGGAGCAACAAGCTGCTTTCAAGATACCTCCACCTGGTATGAGAAAGATTGTGCTGGCTACCAACATTGCCGAAACCGGTATCACCATTCCAGACGTGACAGCTGTGATTGATACTGGTAAGCATAAGGAGATGCGCTTCGACGAGCGTCGACAACTTTCGCGCCTGATTCAATCCTTCATCTCCCGCGCCAACGCAAAGCAACGTCGCGGACGTGCTGGCCGTGTGCAAGAGGGTGTCTGCTTCCATCTGTTCACCAAGTACCGCCACGACGAGATCATGGCACCTCAACAAACACCCGAAATGCTAAGACTGTCACTGCAAGATCTGGTCATGCGTGTGAAGATTTGTAAACTCGGCGATATCGAGCAAGCACTATCTCAAGCACTCGATCCTCCTTCTTTGAAGAACATCCGTCGTGCCATTGACGCACTCATCGATGTCGGTGCCTTGACTTCGTCCGAGGAACTGACACCGTTAGGAAATCAGCTTGCCAAACTCCCTCTCGATGCTCAATTGGGCAAACTCATCCTTCTCTCATCCGTATTCGGATGCCTCGACTTCGCTCTTAGCGTTGCTGCAACCCTATCATCCAAGACCCCCTTCGTAGCCCCAATGGGTGCCAAAAAGCAAGCCGACACAGTTCGTCTAGGCTTCAAACGCGGCAACTCAGACCTACTTACAGCATACAACGCATATAGCACGTGGCGCAAAGCCTGCACCACCCCTGGCATATCCGAGCAGCAATTCTGCCGCAAGAACTTCCTCTCCCCTATCAACCTTGCCAACATCGAAGACCTGAAATCACAACTCCTGGCTTCTCTGTCAGATGCAGGATTTGTCTCTCTCACATCCAACGAACGCGGTGCGCTTTCTCGCGTCCGTAATAGTGGTCGTGGCCCTAGATCTTTTGTCGCTGTTCCTGCTTCCCACAATTCCTTCGACGCCAACGATGCACTTCTCAATGCCGTTACCGCATGGTCTTTCTACCCCAAACTCGCCATCCGCGAGGGTAAAGGTTGGCGCAACGTAGCGAATTCGCAGTCGCTATCACTCCACCCTCAATCCGTCAACAAACTCTCCCCAGCCATTCCACCACCATCCTACCTTTCCTTTTACAGCATCATGCAGTCCAATTCCCGTTTCACCAATGCGCAAGAAACCGCTCCCGTGGATCCCTTTGCTTTGGTTCTATTAGCCGGAGATGCGAAATTCGATCTTTTCTCGGGCGTGGTGGTCGTCGATGGTAATCGCTTACGCTTCAAAATGCATTCGTGGCGTACTTGTTTTGCGGTCAAGGTACTAAGGAGTAGGGTCAAAGAGTTTTTGGGCAGGGAATTCAAGCAACCTGGACGACCTATGGTGCCAGAGAGACAAAAGGCTTGGATGAAGGTGTTTGGACAGGTTTTTGAGGGTGTTGAGGGTGCAAGGGTCAGATGATGATATTGAGCATTCGAGGGCACAATAGACAGAGAGGCAGATATATGTCTTGACTGGGTTGTTGTTGATGAAGATGGTTAATGGCCTTGTCTTAATTCATGGCCGTTCCCATCCCCTAGTGATACCCACCTCTCCGATTACAATAGACATTGCGCATTTCGAACCAGCAAATTCAACATCTCGCATCCGTTTCCAAGCAGTGTTAAATAGATTGCGCACCTTTCCTCCTCGATCGTGTAAATACTCCGCCCTCTTCTCTCGTTGCCCCAATTCTACAAAACCTGATTTTTTTCTCGTTTCGCAAACATCGCATCCGCGGTGGCAAACCATCTCCACGATTGCTTTCCTCGATGCATCGCTCGATCTATATCAAGATCTCTCCGTAGCTCATAAACCTTGTTATCATCCACCACTCTTTATCAAAACACAAGGAGCAATCTTAAATTATTCTTTCATGCGAAAAGGGTGTGCAAAAAGCGTAAATAAACACGGGATATTCTATTTCCATCTCGATGTTTGGCACGTCGATGCCGATGCACGCTGTCAAAAAGTGGATGCTTTTTCTTTGTCGTGCATATGACCCTGTCGTGGTTTGCGATTTTGTGTGCTTTTTGCTTCCATGGCATTTTGGTTTTTCTTTCTGCGTTCCTTGAGAAATAGAGATGGTGGAAGTGGGTAAGGAACGGGCCGTGAGAGGACAATTGTGGTTCTTCTAATGCAGGGTTTTCTGTGTTGTTGCTGTGCTTGTTTTGTTATACCTTGATGTTTTTTTGGGTTGAAAGAAGGAATACCACTTTACATTCATCAAGTCATGGTACAAATTTTAGTGATCTACTTAGGTTCGATTATCTGATCATGGGTAGCAAGGAAATAGGTTATCTACTTGATGTTATATTGTCTCATTCATAGAGGGGAAGAGGACAGATACAAAGTGGCAGGAACTGATGGTCATGTGTGTGCTACCGGAGCTCGTTAGGATCGACCAAGTAAAAAGTGCGACCCTGACCTACTCTTCCTCGTACATCTTTTTCCTTTGTGCCTTTCCTCATCCCTTCCGATAAACTCAAGACTACTGTACATTTTCGAGACTTCAAAGTCAACGGTCACAAGTGATGGCAGGTAAGGTGTAATTGTTGTTGAAGAATTTGTTTACTCTTATGAATCTCTTTGGATGCTATGCTTTGAGAAAAAAGGATCTCGTATTGTGTAGAAGGGACATAGGAAAATAGTGCGATGTTCATGCTGCCAACCCAAAATGCCTGTAAAGGGTTGAACAAAGGAGAAGAAAGATGCCTGGAACTGGATGAAGAAGAAGAGTGAAGAGGACTGCCTGCTTTGGGCAGAAAAAGAGAAAAATTGTAGTCGAGAATAGAGAAAAAGAAGAAGAAAAAACATAAAAGGGCGAGGTCTGCCTCTAGCCCAGAGAAGGGTATCCGCGCAATATTGACATACGAAACAAAATGCAGCCGACACCTGTTTTGTATGCCGGCTATGTCTGAAAACCCAAAGTAAAAGAACACCACCATGGTTTCCGTCCAACCAATGCCTAGAAACACTGTGATGCTGATGAAGTTTGCGCCATGAGAAACAGATTCGCTCGAACGCCGCAAATAAACAAAGGATGATTGTGATGCAATCCAGCCGGTACGCCATGCATGGAAGGAGATTGTAAACATCAAGGAGAAACAACGATGAAAAATGTAAGCGCAAGCTTTAGTAGGAAGCGAGGCGGCGAACGAGGTTTTGGCTCAGAGGGGAGTTGTCTGGGCTGGCATCGAAGATGCCGATAGTGCTGAGGCTGCGAGAGCCCATGCGGTTGCCCGAGGTGGGGCTATCCTCGTGACATTGACCGAATGCGTAGGTCTGAGCGCGGTTGAGCTTTGCACGCTGCTTGAGCTTGCCCATGCCCTTTTCGCATTCCTGCTCGTGGTCCTTGTGGTGCATCTCGACGTAGTTCTGAGGGAAGCACTTGGTGCGGTGGCTAGCAAAGAATTTGCTGTAGCCACCTTCGAGGATGTACATCTCGGGGAAGGTGAGCTTGGGGTATTGGAAGTCGTTGACAGCACGGTCACGGTTGCGGACGAACTTGGCCATGCGAGGGGCACGGAGCTCAGAGTATTCGCAGTGGAGGATCAGGAGTGTGTTGGGAGTGACACCACCGTGTTCGAACAAGTCCTTGGTCAGCTGGTCCTTGTCGTTGTAGTTGACGGCGCCGTTGATGTGGCCACCGTTGTACTCATACTCGAAGCGGCAGTCAACGATCAGGATCTTGTCGTAGTGAGAGTTGTAGTCGCCATTGAGAACGCTGACGAGAGTGTCCTGCTTGACACGAGGAAGGCTATCAGGTTCTTCCTCGTTGATGAAGTGAGGGAGCTTGGGCTTGTAGGGCTCGTCGAGGTCCATTGAGACGGAAGGCGAGGAGTTGATGTGAGAATAGTCGTCCTGTTGGCCGTTGATGACATCGTCGGGGTGCTGAAACATGCTAAGCGAACGGCGCACCTGCTTCCTGGGAGGAGGGCGGACGGCGGCTGACTTGCGGACTTGCGAACCCAGAGGCGAGCCGTTGTTGCGGCAGAGGGAAGTGCGACGGGAGGGGGGGATCATGTATGACTTGGAAGGCGATGATTCGCATTCTGAAGAAGGGCTTGAGGTGCAGCTGAGGCCGGAACCGCCGAACTTGAATGTGGGGAGCTTGTGTTCTTGTTGAGGTACTGATGTGGTGGAGTATGAGTGACCCTTGCTTCTAGCCAGGGAAGGTCTGAGGAAGGCCGACTTCTTGCGCTCAGGAAGAGGCATGAGGGTGGGCTTCTCGGGGGTGGGAAGAGAAAGAGCCTCTTGGCAGGAAAGCATGTCGTTGTCATCGTGCTCGGTAGGCTCGGGCGAAGGCGAGGGGAGAGTAATGTGGGCGACGAAGCAGGGCTGCTTGTGGGGGAGGGGCGAGATGTCCATCATGTCACCGGGCGACGACATGGGGATGGGAGGGGTGCAGAGGCCGTCGTACTCGATAAGCGGGGGAGTTGCGAGCTGCTCTGATCTGTCACGGGGCAAGAAAAGGTTTTGGTTGAACAATGAGCGTCTAGGGGTAGGAATCTGTGGGCTGTGGATTGTAAGCTTTGGGCACTCTGGTCTAGACGTGGAGGAATGTGGTGCATACCTCTGATCAATGTGGAAGTTGGACGACAGGTCTGCTGCGAGACTGGCTGTAGGCGATGAGCCACGTGCCGGACGCATTGTGAAGTAGTCAGGGGCGGTCTTCTTCATGCTCAATTCCTTGAAGTTGAAGCTGTTAGATCCGACCGTCTGCGACTGGTACATGGCTCTCGATGCAGGCAGGTCACGGCGGTTGCCCCACGGCGGGCATGGCGGTGGGTGCATGGCAGCCAGGGGAGAGGAGAATTCCATCATAGACATGGTGATAGATATGTCGATAGTGAGGGATGCAATTGATTAAAATATCCAGTAAAGCGGGATAGAAGTCACTGCTGGCCGATTGTGGATTTGCGTAATTGTAGGCTGGACTGCATAGATATGGTTGCTGGTCGATGGAGGCGGTGCTGTTGCTGGAAATGCTGCTATTGGTGGATGGTGGATGGTAATTGATCGTGGTATAGCTATATTCAATGCTGGAGGATGGCCGAGTGGATTGCGGATGGTGATTGGCTGAAGCTCAAATTGGCGTCGAGGATGGATGATGGTGGGTGATGGTGGGTGATGGGCGGCGAATGGGTTTGGTAGAATGGAGTCGCTCTTGGTCCTATTAATCCAGGTGCACAATCGGGGCAACGGTGGGATGACTACGGCTCAACTGCCTTCTCTGAGGAGCAAGAGGTGACTTGAAGCGGGCGCGGCTTGATAAAAGAAGGCTCACGGCAAGGAAGAGCGTTGGCATGGAGATTGCACACAGCAGCAAGCTCAGGCAGGCCAGGCCAAGAATCCAACCAAGGCAAGGAACGCACGACCAGCAAGCGCGACGGATGGCCCAGCATGGACAGCCCCACGAACTCTGAACAAACTGTCTGTCACACACACGCAGACCGGGCCCCAGCGGTCCAAGCGACCAAGCGAGGATCCATCAAGCATGCCCTAGCCAAAACCGAACTGCATGACAAGCGCGCAGCAACGGCCCTCCCGTTGGACAAATCATATGCCGCTACCGCTCGTCCTGCAGCTGATCATGCATAGCATTTGGAAACTCAAGGTGAAAGCTGCACAGCTCTTCATCGTCGATACACATCCTCCACCCCGGAGCGTCATGAGCCTTGTCAAGCCTTGTCGACGTCCCGAGAAGCTGCTACGATCCGACGACTGCTTCGATCAAGCCCACATATTTTGCTCCCCTCTGTCCCGTGTGCGTCGTGAAGTTGCATGCATCACGAGAGAGGGGTAATTCTCAACATAAGAGAGTACAGAAATCAGAGTTGCCCTGGTTGCAGCCTTCGTACCGCCGTTCCACCCTTCTACATCTACGGACCCACCGCACAGATACTCAGACGCGCTCCGTCGACACGCCAAAGAGACGACACCAACAACGCAGATTATTGTCTCGTTGCTCGGCAGATTGTCAAAGGTTTGCTCGACGCTGACAAGGGCCGCCGCCCGCCGAAGCCGTCCGTCCCACAGACCAAGCACCGTCCTTCTACGACCACCGCTTCGGGAATAGATGCTGCTTCTATTTTGTGACACCATTTGCTTCAGAGGGTGACTCTGTCAATCCTCGCATCCTATTGCCATATCTCCTTGCCGCAGCATACGAACATCAAACTCAATGGGAACAATCCCATTGTCGTTTCGGCTGCGTTTCCTGTCAATTGACTTCTCCCTGCCCGACCTGGCTTCCCCCTCGCATGCTTTGGTCGTTTTATTTGCAGGTACGTCAACATCACGCCTTGATCCAGCATAATATAATGTGCAAGACCCTTCCTTCATATAACTACCTGGCGTCATGGGCGATTCTCCGCAAGGAACAAGAATACGTCCGGATGGATGACCACGTTCTGTGGTTGGCTAAGTACGATCAGGCTAGACGATCCTCTGGCGTCCGCTTTTGGCGTGTTCTTCCTTCTGGATGAAACCGGTCCTCGCACGGCTGCCCGCTTTTAACGGCGTTTCGTAGACAACCAAAAGTGGATTTCAAGCTGCCATTTGCGTGCTGCGCTCGCGTGGCTTCGCAAGCTGCCTCTCAACTCCGATGTGTGCATCACTCTTCTCCAATCGCAGATTCTCCGCGAACCATACGATTGCTCTAATGCATGCGACGTCATTCTTTGTGCCGTGCGATCACATCTTAACCTGCTGCATGCCTACTCCGCCCGCCTGATGTTGTTGGATTAGTTCCATCTTATCAAGGTAAACACAACACGGCATTTGATGATCATTTTCTCAGCAAATTCTGCTTTAATATCCTGAAGCACATTATCACGACTAATGACTGGTCTCCGTTGCAACGATGCGTTTGGTAAGCACCGACGAACGCCCTGAGGACACTGACATGCGGCTTTGCCGTACGCCGTCGCCGGAGCCAGAGACTTTTCTGACTAGAATCACGGATTTCCCTATCGCGGCGCGGTCCCCAAGCTTCCAGTCCCTGGCGAGTAAATAGTACCACGGGTGATGGCTTGCTCAGCTGCGGTCCAATCGTCGTGTCACTTCTCGACTATTTTCTTGGGCGCGGGTATGGCTTGATATCGTATCCACCCGGTGTGCACGCTACAGGCATACAGATTTGTGGAGGTCAGGGTTGGGTGTACTGCTCCGCTTTGTGCGATAAACAAAGTTAGTGACAGATCCGCGAGTGCGGATACTGCTAATACTGTTCCTGATGCATGCACGTGATATGCTATTCTTACTTTAGTCCTCTGTATAGGGCTGTCCGTCCCTATCCATATATCTATCCAAGCATATCGCCCGTTTCTACCGACGATATTGAGTCGCACTCTTGCTATCCATACCTTTGCGTCCCTTCCCCAATACTCGTCCACTGGCGTTTCCTAGCGAACAGCCACTGCTTTTGCTTTGTTCGCTTCGCTTTGCCCTTGCACCCGCAGCTTACTCGACGCCGGCCCGCGTGAGTTTTTCTTTGCTCAGCAGATGGTGATCCATCCTCGACCCATGTTCGTTCCGCACCAAGACCGTCGTACCAGCCAATTCGTCTAGATTGCAGTAGATTCTGCTCGGCGGAGAACAGACCTTCAATAGAAAGAAAAAAGAAAGCATGTGGGTCGTATGGGACCTATGGGTCTTTGGGAAGTGAAACTGAGCCGGAGGTTTTTACGATTGATTTGCTAACGGCTTTGGAACTCAAAGTATGCCAGCTGCATTGTAGGTCGTTGTACCGGTCATATAACAGCACTTCCCCAGCTTAAGCCAGCATGAAACTTGCACTCTTTTCACAGCAACGTCTATCGCAGCCAAATTTTACATATCACGCATCGATGAACGGCCACGTCTCTACACACGAAATTTCATCCACCATCGCGCCACTATTTGATAGGCACAATACCGATACGATCAACACCACTATCGATTCTTGTCACGATACCTATCTGCACTCCTGCGCCAAACCATGAAACCCTCGACTCAAATCCTCTGCCTCATCCGTCATGATCGTTGGGTTTCTTCGATAATACCAAGGTAGACGTTGTTCAGCACATCCATTCAGCCGGATGGCACGGCGACGACGAGACACCAATGCATGTCTTGCTTCTCCCCGGTCGAGACGAGGGCCATAATAGTATCATGCGTCGACGCAGGTCCCTAACTTTGCTGATGGTGGAGTGGAGAAGACACATGGATCTCTCAATCTCGCGCATATGTTTCAGTCACTCAATCCGAGGAAAAGAGAATTTTGCTAGTCGTCGTCACGATGCATGCGGGCGTGGAGTTTGACTCGCAGGGTCTTGAAGATATGGGCCCTTGAGTTAGCGGTCGCAAGTGCGCCGTGCCATGCGTGTACGAGGACGCATACAGCTTCGATGGTGTGGTAGCTCTCTCGGCCGTGTGCTACAAGCTCGAAGCTGGCGTGCTCTCGCGCGTCGAATCTCCAGGGAAACGTTTTTTGCTTTGCTCGTATATTTGAAATCCAAAAGCGCCATGCAGTGTGGGCACAATATCGCCCAGCTTTTCGTTAATCAATCTTGTGCTTCTCCATTTGCATCAATGTGGAAAATGTCAAAAACAAGCTCTCTGTGCTCCAGCTTTGCGGCTTGCATCCGACGCTGTTCAGGGTCTTGTGCTTATTCCGATCCATAACGCCAAGAGCATCTCCCCGCAAAAGATTATCATTATCAGAAATTCTTTGCGGCGCCATGTCTTTGCGGTTGCTCTGCCATTGCATATACCCTGACACATCCTCATCAAACACTCTCCACCATGGCTGGAAAGCGTCGCCGAAATTCGAACGGAGAAGATGAGACGGTCCATGATACGACCCATCCCTCGCGCAAGCGACGTGTCGAATTTGGTGTTGCCGACGCTAAATTGGCCGCGCTATACAACGATCTGTCGGACGATGTAAAAGCAACCAGACTGAAGGCCGCCGCAGAATTGATTCGTGCCCTTTCAGAAGCGGATCCCGAAGCCCTGGATAAGTCATTGACTAGACTGATCAGAGGTCTCTGCAGTAGTCGTAAAGCCGCGAGATCTGGATTTTCAGTGGCTTTGATTGAAATTCTGAAGCTGACCACCAAATCTCCGTCTGCGGGTGTGGAAGGCGTAGACTTGAGTCTTCCTGCCATAATTGAGAGGATCATATCGATTACTCAACCCGAGGAGCAGAGCAACAACAAGGTAGGCTGCCGCGGCCCCAGCTATGTAGGATGCATTGCTGACCGACCCTATAGGAAAGAAGAGATCATCTCACAGGTCGTTGCTTTGGTTTCAAGTCTCTAATTCAGAGCCAGCTTCTCTTTGCAAAAGGTGTAGCTATCACTGAATGGGAAAAGGTTCTTGACCATATCTTCAAGCTCGCGACCGAGACCACCTGGCTGCGAAGAGAATGCGGCGTGACTCTGTATGAGACATTGGCCACCTTAACTCAGATCAAAGACCTCGACATTGAATATGTCAATCTACTCATCCAAAGACTTGAACCTTTCAAGCTCACAAAGACACCCGAAGGTCTTGCTATCTGGTTGACCACATCTGTCCTCTTTCCCGACGCCAAGCTACCCAAGGGATCATGGAACCATAACGACCCTCTATCGTCAAAGGAGAGAGGTACCGTAGCGAAAATCCTTCGTGACAATGGCGCTCAAAGTGAAGATGGCCCTACTGGTAACAGCACCGGTGCTGCCCAGAGTTCGCCCTCATTCGCCTGGTCAATCATTCTATCTCACCTCTACAAACGCCACAAGCCCAGCAAGAAGTCCGAGGAGAAGGTGTCCGACTTTGAAAAATTCTGGCTGGAAGCTGTAGACCGTAAGCACGATCCCTATCAAGATCGTCGTATATCTTGGACGATTAGCTGACCCGTTGACAGAGGGGCTATTTGCCGCATCCGCCAGTACGGAGCGCAAGTCCTTAGGACTTCAGGTCGTCTCCATGGGAATCTCGACCGCACCCGTTCAGCTGCTTCATGCTGTTTTCAGCCCAAACGCCATGCGCTGCATCATCAACCAACGTGCCGGACAAGACCGATACCTCCATGAAGCAGCGAAGGGTCCACTTTCACAAATGGTTACCCGCTCAAAGTCTGATCATGAAAGCATTCCAGTGATGCTGAAGGGTCTGTTATCAGGCAACGGTGCTGTGGACTTTGACCGTTTGACAAAGTCCAAAACGGCCGAGGACCTCTTCGCTCGCGCAAAGGACGAAAGCGCAAAGGACGCTTTGACACTTTTGCAACAGCTCTCCGCAAAGCCCAATGCCGAAGATCAACCGCAGGCTGATCTGAAGCGCCGCCTCCTAGCCGATATGATGCTGAACATGGCTCGTAAGCAACAGGCTGAGGATGGTAAGGACAATGAGAGCATCGCGTCTCTTGTGTTGTCTATGGTTCCTTTTGGCTATGCGGACGCTTCTGCTGGTGCTCTCAAGGCATCTCCTCCGCTTTCCGAAGCAAGCCAAGAAATGTTCCGCTCGCGCCTCATGTCTTGTCTCAATCATATTCTCTCTGCACGTATGGACACCGACTTCGCAATTCTTGAAAAGGTCGTCGAAGAGGTCAAGACTGTCGATGCTGCCTCCAAGACCGGTCTGAGAACCAAGGCTGATGAGGAGATCGTGAACAATTTGGAAACGGCACATAAGACTTTGAAGGCTCTGAAAAAGCTCGAACAGAAGCAGAAGGAAAGTAAGAAGGCACCTCTACGTGCATTCAAGGCCTTGTACGCCCTGTCCATCTTGCTCGTCTACAACGGTGAGGCCGACGTCGTTCCTGTCTTGGAAGATTTGGAGCTGTGCTACCAGTCGTGGAAGAAGAGCGAAGACGCTTCTGTCATGCTCGTCGAGATCTTGCTCAGCTTCATCTCCAAGCCTTCTGCTGTCTATCGCAAGATTGCCCAACAGGTGTTTGAAGCCTTCTCTTCCCAGCTTGATGCCGAAGGATTGCAATCAATGTTGGATATTCTTGACAAGTCGGAGAACCTCAGCGGCCAGCAGGAGCTCTTTGAGCAAGCTGATGATGCCGAGGAAGGTGGCGAGTCTGGATCTGACGAAGATGCTTCCGACGTTGAGATGCTAGATGGGGAAGGTGCTAGCGATGTCGAGATCGACAGCGACGTTGTAGTCGTGGAAGGTTCAGAGAGCGGACCCTCTGACGAGGAGGACTCGGAGGACGAAGCCGAAGCCGATGAAGCCGCCGATCTCGAAGACTTCGAGAACAAACTTGCCCTTGCATTAAAAACGACAAAACCTACGGAAGAAGACTCGGACTTTGATGAATCTGACATGGACGACGAACAGATGATGGCTATCGAAGGACATCTCACTACTATTTTCACTGAGCGTAAGAAGATCACCAGCAATAAGAAGAAGGACAACAAGGACGCCAAAGAAAACATTGTCAACTTCAAGAACCGCGTTCTTGATCTGTTGACCATCTTTGCCAAACAGGAGCATTCCAACAAGCTTACTCTTGATTTGGTTCTGCCGATGCTCACGCTGATCCGAACAACCACTAGCAAGCAGATCTCGGACAAGGCTTTCGGCTTGTTACAACAATTCTTCGGAGCTTGCAACAAGACCAAAAAGTTCCCTGAAGCCGACGACGCATCCGAGGTTCTTGCCCTGTTGCATTCCGTCCACGATGAAATCCGAGCCAACGCTTCCAAGTTGCACAGCAACGCTTGCAGTCGCTCAAGTCTGTTCCTTGCCAAGATTTTGATTAACCTCGACGCCAAACATTACTCGGATGTTGCCGACTGCTACAACAACCTCCAGAAAGAATGGTACAACAACCCGAAGTCGCAAATCCAACCGAACGTCTTTACCGAATGGACCAGCTGGAGCATTACTACCAAAAAGCACAACAACTGATCTCGGTACGGACCGACATATTCGAGAAGCCCTGAAAGTCGTGACAGGCCCTTCGATGATAGAACACTCGACGCTTGGACTTTGGGGTTGGCTTCGAAGTAGGCGTCCAAGGCCTGTTATTGCGCAACGAATACACATGTCTTTTCGCATAGCTCCGAAAAGACAGACCGCCTCGACTAGAGAGCCTCTGATTGACGTCAGATATTTAGACTTCAATCAATTTATACGGCGTCCTCCTGTCAACAAATCTAGGCGCTGCTCTCCGTGTTGATTGTGTATACTCTAATCGATGCCCAACTACCGAAGGCGCTCTCGACGTCAGTCCAATTTCGCTTGTGCATAGACTCTTCATACCAATCACAATCATAACACTACATCTCAGTCGTTCATATCTCCCTTTCATTTCGGCATACCGTTCAGGCTATCGATCCCAAACGTATTTCAGGCCATCCTATGTAGTCAGAAGTCATGGTTCATATTCTCGAGACTGACAAACCGTTTGCAGACCAAAAAGTCGTTCACATGTTCCCTGAGTGCTTGGCGTGAGCATCTAGCAATTTGCCTCTCTATCCTTGGGCATCCCGCACGACGTGGGCTTTTTGAGGCTCCCAGAAGCCGTTGACCGTTTCCCGCGAACCGCCCCTATACAATCTTTTGTGTTAAGGCTTTCCCTATTGACACGTTCTTTTCTATCCATGTGGAATGCTTAATGCTGACTGCCGTCGCACAGGGAGAATTATTGTTTATGAACCGACGCAGTATCGAACTTTGATAGCGCAATGGCGTCGCGTAAAGTTGTGTTTACATCCATATCATCCCGCCTGATATCGGAAGCCGAGGCGTACTCCTCCCTTTCCAACTATCAAGGGGATACGATAGAGGTCCCCTATCCAAATACGCAAAAACAGTCGATTTTCGTGTGCTCTTTCCAGACCCTGCATATTCACCGCAACTTCTGCATAGCTAAACGGCATGATGCTGTGTATCGTGATTTGAAGGTGGGTACATATCTACTTGCGACATCATCATCTCGATTTTCCAAACTTGTCTCTTTGTACACGTCGCTGCCCAAGCAATTCCAAGCTTTAGCATTGTCGATACAGTAGTCCCTCATCGATATCAATATGGCATCTCCAGATCTGCGACGTCATCCGCGACCCGTGCACAGTCTTAAATTGGGAACAAATTGCACCGCTTGCACAAAAATCAAGGAAGTGTTCCTTCGACCCTCGTTTTCTTGACCGCCGGGCCTCTACACGACCACTGCCCGCCGAGTCACAGTGACAGCGAGGCGTACAATACTACTGACGGCTTTGGCATCGTCGGCGTGTCGATCATACCTGCTTTCAGGGTCCTCTTTGCAACACGTATGTCCTGCTGCTCCGGTCGCCTGTTCGTCTTCCGCTCGCGATCCAAGGAACGTCGTCGGGGTGCTTTGTCCTGCCGGCGTCCTCTGAGAAAGGGTACGGCCGCGATTGCACGGCTATGGTGCGGACGCCGGAGAGTGCATTATTCATTTGCAAGCACAGGTCCCGATGCTTGAAATTCATTTGATGGACGCGGGTGTTCCTGAAGATCGCGAAAGCGTGTGTGCGATTCGGGAGGAACAATCGAAAACCAAACCACGGATCGTGGGTACACGTGCTGCTACCATTCTTTCACTCCTCTATTCGAGTCGTGCATTATTTGCGACGGCAGATTGATTGTTCGATGAAGAAGAGAATTTTCTTGTCTCTCTCTCAATCTAATCCCCCTTTGGTCTTCGCGATCGAGCTCACAAATATTGTGCGAGTCATAGAACAATGTCGCATCAAACGTTGCAAAAGGTAGTTAGTTCTACGAGACGGTAGACAGTCAGAAAGTCTGTATGCACAATTTCCCCACGTTAGGAGGTCTGATGAACAAAACGGATTAAAGGAGCCGCGTGCGAAATAGGAAGTCAACAACGAGGTGCAAAATCAGGGTTAGAGGGGAGTTCATGACGACATTGGCAATTATATTGAGATCTATCAAAACAAGGTCGTCTTTTAGATGATGTTTGTATACAGATGTGAAACACATGTGAGTAAATAGGAAATAGTGCTGTGATATAAGAGAGACGAGTGCTCCTACAATGAACAGAGTTCTTCGATGCCTCTCTTTCCGCCCTCACAACTTCGATTACACACCGCATGGTGTGTTTCGCATGCAACACAATATCGGCAAATATCCACAAGGCTAGCAATCCGTGAGAACTCTCTTTAACAGCATTTGTTCAACCCGGATGCTGGAAGCAACGAGTCGCACCTTTTCCAATAAATGCGCCCCGCCTTTTTGTATGCATTCCATCGAGATTTCCTAGGAGCTTTATTCTCGACTTTCCTGTTCCCAGGTTCCACACGTTGATGGACAGCGAAAAAAAAGCCTCATGCGAGTAACCGCGTCGCGCGCGGCAGAAGCGCCCCACCAAAGAATCGACCATTGGATTGCTCAAAAAAGAGTCGCTCCATTCGTACGCATGCCGCGTTGATGGCAGACACATGAAACACAATGATACTGTGTGCAGAGCAACCAAACCTGCCATGGCTGATGGAAGATCATGGAGCAGCATGCGACACTCAGAAAGTCATGCAACTAAGACACTGCCAGCACACAAAACTCATGTCTGCGGTTTCAGCCAGCTGAGAGAAAGGGTCTAAGGGTTCGTAAGTCATGATGCCGCCATCCCGCGTTGAATGGACGCCGCACTTCTCCAGCCGGACTCCTCTACAGCTGGAGGCCTGACAATGTCTATGAATATGCAAGTCAATTCTCTTTGGGGATGTCTGCTCTCCACAGCAACACGTATTGCGCTACGTGGAGTGTGAAACTCTCTCCAACAAAAGACGAGACGTATGATAGCCAAGCCATCGCCGGAATTGTCGGCCGTCGGATAGCAAAAGAAGAGTCCAGGCGCACAAAGGACTTGATGTATGTGGTACGAAGTCCGAAGGAGCCCTTTATGCCAGGAACCGGGTGACCCTGGTCAACTCTTGTACGACTCACTAACCTTTCCAGAAGGATCCCTTGGGTCCAACAAATCTCTGCCAATCATTGATTTATTGACACCGAACCTAAAATCTGCAGAAGCATAACCATCAAACCCAAGACCAGATAGCACCACAAAAAAGTCTTGACTCTGCTCAGCCTACAAAACAAGTATCCACTTCTTCGCGAGTCCCATCGGATAGAGGAAACATACGCAGTTGGCTCTCTCTCTAGCAAAAACGCGTTCATCCGGTGCTATGGAGTTTCCGCCCCAGCGGTATTTAGCCTACTTCGCTACTGCACGTCTATATGCATCCCCGGGTTGCCGTATGCAGAAGTCTATTCTGCATGTCACAGAAAGCAGGCCACGCCATGGCGGCCGCCACGGCACCTGTCGACGCAAGGCAAAGGTTTATCTCTGCTTGGAAAAAAACCGAAATGCTACATGGCGTTTTCGCTTCGGCTCTGCCCCGAAGCAAGCCTTTCTGCTGTGCATCCTCAACGGAGGAGCTGAAACCAAAAGCAGGCATCCCAGACCTTTTCGCTCTTAGGATCGACCATTTACGCAGGAGCGTTGGAGCTACAACCAGACAGATCTGCGAACATACAGGCCACTCATGAGGAAAACGCAATATGAAGATCTTTCTCTTCGTATCCCTTCGCTTCTTTTACTTTGGGCCGCCCTGGATCAGGCATATGCAACAATATCTCAGCTTGACGCAGGTCCCAAAGCACAGCTGTGATGGTAATCTGCAAAGGTAAAAGGTAAAAGGTGCCGACAAGCGGTGAGATTCTTATCTTTGTGTACAATATGTGCCGGGCTGTGTAACTTGTCTTGCTTGTACTACTATACATGTATAAGGCTTACTGATCTCTGCTGACATGTGGAACGCCATACATGTGTATAACCATGGGACGCCTGCAGGGTATATCAAGCCTATCATGCCCTGCCATGCTGACATCCACGGATCACGGCTGAAAACATGTTTCAGAATAGTGGACGGCACTTGTGTCTCGGCTCGAGACAATATAGAGTAGACATGGAATATAACGACTATCTATACTCTCGAGCCAGGTAAGCGTACGGGAAGAGAGATCGCACTGGCATCGAATTCCCATCTCTGCACCCCTGATCGCGGACTGGTCACCGAACTTGATAACAAAACGCAAAGTGATTTCCAGATCACGCTGACTGTCCGAAGAAAGCACATACGGGTCTATTCTCAGCAGACATTGTCCTGAGAGTCGAAACCATTGTGCCTTCCGATGGCTATTCGAAGAGACATCTCAACACGCTAGAGGTACGGCTGTGGTGTGGTTTGTCTGTGACCCTGGCCATGTCACATCTTAACCTCCCTTTCTGCTCTTAGTGTTCATGTTTGGGATATCAGAAACTACCTTGCATTTCAACAGGCATATCCAAGTCCTTGCCAGGAGCTTTCCACGCCTCATGATTATATCTTTTCAGCATCTTTCCATTATTCAATGTGGTTGTGTCAGAACGAAATCGCACAAAAAGTGGAAGTCCATCTCAGCCTCCCGAATTACCATCAAACCGTTTGCCAAAAGGCAAGATGCATTTCATCGTTCATGGTTTAGAGGGAGTGAGTGTGAGCACCTAATCTCAGTAGTCACCTATTCGATTGTGGAAAATATCCTGCATTTTGATATATATTCCAGCCGCCCTGTTATGGAGGAGAGATCTGGCACTCATGTGATCTACTTAGAACCCCTCTCCTTACCCTAGAAGTTTCTTAACTATACATTCAACCCTCCATCTCCTCACCCAACAATTTCCCGAAGAAATATAGTTGACAGCCATCTCCACTGCGAAAAGCATCATCACAAGCCTGTGCATCTGCTTCAACCACATCGAACCATCATTGCTGCTCTGACTCAGGTATGCGTTCAATGCATGTACGAAGCAAAGTAACCATGACACCAGCATCAGAGGTTGTTGGTGTGAACGTCTGATTTGGTGGAGTCGGTGTTCGAGCAGACTTTGCTTCTCTCCCTTTGCGTCTTCTTCCTCATCCTCTTGATTTTGTTCATTCTCATTCTTCTCTTCTGTTATCGTATCGTCCATCACAACAGATGTGGGTTGAGGCACCCATTTTCTCCTCTCCCATCGTATGAGTTTCGCATCCATAGTCCTCAGCATCTCGAATGTCTGTGGGGATGACTTGTATGGTGGAAGAGGTGGGTATTTATCGCCATCATCCATATTATCAAAGGCTTTGGCGACTAGGTGGCCGAGTTTTGGGGATGTCATATCTGTATATATCGCGTGATATGTATGATATGGAAGTTGTTTGTTTGATTCAGACTTGTTGAAGAGAGAAATCCTCGGTTGCGGTAGGAAGGTAACTCTTCTCGATGTGGAAGAATTGGTGGAGGATTGTAAGGTAAGATCGATTTGTGTCTTTGGGTTACTCATTTTGTCTGCTGTGCAACTTTTCAGAGTCATCGCCTGTAGTCTGGAAATGGACCTGCACGCGTGAGACATTTTGAGGTTGATGACTGATAATTTTCTACCTGGAGCTTTGAGACACGTAAGAGAAGTTGGTTCTAGGGTGTATGTGATATAGAAAACTGCATGGTTATCGCCTTCCTCGTATACTTGCCAGCAAGATGCAGAACATTTTTTTTTGATCAAGGAAGTCACGGCTCGAAAGTAGCTTTGTCCATCGCTAAGCACCTGCACAAACCTCGCAAAACATGATCCTACCCTCCTGTCTCTTGTCAATTAGACAGATCAACTCCATCATCCAATCCAGGATCATTGAATCATCTTACTCCATCGCTGGGCCCTGCCTCTACCTCTCCCTCTGCCTCCCTCTCGAATTTGCAAGATCCTGCTCATCTTCTTCTTCAAGCCTCTTCTTCTTGTCCTTGCCCACTCGTCTAGATTTCGGTGGCCACGTCGCAATCTTCCTAACCTTCTTCCAAGACCAAGATTTCTTCACTTTCTTGTGCGTGGGGGTGAAGGACGGGTTGTTGTTGGAGGTATCTCCTCGTGCTTGGAAGAGTGCTTCGTCATCTTCATCGTACATCTCGTCCATTCGGTCGTCCTCATCTTGCTCGTCATCTTTCTCACCAACTTCGAGCGCTGTCAATTTCCTCAACTCGGCATGTTCGCCCAGGAGCTCGTATAATCGTTTTCGTCTCTGCTCCACAAGGCCATGATGTGGGTTATAAAGTCCTTCGAAGAGGACTCTGCATTGTCTCCTCAACTCATCATCGTCGAGTTGCATGAAAATCAAAGGTGTATGTCTCGTCTCTTTGGCATTTTCCTCTGGTGCGTGCTTCGTAAATTTGAGGGGCCAGGTGGTTGATTTCCTCGGTTTCCAGGACTTGATTCGAGAATGTAGGGATGAGAGGACAGGAGTGGAGTTATTAGGAGTAACGTTGAGCGGTGGTGTTGTAGCGGCAGATAATGAGTGTATGGAATCGTGACGTTGTATGATTTCACCATTCATCTCTTCCATTTTCACCAACATCTCATCCACTTCAGATAACGTATGATCGTCGAAAGCTCTATAAGGGCTTAGAGGAAGATGTAGATGATCCCACCGTTTATCCGTGATTCCTTGGTTTCGATATCTCCTACTACCTGGTCGCAAGAAGGGGTTCGGCATATCTTTTTGACACAGCGCTGGACCCCGGGAATCCGTCTTGGAAATGTGGAAGCGGAGGGCCATGAAGTAGTCATAATGTTTATTTTCCACATGATCGTGCTGGGTCCGATCGTTTGTGGTGGCTGAGCCGAAGACGAACATATCCGTGGATGGCGATGTGTGCGACATGGCTGCGGATAAAAGGCGAGTTGTTGATGCGTAAGAATTCCCAAAAGGCGAGGAAGGAAGGTATAATATCCTTTGGAGGCGAAGTAGAGTGATGGGCGTGACCATCATGACTGATATCTGGTTCTGATACAATAATTTTCGAATACTACCGCGACTTGATGACACGGCTTTTGGTTGAGAAATCGACTCATCATATGGATGACCGAGCGGACAAGGACAGCTTCAAACTTGAGTTGCAGGTCAGATCATCTTGTTGGAATATCTTTTGTGTCGTTGTATTCATCCACCGAGAGCTTGTCGAAGGAATCTCTCACTGTCCAGGACGAGTATCCGATTATGCGAAAAGCTCTCATTGAACGAGTAGTCACTTATGAAAAGTATCATGCCCCTAGATCCGTTGTTATTTCCAGTAGGTCCAGAGACCTAGCTCTCCGTCAAGTCTCCATGATAGTCAAGCACGCTCTCAGCCTGGCTGGCGCTTCAGCGTACAGAAGCAGACAGAGGCCAACGAGATTGCCTTGGTGGCCGCGGAAGGGACCATACCGGAGAGAAGATGTCGTTAAGGCCGCTCGTGAGGATCTTGGAAAGTATAGATATCTTTCTTCTATGCGGACTGCTGCAACCAGATGTTTAAAGACGATGAAGCTGACCGCGGGATGTTCTCGATGTCATGTGAATGAGGGCGGTACAAGATGTATATAAGTCATGGATGCAACGTTGCTCAAAGAACATCAATCATGTTTAAAAGAGTAAGTAGATTAAGCTAATCTGTCTTGAAATGTATGTTGGTGTAGCAAAGCGATTATAGCATAGTGTCATGTCTTTCGTGTATCCATCAGTATATTCCCAGCAACATAAAAGGTTATCCGTGCATAGCTGTCCTTCAGTAAAAAGCAATTCAAGAAGTGCTTCCTTGTTTCATTCCATCATGTAACTCATCACACTTCGTGTACTCCAGCCAGTTGTGTTCTGTCACACAATGTAGTGCCGTATCGACTCGAGTGAGTGTAAATATGTCGAGTGTAGCTATTGCCAGTGTGAAGATTTAGCGGTAGTTGTGTCCAGTGTTGCCATTGTATCGACGAATGGCCTTGGTTCCTTCGGTGATAGCATGCTTTGCCAGCTGGCCTCCGATGACGAGCTTAGTACTATGGAAGGAAAGGTCAGTCCAGGAGAACATGGATGACCGAAGACATAACAAAGTGACAAGGAGGGGAAAGGAACGATGCAACAAGACCAAAAAGGAATGGAGAGAAAGGAGCAATGTTACTCACGCGCACTGGATGTCGTGAGCCTGGAGCGTAGCCTTCTTCTGCTTCTTGCAAAGACTGGAAGCTGTCTCTGCAATACGGGTACAGATGTCTGAGGATGGCATTAGCTAAAAGCTCTTGAACGGCATGTCAAAGTCGTAATGTTACTTACCCTTGGTAAAGTCGTTCATGATGCACATTGCAGTCTTGGACATTGATAGTGTAGGATACATCTGCTTCTGGACTGAATGAGAGTGTGTTAGCAATAGGCAGACCAAGACAGGAAACAGGTCGACCAACCTTTGTGGATGTACGCTTGGAAGTTGGCAGGGTCGTTCTTGCGCTTCTTCTTGCGAATCTTCCTCTCGGTGCCATCTTCATTCTTGGTGGTGGTGACAGACATCTTCTTGCCGGCAATAGCACCCTTCTTCTGCGAAGCCTTGGGCTGGGCATCAGGTTCAGCGTCGGCCTCATCATCAGTGGTGACCTCAGTAGCAGGCGTAGCAGCGCCAGCGTCATCATCAGCGTCATCAGCAGTCGATGCTATCGCACCATCAGCAACATTGGCGTTTGAGCTATCAACGTGCTCGCTAGATGTGACTCCAGCATCAGGCTGGGGGTCTGCGTCAACCTGAGTCTCGGCATCAACGGCGTCAGACTGAGTGTCCTGCTCGCGGACAGCCTGCTGAGTAGCTTCTTCGACAGCAGCCTGGGTGTCGGCGATGGCTTTCTCCGTCTGGCTGATAGCGCCCTTCTTGGCTCTCTTGGGAGGCATGATGGTGTTGGATGAGAGTAGGGGCTTGATGACTGTGAAGGAGAGTGTTCTAAACAGATGGAAGAAGAAAACACGTAAGATAGACGTATTGGAAGGGCGAATGCGACGAGAGAGGGCTTGATGGAGGAAAGTATTGGAGGTGGTGGAAGCCGCCGAGTCTCGAGGCGGTCAGTGCCCAAGGCAACGAGGTCGAAACACGACTAACAAGGAAGGAACCAACCTCTAATGGAGTTCGACGACGAGCTGTAGCTGCCTCGAGGTAACTCAAGTCGTCAGATGGCCCTGAAGAACAAGGGCCTGCTGGTATGAGAAGGAAATACGTTCATGTTCTCACGAATTCTACAACCACGAGTCCAGCCTATGCCACTTTGATCAACAGTTCAAATCGTTATGCTTTACCCAAGCCGTGATAATGCTACATGGCCTTTGAACGCCTCTGAAGCATGAGTTCCTGCTAAAAATTACAGTAGAACGATCCTGTGTCCTCAAACGCCGATGGGCACGTACCATGATGAATCCATGTCCATGTTCACCTCTGCAGCTCTCTCAGTGCTCTTTTCATGCTCTCGAGCCTGGCCTTTTCTTTGACGACCATGCCCTTGGCGAGATCCTTCAGCATCCTTCTACCAGACTTGACGTGCTGCTCTTGCCAGCCAGCCAACTCTGCTGCCACAGTCTGTTGTGTGTAGCGTAGCTCACTTCCTAGAGAATCAAGCTCGCCTTGAGCCTTCGTCGCTTTCTCTTCGGCCTCAGCTGCAATCGACCGCCGTGTCTCATCAAATAGTCCTATATTTGGTGTCCAACGGGATTGTCTGCTGAGAGAGCCGAGCGCTCTTTCAATGTTCCTCCTTGCTTGATTCATGCTGCCAATCAGACTCGTCGGTCGCCCAAGAGCAACAAGTACTGCCGTAGATGAATTCGCGATCGAGTGCAAGGAGTAATAGAAGTTAGCAAGAGGATCAGATTCTGGTGGGGCCAGAGCCTTCGTGTATCGTTCAAATGCTATCAGGTACTTTCGGGGTAGGAATTGGAGGGTTGCGACGCCGGTGTTGTTGAGCAAGCGCGCATCGTACAAATCAGAGTTCAGCATGCGCTGTGCATTCGTACGTCTTATAAGCGTCTTGACAGCATGAGAGACCCCACGAAGTTGCTCTTTCGCATGGGATACGAAGGACTCAACCTCGCGCGTATCAATTATGGGGTCGTAGTCATCCCGAACATTCTCAACACGAATCTCTGCCTTGTGCTTGGCTCGATCGGCCAACATGGCAGGATCGATATCAGGGACGAGGAAAAACTCCCACACCATTTCATGTGTTGAGAAGGTGGAATGAGTCAGGAGACATTGTAAGAAAGCATCGAGACGTAATTGAGTGTCGCGTAGTACCGCTCGTGATGGCTTAGATGGTATCAAGAATGGAGAAGTCAGGTTGAAATGTGTCGGTATCCACGATGCAGGTTGCTCTATCGAGAGCAATTTTGCAAGATGCTCAAAGTCAGCGACAGAGCGACGGCAAGTGGTGACGGTGATCGTGCCATTTGGATTTGGACCACCAGACTTCAGAACTAGGCGGACAGTTGCGTCTTCCACGAAGAATGAGCGAACAACGGAGGTAATTCGTCCATCTGCGGCTGGCCGTGTCGATAGCAGCACTAGATCATCTATTCGATTCCTGACTTCGTCGTCTTTGGCTAATTCAACAGCCGTCAAGCCTCTGATGTCTTTGACTTGCAAATCCACTCGAGCATCGCCGAAGAACGTTCGAACCAAGTCAAGTCTACCGTATTTGCTCGCCATCATCAGCGGTGTGAAACGTTTGTCATTTGCTGCATTGACATCGGAGTCGCAATGGCGAAGCAACCAGGCTGTCAAATGTGGATCGTTGACGATGTGTAGCAGAGTGTTGCCCTTGTTGTCGATATGGTCCGCAAGATGAAGCGGCTCTTGGTCTGGTTGGGTGTTTGTAGCAAGTGTCAAAGCTGTTTCGACCATCCATCGATATTCTTGATGATCATAAGACCTGCACAGAGCAAACAGTGGTGTTTGTCCATTCTTGTCTTTCAGCTGCCAGGGTAGCATTTCGCCTACAGTCTCCATGAGATGCGGTTGGTTGAACAGATAGTGGGCGAAGCTTCTGCCCTTGCTATCCTGTCGGACAAAGTAGGCTCGTAAGGTGTTATCTGAAGGCGCATTCCTGATGATGTGATTTAGCAAGAAACTGGTCAAATTCTTGTCATCACCCTGTACAGCCGCGACCAGTAGGGTCACTCCCTCATTGTTGCAGTCCTCTAGCACGAATTCGATCGGGAAATATTGATCCAGACTCAGCAGATACTCCAAAGATGCGAGCTGACCATTTTCAATAGCCATCATTAAGATTGAGTCTCCGCCCAGTCCTTGCGACTGTGATATTTTGTCGAGTGAGCTGTCGCCTGTTGAAAGGGTGCTCATAGTAGAATCTATGCTCTTGGACCGGGACCGAGATGGAGACGAATATCCGGATGATACAGAAGCACTACGGAAGCTCGCCATTGTCACACGCTTCCGTTTTGGCTGACTGGCTTCTGGTGGTGGCGTCGGGGGCTTTTGGAAAGGGAAAACGTGGGCCAGTGATCCACCAATGGCGGCAAAATTGCCATTCGGCATCGATAGTTGCTGTTCTCTTTCAAGATTGAGATTCGTCAGTCGCGAACTGAGACTAGAGTCGTCTTGATCTCTGAAGCTCTCATCGAAAGATGGCGCCTCTTCAATGACTTGGCCGTCCGCTATCCAAGGAGCATCAGGTTGAAGCATGTTCCGCAGCTCTGTTGTGTTTCCATTTCTGGTTGCTTTCCATAACCGTGCATTCTTTCTCGCGGCAATTCGTAAGGCGTCAGAGTCTTGAGAGAGATAAACAAGCACAGCTTCGAATGTGCTCAGCACGTAGCCCATCTCTCCACTATCAACATCGTCAATAAACACAAAATGTCTCATGTATGACAGCCTGGCGTGCAAATGTCGAACAGAGCTCCTGATGACAACAATCAGGAGCATAGAAACAAGCGCATCGGCGTTAATAGTCATGGCTATGTTTGGCTTTTCAGCTGCGCCGTCCGGTCGAACTCCAGGCTTTCCCACGTTTGTAGTCGGGGTCGCGGTGACTGTCTTTGCCGTATCCAGCAGGACTTCGATCATCTCTTGTGGACTACTGGCTACCCCCATCTTCTTGAACATGCCTACAGCCCGATCGATTCGGATCGCCATATCCCGCTTTCCTCTCATGCCATCTTCTATTGGTATACCGACTTGAGCAACGTCAATATTGGCCATTTTTCGAAGTCGGTGTTCGAGTTCAAGATCTTCCGAACGGCGGATGTTGCATATCCGAGGGAACAAGATAAATTCATGCAGCTGCTCAGCAACATGGCGTTCGATCATGCGCTCGACTACCGGTCCTGACAGATCGGTTGTAGCACCGAGTAGAGATAGCTGTTGTCTGTCGACTCCTTGGAACAGGTCTATAGCAGCGGTAGTAGCGCTTTCGAGTGCAAATCGCATAGTGTCCTCTTCCGGCTCAATAGTCAATGACGAGAGACGGTTACTGCTGTCGCTCCCTGAGACCGAAGACCTTAGCGAGGCCAATGAATCTTCCAATGAGGTTGAAGAGTAATTCGACCTTTGTGAGCTCACTGAAGGTGCTCGCGATGACTTGTTGGGTACTGGACCCTCGAACTGTGCCGCAAACTCCTTGAGTGTTCTGTCTAGCCCATTTTGCAGTTGCCGAGCGATCAGAGGAAACGCGGTCAAAAGTTCCGTGAATGATGCGATCTCCTTCTTTCTCACATCCGAGGCCGAGGGAGTAATGGGCTTGGGTTTGTCTGCAGCGCGTTGTGCAGCGGTTTTGATAGTCGCCGGTATTATGCGAACAGGATCGTATGAGCCTACTAGCGGCCTCGAGATGTAGTAGACTAGCCATTGTTGGGCCTCGGGCATGTCAGGGCAGAACAGGGCATCGGTCAATAGCTGGGCCTGGGTCAAACTCTTGAAACCTATGCGCTTGGGTTAGCCGAGTGGCAGAGCAGTTGGCAGACGAAGCGAACCTTTGTTGCTGTAGACATAGGTATCCTTGACAACTACCGTTCTGCCGTTGAGTGTGTTATACTGCTTGGCCTTGCCCTTGGACTCCCGAATGTTGGCTCCATCTTTTGACGTGGTTCCAGGGGGTATGCCTCCAGGCACGCGAATGACATGGCTGGAGAGAAATTCTTCAGATACGGCAAGGTCGGCGTAGGGCGCAGTCGTCTCGCGATCGCGGCCTTGGAACAAGGATTCTGTCGTCGGAACCAGGAGGATGTGGTGGTTCACAGGAAGACACTGCGACGGAAGGGTGCTTCTGAAGAAGGCCCGCAGAAAGGGGTTTAGAGGGTGCATTCAATCGGTGGTTGCTGGGTCATGGCAGGGTCGGATGCGAAATGCGCCCACAACTGGGCCGCGGAGTCGTAGAAACAGATGCTGTCGGCGCCTGATGTCGTCGAAACCAACCAAATCTCGAAATGTCGATGTTCCGCTTCTCGCAAACGTCTGAAAGTCAGTCTTCGCATCTGCGTGCCTAGAGCTACGCCTCGAAACCGCTTCAACATGTGACTGTCGCCGGCTCGGAGTACGTCACCGCCCTGTTGGAAACTCCAGCCGGCTGCCGAGCCCGTGTCAAAAACCTTCTACTTTACTTCAACGAGGCTGACTGAGCTACGCGAATGCCCATCCACTGGTCCTGGGGCTTGTCGGACAGCCTTCGGACACGCGCGTATGCGCATCTGGTCGGTGGCGGCAGACTATATATAGTACGCTGTGATATATCGCTCAATCATCTATAATCAGGGCTCTCTGCATCCGTCCAAGTACGAGCCGTCCAGTTACAAGCTAGAAGACAAAACTACGACCACCTCAACACGTTGGGAGCACAATAGAGTTTTCAAAATGTTTGTCATGTTAAAGTCATTTACTTTTCATTATCAAGCATATGCTAATGGGGCACGAGGCGAGTCTGCAACATATATCGAGCTGCCCCATTTATATGTGCTGGCCATAAAGGAGGCCGGGTATCAACTCTTCGCAGCAAGCTGCTTCAGTACTGGCTTGTTCGACCAGTCGCCGCGACACTGGAAGGTCGTGGCACTAAAAAAGAAACAGGATGCCAGACGATGGCTGAGCGACCATGATAGTCCCACTCATCATCCATCCAAAGGGTTCGAGCATCAAGAAACATCATCAACGCAATGCTTAAGCCTTGGCGGCACCGGCCTTGATGAGGAGAATGTCTCCATCCTCGACGATGTAGTCCTTGCCCTTGGTCATGATCTTTCCTTGGGCCTTGACTTCGGCTTCGGTCTTCAACTCCTTGAGGAGGTTGAAGTTGTATACGATGGCCTGGATGAAAGTCTTTTCAAAGTCACCGTGGATGACACCGGCAGCCTGGGGGGCCTTGGTACCGTTACGGATGGTCCATTGGCGGACTTCGTCAGTACCAGTGGTGAAGAAACTGCCAAGGTTGAGGGCCTTGCGCATGGTGGTGATGGCCTTGGGAAGAGCAGACTTGCCGCCAATCTTCTTGCACTCCTCCTCGACCTCAGCATCGGTCTCGAAGCGACTGAGGCGCTCCTCGAGTGAGATGGAAATGGGGAGAATGGGCTCGCCAGGAGAGTGAGTCTTGATCCACTCAACAACCTTGGGCAAGTGCTTGTTCTTCTGGCGAAGGTAGTCTCTCTCGCTAAGGTTGGTCAGGTAGACAACGGGCTTGGCTGTAAGGAGGAAAAGAGGGTTGATGACCTCAACCTATTAATTATCGTTAGCCAATGTACGCCAAAGGCCAAGGTGATTTTGAATGTAGGAGTTGATGTATGTTTCAGAAGGGACTTGACAGCAAAAGAGTTCTGGATCCAGCTCCCTGTTGGGTCCAATCCCAACAGGTTAAGCCTTTCTCCGATGAACCGTTATTCTGAGAGCTGGGTATAAAAGTTGGATCATCATTGCAAGGGGGATGGGTGATTGTGAGAGGAGAAGAGCGAGCGCAACGTACCTCTTTAGGGCTCCAGTGCTGGTGACGGATGTCCTTGCCGTCCTGAAGAAGGGCGAGGATCTTGCCGACAGTGGCTTCCTCCTCCTTGAGCTTCTTCATCTCAAGGGATTGACCGCCACGGCGAGTCTGCTTGCCAAGGGCCTCAAGAGCCTTCTCGACGAACTCGATATCCTTGATACGAAGCTCCTCGCTGATAATCTCAAGATCGCGGACGGGGTCGACGTCACCCTCAACGTGGATAATCTCAGCATCATCGAAACATCTGACGACCTGGAAGATGGCATCGACGGCGCGAATGTGGGACAAGAAAGCGTTACCCAGACCGGCACCAGTGGAAGCACCACGGGTCAGACCAGCAATGTCGTAGATGGTCTGGTGAGCGGGAACCCTCGACTTGGGGTTGTAGTGCTCGCACAGCCATTCGTAACGCTCATCGGGAACGATGACACGAGACTCCTCGGGGTCGATAGTGGCGTAGGGGAAGTTCTGAGAGACAAGTCAGTGAATGAAGGATTGAAGTGAAGGGTGGGCGACGTACAGCAGGGTTACCAAGGGAACACTTGGTGATGGCCTGGAAGAGGGTGGATTTGCCGACGTTAGCCAGACCAACCTGCAATTGGTGTTAGCAAGAGCTCTGGGGTCGCGTCGGCAAGCTAATCCCTACATACGATACCACTCTTCAGGTTGTTTCCGGGACGACCCAAAAGGATCTTCTCCTCCTTGACGACCTTCTTGGGAGGCATTCTTCTTTTTGCGTAAGTTCGGACTGGGATAAAGCTCTGAGCTTTAGTATTCGCCGACCAACAGAAGCGCAAGTGAGCTGTCGCAAACGCAGGGCCTGCTGCGGATACTCGAGAAAGGAAGGAGAGGTGCGGAGCGAGTGCGGAGGAAATGGTCGCAGGAATAAAGGAGTGGGCTATGACTGGCCGACCCCAAGGAGATGTAGTGTATGAGAGAAGGGAGGTAAAGGTATGGAAGTGGGATGGTGGGATGTTGACACGCGCTGGCGTTGGAGTCTCATTTTTTCTGCTGTGAGCGGAGTCGGTAAATCCCGACCGATTACCTAATGCGGAAGGAAGCTGATAGGATGCACGGGCAGTGGTATATTTGGTGAATGATATGGAAAATGTCACAACATGGTGATTCACTGGGCATATAGGATACAGTGGTAGCAGAGCTGGGTACATATCACTAGAAGGTCAAAGAATCGCAAGGATGCTTCAGATGAAACTTCTCAAGGTCTATACCACATCGATGACCAGTCTGTCCAGCACTTGTCCAGACGTATGCATTTTGTTCATATCTATCTTGCCATTGCCACAAGCTCTAGTATTGCATGAGCACCGTGATAGTCTCTCTGTCGCTAATACACTAGTGGTGAGTGGTCGCAACTCCAGCTGCATCGGCCTGGGCTGTAATTCTGCGCTTGTAATCGTTGACATCTCCATCAAAGTGCTCAACACTTCCCTGGTCGCACACCCAGAGCGTAGAACAGACCGCACTAAGAATAGATACATCATGTCGCGGGGGAGGTTAGCAGAGGTTCAAAGAAAAAACGGAAAAGTTTGGGTATGGGGGAAAACTTACGAAACCATCAAGACACCACCGCCGAAGTTCTTGAGAGCATCTGCCAAGGCATCCATAGCTTCGATATCCAGATGGTTAGAAGGCTCATCAAGAACCAGGATATGAGGGTTCTGCAAAGAAAGGATGGCGAAGGCGACACGAGACTTTTGACCTCCGGAGAGAATCTCCATCTTTTGTAGACCAGTCATACCTGTGATGCCGAAGGCACCAAGATGTCTACGGTACTCCTCGTCAGTCCTACCAGGGTACATCTTGGACATGAAGCCAACAGCACTCATGTTCAAGTCCAGAGCATCGACGTGGTGTTGAGCGAAGAAACCAATACGTAGACGAGGGTTCTGAGATATGAGACCAGTAGTCGGTTGGAGAGCACCAATGAGAAGCTTGAGTACTGTTGTTTTACCAGCACCGTTGGGTCCAACGATACCAATACGTGAGTCGAGCTGAACATCGAGGTCCACGTTCTTGAGCAACGGCTTGTCGGGTGTGTAACCGAAAGCAACACCAGACATCTGGATAATAGGGGGTGTCATCTTTTCCACATCGGGGAACGAGAACTTGACAGTGTACTCGCTCTCGGGAGCCTCCAAGATGGGCATCTTCTCCAGCTTCTTGATGCGTGATTGTGCCTCGGACGATTTGGCGGCGTTGTAACGGAACTTGTCGATGAATGCTTGCAGATGTGCACGCTCACCCATCTGCTTCTCGTACTCTCTCTTAGCAGTCTTTCTTCTCTCCTCCTTGGTGTTGTAGAAGGATTCGAAGTTGGCACCCTTGTAGTAATCAAGGCGCTCTGAGTGTTGGTGAATAATGTCCGTGGCGACTTCGTTCAGGAAGGCTCTGTCGTGAGAAACTACCAAAACGGTGCTGGGGTAGGTCTGCAGGTAGTTTGACAAGAAGGTGATGGAAGGAACATCCAACATGTTAGAAGGTTCATCGAGCATGAGAAGATCGGGTTCGCAGAACAGGGCACGGGCAAGTGCCAGTCTCATACGCCAACCACCAGAGAAAGTCTTTGTGGCGAATTGCTGTCTCTCATGCGAGAAACCAAGACCAGCAAGAATACTGGCAGCACGAGATTCTGCCTTGTCGGAGTCCATTTCGGCAAGCTTGCCCTGAACATCACTGAGCGTAATGTCGAGACCCTCTCGCTGAGTGTCAAGCTTGGCGGCATCTGCTGATGTGTCTGCCATCTGTGATCGGCTGGCTTCCAATTCTGCAAGTTCCTTGGTGATTTTCTGCGGGATTGTCAGTTGTGTACTGGATGGGATAATTACAGGCTGGACTCACGTCTTGCTCTCTCAACAAGTGCTTGCGCCAGACATCAGCATCCAGAACGGCCTGAAGAGCAGGAGTGTCGTCTCCCATGATCTATTAAAGTCAGCTACAAGTCAGAGCGAATGGTTTGACAAAGCTTACCTCTTGCTCGACGTGAAGAATGGAAATATGAGTGGGAATGGCGACCTCTCTCTTACTCAAAGCTCTGAGTAAAGTAGATTTACCGATACCGTTCTGACCGACCAGACCGTATCTGCGCCCAAAGGCCAGGGTCAGGTTGGTATCACTCAAGATTCGCTTGCCACCGATAGTGATATCGATACCATCAACCTTGATGTCCTTGCTCTTGCCTTGGTTATCAGAACCAAGCTGCAGAGGGTTGACCTTCATGAAGAATTCTTCGTAGGATGCAGCATCATCGGGCATCTCCAAAAGCCTGGAAGCTTCGTACTCGACATTCTTGAATTCCTTTCTGTCTTGCTTTGCGCGGAGTTTCTTCTCAGCCTTCTCGAGCTTCTTCTTGTCGACACGAGATTCGATCTGTCTACCAGTGTGCTCCAAGTTGACACCACCAGTCAAACCAAGAGTTGATGAGATGTTTCTTGAAGATCCGACCTGGATGGTTTGCTCCAGCTTTCTGGCAGAAGGTGCCTGCTGGCGTCTCTCGCCATCAGCATCAGACTGAGAGGAGAGCTTGGAGACAAATTTCTCAATCAGATTCTGAATTGTCAACTCATTCTGATTAGATAGGTCACCAGAAGCGGAAAGCAGCAGAGCTGTCACAGCGGCGGCGGCATCTGACAGTGGGTCGCCTTCCGCGCTGTATGCTTGCGAGGCATGGTTGAGATATCCTGCGGAATACTCGGACACGACAGGGTCGATTCCGGGGATCTGGGCTCTGATCTCGGCCTCCATGGTATCACAGAAATGTTCGGAGATGTGAGTTTTTGCGTGTTTGGTTAGGGTGGCGCTGAAGAGACTACACCGCTATGCTCGCGTTGTGGATCCTTGAATCCTTCCTGGAAGAAACAAAATTCACGCTGCTACGGTAAAAGGCGTTGCTCTGTGGTGATCCGATATCCTTGCGTTGTTTATCCAGCTCTTGTCTGTCAACCAGTAAGGGCGCAATTGCGGAAGAGAGGCGCGAGAAATCTCATACGCACGTGATATCGAACGCAAGCCGAATCTCAAGTGACACCAACGGAGTTACAGCTTCGGTGACCCGCACTACTTCTCAGTATCGAACTACTTGATCACGAAACTAGAAAACAAGCAGCAGCGAGAGACTGGAAAAGATATCTTCTGGATTCAATCATCTTCAAGAAAGAAACCCGCCCTCTCTCCGACCACAGAGCAGCCTGGTACATTTTGCAGTATTGGAGCTGGGGTTGGATAGCCGTGTTCTTGGCACGCGTTGCGTAACACAGCCCGGCTGCATGAAGGGTGAAAGGACACTCCCAGGCAGTGCCAGCCGACGAGTCTTGTTCGTTCTCGCAGCAAGTCAGGTATTTCTCAACAATGACCAATCAGCCGCGGAGAATACGCATTTACTCAATCGATCTTCTTATTCCCCAGATGGCTACGAATAGTAGCTTGTACAACCTAAGGAAAAGGTGCGGAAAGTCAAAATACGATTGGATGGATCAGCAATGTGCATTTAAAGTGGGATAAGTTGAATTCCGGGTTGAGCAAAGCATCTGTGCAGTTGCTGCCCGAGCAACCTTCAGTAAGGTGATATCAATTATGTTGAAACACATATGCTATTTCTGTGCGAGTCCGGCTAGCTATGGGGCTATTCATTGAAGGTTGAAAGACAAAACACAAGCAACGGTCTTCTCAAAGTTCTTTGATCGGCAGAACACCCTTGTTGATATAGTACAGAGTGACTTGCCAACAATTCATCCCCGTCATCCAGACGAACCTGGGTCCTGATAGCTCGCCAAGCGGTGTCAACCTCCGTCAAGTCCGGATTGGGCTTGAGCATAAGGACAAAATGGACCGTGCCGTTTCACGGCGACAAGCCACGCTACAGAGCAGATGTGCAAGGTTACTATGCAGTACCAAACTCCTGGGCCTGGTGAAGTAGATTGACGATCACTTTTCCCCGACCTCCCTCGAAGGGACATTGCGTAAGACCAGCCGTCACCTCTCTGATTTTCTAGCTTTCAAGGGATGGTTTCGTCCCTGCTTATCAGCCGACAAAAATTGTGTAACTTTCAGAATTGACGTGTTGGAAGATGTACACAAGAACTTCTGCTTCCCGCAGCTGCACACGGCTGGTGACTTACGCGATATCCTGGGTGTCGTCTTTAACTCCACAGCTTCAGGCGGACCGAGTCGATCGAGAAAGCGGATGATCCGTCTGCCATGCTTCTTAGCGTTTCATGTTGCTTGCTGAATGTGTCATCCTCTGGTGCATCGTTGCATGGCTTCTCAGAGTTACCATCACACGCAGGCACGCGGTGGATGCATGGAAGATGAGGCTCGGTCTCATTCTATACAGCCAAGAGTCGTGTGAGTACATGTGTACTGTCATGCCAGATCTCAGATGCTCGACGCACGGCGGTTCAAAACTGACAGAACCTCAAATGATCCAAGCGCTTGCGTGGAACGCCTTAGGAAAGACGCCCCTGCAAGTTGCAACGTTGTCCGGGATTCAAAGGAACCGACAACGCTAAACACCCTGCAGCTGGTACAAATCAGCATGCAGCTGCTTTAGTGGTGGATATTTCGGCTGTTAACTTTCGCCTGGACCCACGGCTCTCAGAGAAAGACGCACTCGGATTTATTGACCTTTGCAATGCTGGCTTGGGATCAGAGCGTTTGGGGATTGGATCTTCAAGTCGGGTTTCACGGCAAGAGAAGAAACATGGCCGAGTAATGTCATAAAGCTACATGGATGGGGAAACGGCGTTGCAGGCGGAGACCAGTCGCAGGACGGCGGACGTATGTGCCGTAAGGATTGATTGTTAATTGCAGGGATGTATTTCAGTAGACGGCGAATGGGCGAGTTGCACAGCGTTTGGCGGTTGAGGGCGCTGTGCAAGGAGAGAGATTGACAACAACACTGCAGAAAGCTGAAACAGAGCGACGTGCGTGAGGGCAAAAAATAGACTCGACGACTCAATGCAGCATTTGTGCATGGCCAGGAATTGATGGCAGAGTCGATGGGTATTGTACAGGCGACTGGTCGTAGCTACGAGGACAGCAGTTGTTGTGGATCATGGCATTCCTTCTCGAAAGTGCTTTCATGCTGAAGCGTTGGCTGCGGGAGCATTTGGTGGATTGTTTGGGGCGCCGTTAAAGTCTACATACTCTGGACATTTCACGAGTCTTCAGCGGAACGGTCGTGGCGTCTGAGCTGAGGGGTAGCGGTAGGCGCTTGAAACGCAGGTCAGCCCTTCTTCATAATCACATTCATAACAAAAAACCGGGCATCCTCTGAACCTAGGCGACGCCGAGTGCTCGCCGTCCGCCGTCTTGACCAACCTTTGCCTGTGTCTGTGTCTGTGCCTGTGCCTTGTTTGTGGGGCTTTGCGCTGCGGCCTTGAAGAAGATCAGTACGAGTAGAGCGACCAGCCTACTCCACTATGAAGACGACTAGGACAGGGCGATACGTTGAGCAGTCCGTCCAGTCTCCCTCGCCGTCCTCGACCCCGTCAAGCGCGTCGCCCGTCCGAGAGTCTCTTGATGGGCGCATGGCATCGGCCAAAGCATGAAAACGATCCCCACGGTAAGCTGCTGCACCAGAGACCCGCTTTCACTATAATGCCCCCAGCCGCTGCCGCCATGCTACAGCGGCCAGCCTCCACGCACTCTACATGATATGCCTGTCCCTCCCTACCCTATCTCGTCCCTGGCCCTGTCCTATCCCCGTCGCTAGCTGTCCCTGACTGCTGTTGCTTGTACCTCCCCCCTGTTGGTCGCTCCATGAAGCCTAATCCTCTTCGTACCGCGGCTGCACACTTCGTCATGCAGCTTTGACCGTCTCTCTCTTTCTCTCCCTTGCAGCCTCGATTGGTCGACTGCCGACTGACCACCAATCCTATACAGCTCTGTGCAACGAGCACCGGCATTGGCGTCTCTGCCCTGGGGTTTGTGCTTGCCCGACCAGACCACGACTCTCGCCTCGACCGTCAACAACCTATCCCAAACAGCACCAGCCGCCGCTCCAATTCGCATAGATCCAGCTCCTTCCTCCACCCTCGTTCACTTCCTTTCACTGCCGACCCGGGGGGCCCTCGACCGCGGTCCAATTCCCGAGCATCGTCGCTTGCTCCGCCCAAGAGTGATATGACATCGACGGCAACCTGCACGGTACAGACCGTCGACACATACGCGACTCCTACATCCTTCTGTGCACCCTTTGGCTTCTCGGCTCGCCAGTCTCTCCGCTCTGCAACCAACCAGCACACCATATCTTCGAGGAATGCGCCGGACCATGCGAGAACGGTCCTGAGAAAAAGAGACGGCCATACAATGCCTCGTGGCGCAAATCCGTCGCTTCGAGACGATGCTGAAGCCTCACCCCCGATATCACCCACCTTTGCTCCTCACCAGACGCCGTCATGGCTCAAGAGGTTTTCCTTTTCTTCGCGCGACTCGACGCAATGTTCGAGTTCTCGCCCAAGTTCCTCCGTCATTTCTGTCGCTCCTTCAGCCTCGGGATCCACTACCCCGATGATCCCGAGCCACACTCCACCCATCAACACAGCCCCGAACAAACTTGTCAAACGCTCCACGTCTGTGAGCAAAGTGCCCACCTCGGCCTCGTATGGCGGTTCAACCACAAAGATTCCTGTCTCGACCTTGAAACGCCCTGCGACCAGTCACAAGCGAAGTGCTACGCTGCAAGAACGACGCTCTCACGCCATACCGAAAGCCGAAGACGCTTTCAGACGCTCTCTTTATGATCCAACGCCCGAGTCGATGCCCGATGTCCAATGGCGTAATTATTTCGGTCCAAAGGTGGCTGTAGTTCCAGCAGCCTCGACACGGCGTCGCAGCTCGACCAGCATCCCAAATCCTATCAAAAGGGTGACGGCGGACAGGAAATATCGGCCGGTCTTGGTGTCCGCTAGAGAAAATATCAATGCTGCCCCCATTGAATTTGAAAATGATGCAGATGATGATGATTTCGATGCTGTGTCCAGTTCGAATTTGATGCCAAATATCCCGATAGCCGGCCGTTACGGTTCTCCATCTCATCAAACTGCAACCCCTGCGTCAAATCGACTTTCGCGAGCGACTGTTGATTTTCGAACCAACTCTTTTGACTCCAGGATAGATGAGCGAAAAAGCATCGAAGACGAACTGGATAGGCAAGACGTCGCCGAAATGTCCAGAATCGAGTCGGCGTCAAGTTCCTTCTCTGTTAGCGACATCCTCCCCGTGGAGCCACAAATATGGAAGCAGCCACCTCCTATCAAAGCAGCGCCCATCGTAAAATACCGTCGCCCGGGCGCGCGAGCTCGATCCAACACGCCCACCAGCATGGGCAACAGGCAAAGCATCTCCCACGATGAATCGTCAGAGGCGCCTGTGAGACACCGTGACGTGGATAACATTACACAAAACACCGAGACGCCATCTGTTAGCAGCCCCATTACCGAGATAGACCTTAGACTACTACCATCGCACGAGACGCACATCGCTTCGGCTGCATTACCCACCGGCGCCAGCTTCTCAAACACACATAGCGATGACCGTGTATCCTTTGATACTCTACCTTCAGCCTCGCGGCCTCTCCATCAAGCGGCACATCATGTCGACAACACAACCCAGCTGGCCGGCTCAGACAGCGATATTAGATCAGGCGATGATGAGGGACTTGATTCACAGAGCGACACGATCTACGACTCTGTCCGGACCAGAGCGCCGAAGTCGAGTCCAGGCAGGCGAGGCCCCTCGATAGAAACAATTTTTGGCGAATCGCCGCCGTTCCATATCCATGGCAAACACACAATGCTCAGAGACTACCTACAAACAGGACCTTTGCACGAACAGGGGTATTCATTAAAGCCAAGACACAGCATTATACATGAAGAAGACGCCATTTCTACCCCAGCCCGCTCCGCTCGGAAACAGTCACTCGGCAGTTCACCAATTCTTCACATGAAAGACTCGCCTGCCCAGTCTAACCTTCCATCGTCGCCACCTACTATGCCATCTCTTTCTGACCTTCGCCAGCATGCCGAACATTTCCCAGATATCACTGACGATGACGAGGATCAAGAAAGTTCGTGGTCTTTCGCTGACGACGACGATGATGAACCCCAAGTCCCAATGAAAAATCGATTCGCTCACCTCGGCATCACTCCTGATCTCCTGTCACCACACGGCCATGCTTCGAGCTCCGCGAACACGACTCCACAACGACCCACCGTTAGGAGCACAGACAGAGATACACGTAGCAGCATCTTCGATTGGTCTGAACAACAACCCATGGAGAAAAGTCCGAATAATCGTTCACCTCCTCGCCCTAAGACTGTGCACGGCAAGAAGGACGCCGAAACTCGTGGTAGCAGGTCGGTTGGAAGACGAGCCCCGAGCGGTCTCCACACTCGAAGCCAGAGCGTACCTGTAGCCCAGGATGCTGATGGAAAACGGACTGGCACCAACAAATTCGGCACTTGGGGCATTGGCAGCAAAGGTGTCACGGAAGACTGGAACGAGGATTTCGACTTCGAGGATGAAAGTGCTCCAGAAGAGAAGAGGCTTGACAGCGGTGTTTCAATGTTTGTACCAAAGTCTATCCGGGACCAGCAGACCAACGTGCTCGCGAACATTGGTCTGCTTCGGGACTGGGGCCTTCTGATCGAGGAACTGAAGGAACACAAAATGCGGGCTGTTATGCTTGAAGTGCTTGACGGAGGAAACGAGAAGATGTGGAACGAAGTCGATGCTATGATCGACTTGGCAGACCAGGAGTCTGACGAACAAACTCTGGCTCCGAGATTTTCACCACCCTCGTCGCCGTCTTTCAGCTACGATGCCTTCGACGAACCACTCCCGACACTTCCATCGACAGACTACCTGATGCCCGCCCCTTTGTTCGGTCTCCCTGAATCGCCAGCGAACGGTGAATTCGACTTTTTCAGCGAAGAAGCAGCCATCTCGCCCACGCGTACTGATAACGGTATCTTCGTCACACCAGCAACACCACAAAGACCGCGCAAGAACTCGGAAGCCGTCGCACGTTCGGTTATAGAAGCACTCCAACAGAAACGTCTTTCCGAGTCAGGTCTCAATCCTGAAGGACGAGACAAGGTCCACTTCGACACTGCAACTTTGAAGAGAATCATCCCCTACGTTCAAGAACTTCGCGATAGAGTTAAGAAGGTCATCAGGGACGCAGAAGACCTTCTTCCCAGCCCGAAGAGTCTCGGAGGCAGTATAGGCTCCCACGGCAGTCGCTCGGTCCGTAGAAGGATACGAGAAGCGCCCGAATCACCAACCATACATCGTCGAAGTCGCCGCTCCACGAACGCTATCGAACGTACATCTTCAGATGAGGGGATACACAGCCCGACAGAAGAGCTCAATGCTCGTTTACGTCTCATGGCCATGACATGAAAAAAGCCGGTCCATTTTCTTTGATCATCCAGACGCAGTTCTTGATCAACCACCTAACAGGATCATATTTGATTGCAGCAATGAACCACACATGAAAGGCTGGCAACGATTTTTCCTCTTTGTACCACTAATGTCTCTTTTCCTTTTTTGTTCCAACTTCTCCATCTTTGCAACACCTCTTTTCATTCCGGTTCAGCGAACGGCCCTTCTTCTGTTCTTTCACTAAACTTTAAAGTTCCCCTTTGGCAGCGTTTTGAGCGGATTTGGAATTCTGTTGTCTGTTGGGTTGAACATCTCTCTCTCTCTGTCTCTGTCTCTCTTCTGCGCTACTATCACCTCCCTTGTTTCCATTACTTCTTTTCCCTTTTCTTGGTGGTTGGGGAAAAGGGGATGGGCAAAAGAAGACAGGAAAACTGCATTTTTCTTTTCACTTTTCTTCTCTCGCGCGCGAGCATTTCAGAAGGAACACACGAAAAGCGTATGTGTATCTTTTTAGTTCTTATTAGCCACCCACACACACACACAACTGCATAGACATTGTTCTTTTACTACTTATGGCAGACTTCTCCTTTCCCTCTACATGTGATTGTTTTGAATCAAAAGACTTTCCACCGATCTTTACAAGGTATATGGAACACACAGTTTACTCTGTATCGGGATATTCTCATACTCACCACTCGACCCTTTTTTTCTCCTCCCGTGTTCTTCTACTTGATGTATGAAGTCGTGCTTCCTATTCCCTTTTCTATTGGATCAAGCACGATCTATGCAGCTCCTTCCATCAGCTCTTGCAAAGCTACCTTCATTGCCTGAGACTGAGACTGAGATGATGTAGATGATTTGTTTCATTAGACACTATGTTATGTGAAGTACTTCGAGCAGTCGATGTATGCGGACCGCTCTGACGACTTCAAAACATTGTGTACTGGTTGACGGATATAGAGCACAAGATGGTACTGTGAAGAGCGACAGTGGCGATCGTACATCCTAGGTCTTTACCGGAGAACTTGTATCAATGAACATGGCTGTAAGATGGGTGGAAATAGAATAACAAGCATGGCATGTTCAAGAAGGAGGTCCTGCATGAAGACTACGTGACCCTGTTTTCGAAGAAGCGAGCTCGACCGTCAGTTGAGAATCATTGAGCGCTCCTTTTCGGTGAATCTTCCTCGTCCATCATTCATTACGACCGCTCTGGTCATTGTGAACCACCAGCCTCATAATCCCAGCCTATCCTCATCCCCAATCTCACCACCCACCCCCATCTCCAATCCATCCTCCCATCTCCCCAATCACTCAACCTCCAACCCCTCAAACTTCTCCTTGATATCCTCGGCCGGGATCCTGCGTCCAGTCATGCCGAAGAATGCAGCACTGACTCTATGCCACATACCCTCCATATCCTTACCGATGAGTTCAGACAGCGCTTGCAGTTCGCCAAAGGAGAAGAGATCGTCTTCGGTGAGGGAGGGCATGGTTTTTACGGTGTAGGCGGTAGATGCGGCGACGGAGGGGGGAGGACGAGGACGGCGAGAGCGGTGGGGGAGGTTGTTGGAGTTGGGGTCGCGGTTGTTGGAGCCGTAGCCTGAATCCGTAGGGTCGAGGACGGGTTGGCTGCGGTGGCGAGGGCGAGATTCATGAGTGCGGTCCTTGTCGCGGCGAGGACGAGATTCATGGGTGTCGTGGGGTTCTCGACGAGGACGGGATTCGTGAGTGTCGTGGACGTGGATGTGGTGGTCGTGCTGATGAGCGTGTCTGTGGCGGACGTCGTGTTGGTGCTGGACTTTGCCGGCCAGCAGAATTGCTGTGGGAGCGTCCTCGGGCTTTCTTATCTTCTCGACAGCGTTGGAAATGGGCTTGACTTCAACAGCCTTCTCATCCTTCTTGGGGACCTTTGAGAGCTGCTTCTCAGAGGGCTTGTCCTTCTTCATCTCAGCGGCGGCAGCGGCGTCCTTGCGTGCCTTCTCTGGCTTCCAGTCTTTAGGTTTGATCTGGTCGAAACGCTTGTTGACCTGTTTCTTGCCTTTACCGATTTCCGCTCCGATGACTTTCGCGTCAACGCCGTCGGTCTTCATTTGTAAGATTCTTGCGTCTTCTTCTGCAGTGAAGACGATGAGATCCGTTGATTGCTGAGCGTTGGCTTGAGGTTTGCTGCCACTAGCTACTGGCTCTTCTGGCTTCTCCTCGTCCGACTTCTTCGCGCCTGCCTCTTTGTCGTCTGCGGCCTTTTCTTCGGAAGGTGCTTTGGCGCTGGTTGGCTTTGAGTTGGGCTTGCTATCGTCCTTTTTGCTATTGGATTTGCTGTCGCTTTTTGAACTGCTGGGCTTGCTGTCGTGAGGCGCAATGTCTTCCTTGCTGCTGCTTGGCTTGCTGTCGGGTGGGCTGTCGTCCTTTTTGCTGTTTGGTTTGGAGCCAGAAGGTGCTTCTTCTTTCTTGCTGCTCGACTTGGGGGCAGCTGGCGCTTCGTCCTTTTTGCTGTTCGACTTGGCGTCAGAGCCGGCGATTGCCTTGTTGCTGGATGGTTTGACGGGGGTGGCGGGCTTTGGATCGCCGCTGCCTTTTCTTGGGCGCACTTGGACGAGCTCGGTTTTTCTGGTTGGGTGTATCTGCAAGAAGGGCATCTCCGTAAGTCAGCATGTTCGAAAATGAGGAAGGCGCACATTCTGCTTACTCCTGGGGGTCCGGTGGGTCTACGAATCGTGCGGCCAGAACCGATGAAGATGTCCATAAGAGAGATTGAGGGATGGGGTGATGTTGAGCGCGCCATATCTATAATCTATTTGCTGGTGTAGGAAGACGCGGGTAATTGTGCGCAGAAACACAAGGGGATAGCGAAAGATGTGATTCAGGGGTAACTGTGAGGAATAACACGAAGCTGCCAACGGCACCATCAAGTATCCTTCAAGTGTTGTAAGAGTGAAGGTTGGTTGGTGAAAGTGGTCTAATGTGAAGAGCTAAGAAAGTGCGAAAAGAGTTGCTGTTGACGAGGCTTGAACACAAGCCATAACAAAAGCCGCGTATTGAATTACCGTAACAAGGAGTTCAACTCTGCGCATACCGCCAATTCTTTTTGCACCAGAAACACCAACACCACCGTCTTTCTTCTGCCAGCGCCGAAAAAAATTGTAGGATCAAAGGAAAGTGGCAAAAAAGACGGACCATATCATCGCCTGGGTCGCTGGACAGTACTTGAGAGACACCGAAGCGCTGCACGAATTCCATTAACCTACCCGTAACAATAATCCACTCCCGCAGGTGAACCAGCATGCGCAAAGCAACACTTACTTGCCACTTGACTAATGGCCCGCGTCTGCAGACAAGGTGAATTTAATCTTTTCGAATTATATAGTCACCCCTTGTTGTCTCATCCCTCTTGCGATTGTTCTGTGCATTGTAACTCTGCAACGCAACGAGGCACCTGGCGTCCAGCCTGCAGATGATTTGAGCAGTTGACCTACATGTCTGGATGTCATTCTGCATCCTTTCATCAAAGTCCTTGTGATGACCAGCCAGCCAGCCCGCCAGCCCATAGCAGACATGCAGCTTGTTGATACAGCCGCGCGATCGTTGTCTCAGAATCAACTCGACGGCAACGCCAGAGAACAGCTCGTTTCTGCGCCGACGGCGGCATCGATCCTAATGCGCGGATATCCGTTCTAGGGCGCAACATGCATCGAGTTCATCAGGCAGGCCGCCCAATGCGACATGCGGTCGTGATCAGATATGTCGTTCTGCTCAGAGCGATCCCAACAGAGGAACACATTCAATCTACACCTTCCGCCAGAGCCATCTAGACCGAATGCAGCGACCTTGAGGAACTCTGTAGGATAGCGACAATTCAGCATGCTCCTACTGCTTCGACCTCTGCCTTGGCCACAGTACGACACGTCTTCCGAACCTCCAGGCTGGCAATTCCGGGTTCCTGACAGCTCGCTGAAGAAGCCCTCGGTACGTATGCTTCCGGATCTTGCAACACTGAACTCTGGACACTCAGCCACCAGAGAATCACTCGCCGCATCATCCAGTCTTGGTTCTGGTACTATTTCCTTTGATTGGTGAGCCCTCCAGAATATGGACAGCTGTGGTCGCTTTCCATCAAAAAGCTGCTGCGATAAAGGCAATCCTGTAGATCCAGCAGTGATTTCCCTGTTCGTCCTCTGTGATGTGTTGGTTCCGGTGGCTTCCTGGGTGAAAGGACGAACACAACACAAGAAGAGACATAGTCTGGTGCAGAGTCTTCATGCCTAGTGGTCCAGTATCCGGCTGTTCAGGCAGCTGGCTTCGTCTCCAGACATTTCTTCCGAATGGGATGGCACCCGATCCTACTTTCGGTTTTAGGTCATTGGAATGACCGAAGCGGCCAGACAAGACATACCTTGTACACGAAGAGAGCATGAGCAGACGTGACAAGGATATGGAATGAGGTTCAACGAGCCTGGGCCACAAAACTTGGCAGCAGCAGCGAGCTTCAAGAAGAAAGGAAGGTACGCCGAAGACATGTATTATCACGCACGCGACCAGCAAAAGGTCTACTAGACAGGTCTTGATTTTATGGATACTGGCTATTCGAAGACTTAGATAAAGTACCAAAGCATGTCTGGATACGAGTTCGACAGAGTTGCAGGAACGTGATTCGAATAGGGGGCTGCAAGCAAGAGGTTGAGGACCGTGCGTCTCCATGTTCAAGGGACAGCGGAGCAACATCTCGACCAAACAATTATTGTTGTCGATCCACGAAGCTCCTTTGTGTGTTTGCAACTCTCAATCGACAGCAAAGATGCTCGTCCTCGCCTTCCTCTATGCAGCCCTCTGCGGCCTCTTCGCCGTCAGCTCGGCACACAACATCCAGCTCAAGGCGCACTCGCGCGAATGCTTCCACGAGGAGCTGCACTCGGACGACAGAATGACCGTCACCTTCCAAGTCGGCGACCGCGAGTTTGGTGGCAGTGGAAACCTTGATATCGACTTCTGGGTAAGTTTCTCGCAACTCACTTCTTGAGGTAGATAATCGCGGCTTTTGCTGACAGGGGTCATGACAGATCCAAAACCCCGCCAACGCATACCAAGTCCACGAGCGCTCCGTCAGCAGCGGCGACCACAGCTTCACCGCCGGAATGGACGGCCGCTACTTGTACTGCTTCAGCAACGAACACTGGTCGGCAAACACAAAGGAGGTCAGCTTCAACGTCCACGGCATCGTCTACGTTCCCGAGAGCGAGGCTCCCCAAGACCCTCTGGAGAAGGAAGTGCGCACTCTTGGAGAGCTGTTGGCACAGGTCAAGGATGAGCAGGGTTACATTGTCGTTCGTGAGCGCACTCACCGCAACACGGCCGAGAGCACCAACGCCAGAGTCAAGTGGTGGAGCATCTTCCAGCTCGGTGTCTTGATCGGCGAGGGCATCTTCCAGGTCTGGTGGCTCAAGCGCTTCTTTGAGGTACGCTCATAGCCCTGTTTTCTTGATACGATCTTCTCGACTTCAGGCGCTAATGTCTTGTACAGGTCAAGCACGTTGTTTAGGTGTCTTGAATTGTTCGTTCAAAAGCTTCTATATACCCAACAGACCTTCTACGTTTCCAATGAGAACATGTTCTGATATCTCTTTTTTCTCTTTCTGCCCGCTGTGTTACAGAATGTGGATCGTCAACATCGCTCATCCTTCTTCCCACATGTTGAAACCTGGAATAATTCCGAGTGAAAGCTTTCTGATTAAAGCACAAGAGAAACAAGTCGGTCGTGCTGGAGCAACACATTTTGCATCAGTTCACATTAGCAATAATTGGCAGATCACGCTAATCTGTTTTCTCATACAGCCTACGCCAACTCTGGCTCTCTCCAAGACCAGTCCGTTTGATGTCACTATCCATCAAAATGCACAATGTTATTGAGAACTGAAGGGAGCCCGCTGAGAGCGCAAGACGTTCATGACCAATCTCGAATACATTCAGGCTCTCATTGGACCCCCTCCGAGTTCTCAACAACATTGTGCATTTTGATATGTAGAGTTTGAAGAGTATTCGGTGCTTGGAGTAGCTGTATGCGTTGAATAGGCATCAATTGAGAGCATCGTAATGATGGCTTCGGTATTGCCAGTAGTCTTGCATCATTGTCTCCATCAACCTCCCTCTGACTTACAAAACAAGCTCTACAAGTACGAATGTGTAGCTTGCAGTTCCCACCGACATCGACCTTCCCAGCAATAACTTGTCTCAGATTGACTGAGCGCTCAGAGTGCATCGATTTGTCGTCGACACATCTACAAATCAATATCACTATCCCATTCGCATTGTATGACACCCGAAGACGCCTTCGCATCGGGCTAGTCAATCGCTGCTGCCAGATAAGATTTCAGAATACCACGACCGTCATACCGCGTGACGGAGGATTTCTGGTTTCGCTGGAAGGGGCGAGATGCAAACTTGCTACTTCCTAAAAGTGGCATGTTGCCGTTGATCTGATGGGGACGTAACGACATCACCATTTCGTATGCTTAGGACTGTCAATCGCAGTCGCTTGCAACCACATCTGGATTTGTTTGGCCTGTATATATTGTTCTTAAGATGAGTATAGTCGTCCGCAGGGAAGCATTCACTATCATATTCTCAATGGAGGCTTCCAACAACATAGCAACAATCATGTATATCTACAACTACACGCGTGACAAAGTCCAGTACGTGGGAATGGAAAGAGCAAACCCTGCGACTCATCAAGCACAATGAATTACCTAGAAGACGGCATGAGCTTCTGCGATGATCATCCAACAACTGTTTCATCACATGTACGTATTGTTGTGGAAACTGATGTTGGTAGGAAATATCCCTTCATATGCCGTCTACTCCCTATACCACGTGCTTCCACACGTTACCGCACCTCCAAAGAACACCATCGCAATACAGCTAGCTATTAACTTCCTCTTAGGCAGTAGTGAGCTGCCTAGAAGTGGTAAAGTAGATGTAACAGCATACCACAACCGAGCTCTTAGCCCGACGAAGCGCCTGACATAAACAGCTGACGGAAGACACGATGTATTTGGTTTTGATGAGAACTGTCCAAAGAGATTATGAAGAAGCGCTGCTCTCAGTGGACAGCGACGTAGTTGGCAAAAGTATCCTGCATTTTTACAGGTAGATCAGAAGCACTAAAGGGGATGGGGAGTTGGGTGCCAGGGGTAACCTCTCTGTAGTTCTTGAGACGATATGCATATCATATGACATGAACTATGACATGAACTATAACAAGAAGGAAAGAGAGTGAGAAGATACGATGGTTGTTCAACAAGGACTCGATTCTTGCTGATATTGTCCAAAGAGATCATGAAGCGCTGCTCTAAATAGATAAGTACTTGATTGCCAAAAGTATCCTGCCTTCATGCAGGTATACCAGAAGACCTACGGCAGAGACGGAATTGGCGCACAACATGTCACATACAGTGGAATAGAAGAAGTGAAGACGATGAGATGATTGTTGAACGCGTATTTGATTTTCGCACGTTCGGAAAAAAACTAAAACTCCTGTATCCAAATTCCAGTCTGAATAACAAGCAGAAAAAGAAAAAGGGCCCACGAGTCACGCCCCCAGATAACGCTCACCCAAGTCCATTGAACAATGTCAAATCTTGGGCATATTGCGAAACCTTGAGATGAAAAGAGGGCGGACGTCAGAACTGGCCTGTAAAGCTATCTAAAAAGACGCCATGTAGAGGTATTAGGACGCGATGTGTGGTTGAGAAAGGTATGCAACTTTTAGGTGGTGGGGGTGTTTGTGATGGCTTAAACTGATGAATTGAGGATGCGGGCGAAGTCATCGTCGTTGATCTCTGCCTGCTGTTGGACGGGGCTTGTGTTGGCTTGGCCTCCGAGCTGGGTGATCAGTTGTTGTGCGGCTGCGAGCTGAGCCTCGAGACTGGCGACTTTGGCTTCGAGCTCATCGGTGTAGCTCATCTTCTTGGCTCGTGATTTGCGTGCGGCCATGGTGTTCTTGGCACGCTTAACAGCAACGGGATCGTTCTCGTCGACGACGATAGGCGCGTTTGCCTTTGACTTCTTGCGGATACCAGTGGGACGGGCGCCCATTGAGGGCGAAGCGGTGACTGAGGCAGCGGTGAAAGATCGCTGGCGAGCCTCTGGAATGACCGGAGCAAACTGTTGCGGAGAAGGAACCTCGAAGGCTGAGGTCTCATGGCTGGAGAAGAGAGGATAGTCGTTTGCAGTGTACGCCATGCTGTCGTTCATGTAAGGAGTCGTGTTGTATGACTCGGCTCCGAACAAAGGGGTATCGAGGTCGGAGAGGGCGGGAGAGTATTGGAGGTCCGAGTCATTGGGGGATAACTCGGGAATCATGGCAGAGGAGGGGACGGAGCCCATGGTGTCCATGGACAGCTGCTCAGGAGAGACTGTTTGCACGTTCTGGGTGCCATGGGTGCCAAAGGCTTCGGCCCAGAGGGCGTTCATGGAAGTCGAGTCGTCAGAATACAGAGGCATGTCAGCGCCGTTCTTGAGACAGCCGCCAATGTCCAGGTTGAGATCAGAGCTGGTGCCGTTGTATGCGACGTTGGGTTCGTTGAAGTTGTAGAGAGACATATTTGCGATATTGTCTGTGGTAGAAATGTTGGGTTTTTTGTTCAGAGAATCAGAAGATTTCCACGGATAGGTTGGCACTGGTGGGAGAGGCAGGCTGTTCTTAAAGGACTGCGGGCAGATGTCGGGAACTTTTTGAGCGGTACGGGTAGGCAGAAGTGCAGTCGCGTGGCAGTTCTGCGAATCGGATTGCTTATACGTAGGCTGCTGCGTCAAATCGAGCGACCGCACAGAGGGAGAATGCGCAAGTTTCGTAGGCGTTGCGAAGAGGGCGAAGTCCTGTTCGAATGCTGGTTGTGGGGGCGTATGCCTGGGGGAGTTCTGGAGAGGAAGACATGGTTGTGGTTTAAAAGCCGTGGTTGGCTGAAGTTTCTTGTGCTGAGGGTCCGAAGACGACGAAGTAGTAGAGAAACTCAAGGGCGATTGCTCTTGAGAGTGTTTAGGAAGTAGTGGACGAAATTGTCTTATTGCTGGTATGCTGGGCGACGGTACGGGGGGTTTATGCAGCCATTTTGAATGCGTAAACCTAATTGTAATGATGTGTTTGAAGTGCGTGATGATTGAAAGGAAGGAAACGAACGAGTGGGCACGGGAACGGTCACTTACATAGCCCCAGAGGGAAAGCCAGCCGCATGGGCCATCTCAACTTGAACTGTGACTCACAACTCCGCTTCACGCTAGCTCCACTCTAATTCGCTCATGCCTTCTCGCTCGTCCTTCGAGGTGCTTTCTCTTCGACATTTCTGGTCCGGAATCCCTCGAGTGATACCTTTGTCGTCTCACACCTCGTTAGCATTGAGAGCGCTCAATTTGACCTACCCTCTGCTATACAGCAATCTTTGGAAGTTGCCCAAGAGTCGCATTTTGTCCGATCTCGGCATCCTGCTTATCTTGCCGCAGCCCGCTAGTCTGCGCCCTTCCCAGAACATGACCCCGCCATTGGTTGGGGTGCCTGCCCTGCTGCCTGTCAATTTTCAGGCAGTGGTTGCATGTGAGACGGCGGGCTTGACATGTTTGTGTGAATAACCACCTCGCCGAGATGCACTCAGTCGCCTTCAACATAGGCATGACTTCGGTCGACCATGGAGATCGAGTGTTGAACAAAACGGTAAAGGGTTGGCGATGATGTCTTGTATTGACCTTGATACCAGGAGGCAGAATGTTTTGTTGATCCCTAAGTTGATTGAGTATTCTTGCCGTTTAAGCGCCGATTACTGTTTGGTATTTCGAGCAAAGCTGATGTGGTTGCAGTCGGTGTTGTATACAGTTGCGCGGTATCCGTAATGGCAGCAGAAGCTTCGATCTGTATACTCGCCGTATAAATTGTATACTCACTTGCCGTAGCTGTAACTGAGCAGTAGTTTGTGCCGGCCGGACTTTTCTCGAGGGGCTCGGATGCTCTACAGAGTGGCAGTAGGACCCACTCTCACGAGCGCTTTCTGGGGTGACTGGACAGAGATACAACACATCCTGTCATGATGTCCGATGAGTTGCTGATGATCCATCCGGTCCACGGAACCCACGAAGCCCTGGCAACAATCAAACGAGTTCCTGCGTTGGAATGGAACGGTGCCTCGACATGAGTCCGCTCTGGATATTTTCCAGGAGCACAGCATTGTATATCTCTCCGGATCCGGAACAAAGACGCAAGGGAATAGAGAAAGAAAAGACACCAAAGCTCGAAACACGCGATCAAACGTACACACCGTTTCTGTTCCATTATAGACAAAGCATTGAAGCAGTAGCAAGAGGTATCTTTCAGTCCGTCAGCCAAACGGAGCCATAGTTCCGACGAGGAGAAGTTCAGAACAACATTGCAAGGAGAATGTGCGAGGGTCGCGGACTACGTACATGCACGACGTGGATGTCACATGTCGCCAACTGATTCGAGACTCGCAGTGTTGATGCTGATGAAGTTGATGGATTACGTTCAGCATTTGCCGGGAGCCCTCATGTCAGCTTGTGAATCTCCATGGATATTCTCAAAGAAGAAGAAGCATCTTGCTTGGCAGTAGCGACTCTTGACCTAAGACCAAGACTCTCGACGAGTTGAACGTGGGGTGCTCCTGCAGCGCCATGTCAAGCTCGATTCTTTCGATCCATCTTCTTTCGGACGGAAAGGATACTCCGCCGTTACTCGAAGACGAACCACACGGACGGTCACTCACGACGGTCGCTGTCACTGGACTCGACAAGAAGCAATGTCATACTGGATGAAGAGCGCAGAAAGCAACGTAGCGTAGTTGCCGTCTCGCCACGAAGACTGTCGATGTCTTCTGATATCACCTTCAGTCCTTCGGTGCGGACATCATCTGTTCGGCCTTGATGACCAGACTTTCGAGAATGACATTAACATGTTCTTGGACCACCGCCAACCACAACATGCCAACAGTTCATCTCCAACAGCTGAGAGCCGGCCAGAGAGTGTGTGCATATAAAAATCTCATCTATGGCCCTGCGTACTCTCCTCTTATTGCTGACTCTAGCGTCGAATGCACCTAGGAGCGAGGCTTGAAGAAGCGATGTAACCGAAACACTGCGTCAACTGGCTGATTCGCGTAGTCGTGTTCTCGGTATACTTTTCGCATCTCCTGCAACCACGCTGCAGTTATCCAGGGCTGTAGAAATGCACACCGGTTTTGAGATTGGTTAGTCGTCCACGGAGACGCGCTGGATGTTGCGGTCTCACTGAAGACCACCTCCAACACAGCAAGAGTCGTGCTATTCTGTAGCTGTACGCGTAACAAAGTCTAGCATACGGGCGGCGTATAACTCTAGAACAGTAATGGTCAATTCTTGCAGCCCCTTGTTGTCATGCCGAGTCTGAAAACACGAACTCCCGCGATTATTAGCTAGTATCAAAAATACACTCTGATCGCAGCCACAACCTCCAACCTCCACCTCGCACATCCTTCAAGCATACATGAGAATTCAAAGCATCTAATGACCACCATCGCTGACAAGAGCGACCACGTTGCCCAGAGAGAAACCATAGCAGCATACAGTTCTAGGCTATGGGCGTGGTGAAGTGACAGGCTAAGATCTAGGTCTCTGATTTTGAGACTTCGATGAAATTTTTATCAGTTTGAAGTACGCCTTGGACCTACAGTTTGGGCACCTCATGACAGATGAAGATGGCGAAAACCTAGGTCATGATCATGCGGACTTGGCATCCCTTCTTACAACCACAGATTGGTATATCGTACAGATCTGATGACACTAGGGATATCACCATGCCATGTCTCAACCATACTCTCCGTGGATTATGGTCGCGACTGGTGGTTTAAATAGTCGGTGTAGTGATGCGCAGGAGATAAATGAACTTACACACATAATTATCAAGCATCAAGAACCAAAGTGACAAACTTCTCAGCCCGCCAGAATTCCTATATCTCAAAATCCACATCTTCCATCAACAAAACCAACACCTACGTTTCCTCTTCCTACTCTTCCTATACCATCCATCCATCCCGACAAAACCCCAAACCCACAAACTCATCCAAACCCCGACCTCGGCATCACGTCACTCATCCACCGAGCATTTCCTTTTCCTTTCCCTCCCCTTCCCTCAAAAAACGTCCACACACGCCCTACGCAGAAAACGCTTCACCCCACGACATGTAAAAATTAGTCACAAACAGAGGACAGCACCAAAGATATCAACCACACAACAATCGACATCTTTCGATCCGTGCAAAGCTTTCGGTGGGATCGCGGTGGGATTTGCTT